>JAFMOC010000388.1:205000-260000 GCA_019802505.1 Corydoras sp. C115 | reverse complement strand
GTTGATGCCATGCACTGCTGTTAAATCTTTCATTCATTTATCTATTATCTTCCACTTTATCCTCTATTAGGGTCGCGGGGGGGGGGTTCCACATGCCCATCCAGGGGAGAACGTTTCTGGCGCTGGGCAGATACACCCAGGACAGGGTGCCAATCACTGGACACACACTCACTCACACACACACTCTATATGGGGCAATTTGGAGAACTCAATTGACTTGATCCATGTTTTTGGACTGTGGGAGGAAACCGGAGAACCCGGAGGAAACCCACGCGGACACGGGGAGAACATGGAAACTCCACCCAGATGGGGATTCGAACCGGGAATCCCTAGTGCATTGCATATAATAGTTGATGCCATGCACTGCTGTTAAATCTTTCATTCATTTATCTATTATCTTACGCTTTATCCTCTATTAGGGTCACGGGAGGGTTCCACATGCCCATCCAGAGGAGAACGTTTCGGGCGCTGGGCAGATACACTCAGGAGATGGCGCCAATCCATTGCTGGGCACACACTCACTCACACACACACTCTATATGGGGCAATTTGGAGAACTCAATTGACTTGATCCATGTTTTTGGACTGTGGGAGTGTCCAGTGATAGATTGGCGCCCTGTCCTGGGTGTATCTGCCCAGCGCCCGAAACGTTCTCCCCTGGATGGGCATGGGGAACCCCACCCCCCCCCCCGCCCCTAATAGAGGATAAAGTGGAAGATAATGAATGAATAATGATAAATGTCAGCCATTGCTGCACTTTTCTCTCCCTCTATAAATGCATTTAATAAAAAAAATCCCTCTTTAATTCCACCTCCACCTTACAATCCACCTGCACACAGACACGTTGGTGGATTTAATCTGATCTGTAAAGTGTAAACACTACGGGTGAGCTGCAATATTCGCAGATTCGATTCGGAGAACCGTAGTCGACTATGAAACTCATAGTCGAATGTACCTTTTTGACCACATGGGGGAGCCCATGGCTGCTGCTAAGCATTAGCTTTACATGAAATGTCTTTGTTTTCGTTATATATATATATATATAGCCTTGTGTTAAATAAAATCATCCTAATTTCTAGAAAAACAGAAAAAAAGGTTTTCTTTTGTTAGAAAAACAAGTAAAATATATAAAAAAATATTTTTTAAAAAACTACGCTTATAGCGCCATCTTGTGGTGAAATTGTAACTGATTCGACTATCAGTCGACTATAGGGAAAATCTGACGAATCAGATTCGACTATGAAAATCTTTAGTTGAATACACCCCTAGTAAACAGTTCTCCAGAGGATGCCGCTGCAAAAGCACGTTCATTAAATAAAACTAATGACGGAGGTGCTGGGTGGAGGTGCAGGGACTGTGATCAGAACGCTAGTGCAAGCTCATAAATAATCAGAAACTCAGACTGAAAGTCTTTACATCACATTTTATTACACAAAATAGCTCTACCATCAGAACAATAAACGGGCAGCAGGGTCCAGTCCGCACGGGAACCGGGTTCAAGTCTTACAAGTCTCAGATTTAAGTTCAAGTTTTACAAAGAACTGATTAAACAGCAGAACTAGGACCAGACCATCAACATCAGATCGTATCGGTACTTTAAAATAAAACCCCAAAGTGATCAGAACTGAATTATACAGTTTTATGAAAAGTTTGAGCCTTTGATTTAATGACATGATTTAACGACATTTAAGTTACTCATAAATTACTGAATTCAACACAGAAAAAAAGACACTGGTACATTTTTATATATTTTATATTTAACTTCAACATTTATCATGAACTTCAATCTCTAAGAAATAAAATTCAGAAAACAGACCAAAGAGGTGAGTATGACCTCTAAAGAGGACCATGGTTACTCACTCACCTTCAGAACATCAAACGGGGTTCAGAACCCTCAGAACGTTAAATCAGGGGGTTAAGCAGTTACATGAGCCTGAACCCTGTGAACGAGAGACGAGAAGTAACAGGAATTCATCCAGAATTTATAACTTAAGAGTCAATGACGAACCTAAGAGCATAAAGAGCTCACGGTTACACTAAACACAGGTCCTCACAAATATCAAATTCACTGTGTCTAAGTTTATATTCTGACGTCATTAAACAGAAGATGTGGTTAAAACAGCCATACTTGATTATATGATGGTAACCATCACTATAGTGCCCTCTGCAGGACAGAATGTGTAAGAAGTAGGCCATTAGAACATGTTAGAACTCTATTTAGTGCACAGTGTTCAGCGGGGTGTGAGTGTAAGGATGAGCGTCTCCATGTTTACTCTGCACATTAAATGTTATGAACATGAACACAGAGCCATACTGATTCTGAATCAGTTCATAACGCCGTGTTCAGTATCTGTTCACATTAATCTGACAGTTTCACTCAGATGAGATAAGGACTCGTTCACTCGTTGACTCTTAAGTGAGAGATGACGCAACAGAACATCCACATTTAGAACATGTAAACTTCAGGGTACAGAGAAGCAGCTCAGAACATAAGTGCACTTCAGAACTGTTCTACATTCAGTACTGGAACCAAACAGTTCCACCAGCTCGAGGAAAGCCGCACTTTCACTAAAAAAACAACATCTAAACCTTCAGACAGACAAGATCAGATAACACCTCCAGCAGGGGGCGGCAGTGTTCTGGTGAAGGGTCTGAGTGGGTCAGTCATGTGACCTGGCACTGGGTAACAGGTTCAATCCCCCCCCCCCCCCCCCCCAAAAAAAAACACTTTTATTCATTTAAAGTTCAGCATAATAAAGTAAATCTGTCACGATAAAGAGAATCTAACTTTAATTACAGAACCTTCAGTCCAGCTTTAAAAGCAGACGCAGTACGAATTCCGCTGGAACGTTCACATACAACCTTCTACAGCCTTCAGAACGGAACGGAACCCACATAACCAGACAGGATCAAATCTGATCTCTCCCTAAAGCAGATCGGATTTAATAACAAATCTACTGCAGAAAGATTTCGTTTATAAAGTTCATTTAATAAATTAATTTTATATTTAAATTAGAAGAAAAATAAACACTAAATGAAATGTTAGTGTTTAGATTATTTTAAATTCAAAAAACTATTTTTTTTTTTAATAAAGCTAATTTTTTTTTTTTTTTTTTTTTTAACAATTCTTTTTTCAAAACGATTCCAAAACGAACTTGACATGACATCATTATGTGACATCATTAGAGTGACATCATTATGTAAAGTCAAAGATCAAATATCTGATTATTACTGATCTCAGACCAGTTGAGAACACTGATCTGTGATCCAGGTTTAGATCCTGCGGATCGGATTGAAACCGTTATCAGATTCGTTAATAAACTGGCAGCATAATGAGGTTAATGGAGAACCGAGGCACAGAGGGACCGGGTTCTAATGATCATAATGATAAACACATTGCAGGTTCTGCATCATCTGGATCAAAGACGCATATAAATATTAAAAATAATTTAAATGTAACATTTCATTTAATAAATGTTGAAAATCCTGGTGAACGCAGAGGAACCAACACAGTTTCTTATTATTATTTTATAGCAGAATAAGGTTCTTCGTTCTGGCGGACTGCACTGTGATGTAACAGGGTTCCCCGACTGACGGAACTGAAGCTAAATCACCAGAGTGATGAGGATTTATAAAGTCTCTCAGCCGAGCTCAACGTAACGTTATCAGGAGCCACAGACAAGAGGCGGGTTCTGTGTTCACATCATGATCATGAAGGTTGTTTCGGTGGCACCGGGCGGGTTGGACGTGTGATGTACCTGCTCACTGGTTGGTCTTTTGGTTTATGATTTAAATCTCTGTAGGTTTTAATAGAAACTCCGTTTTTACAGACAGACAGACAGTCAACCTGTTCTGAGGTCAGAGGTTTGTAGATTTTAGGACGTGCGCCCCCGTGTGGTGGCAGTACAGTACCGCATCATGAACAGTGGGGAAGGTGATGTCCAGTGTGATGGCTCCGCTGAAGAACTCCATGGTCGTGAGCTCAGACAACAGAGTTCCTGTTAAACGCACCAGAGGATTACGGATCAGAACGTTCGATATGAAATGAATTAACAGATTCCTCATGAGGTTTATATAAAAAAATAAAATTATAACAATAATTCAGTATTAAATCAAGACTCACTGCTGCAGCCGGCGAGCACGACCCTCACTCCTACTGCAGAGTACTCCTTAATCACCTGAGAGAGAGCGTGCGCGAGCAAGCAAGAGCGAGAGAGAACAAGATCAAACGAGAAAGAGACAAAGATGAAGCATGACATGTTAAAAAGAACATACCAACTCACACTGCTGTAATTAGAGCTATACACATAGTCACATGACCTCATTCATTTGACTCACAAATCATTAGAACTGACTAAATAAAATAATTTGGTTATTAATGATTTTATTTATCCATCCATTATCTTCCACTCTATCCTCTACTAGGGTGGGGGGGGGGGCAATGCCCATGTCCATCCAGGGGAGAACGTTTCGGGCGCTGGGCAGATACACCCAGGACAGGGCGCCAGTCTATCGGCGGGTTAATTTTATATGCGTGTGTGCATCCATCCATCATCTTATTCTTTATACTCTATTAGGGTCGCGGTGGGGTTCCCCATGCCCATCCAGGGGAGAATGTTTCGGGCGCTGGGCAGATACACCCAGGACAGAGCCAATCTATCACTGGGCACACACTCACTCACACACACTCTATATGGGGCAATTTAGAGAACTCAATTTACCATAAATCCATGTTTCTGGACTGTGGGAGGAAACCCACGCGGACACGGGGAGAACATGGAAACTCCACCCAGATTGGGATTCGAACCGGGAATCCCCAGCGCTGAGAGGCGAACATGCTAAACCACCAAGCCACCGTGCCGCCTATTCATTCATTCATTATCTTCCGCTTTATCCTCTTTCAGAGTCGCGGGGATTGCCCATGCCCATCCAGTGGAGAACGTTTCGGGCGCTGGGCAGATAGACCCAGGACAGGGGGGCAATCCATCACTGGACACACACTCACTCACACAGACACACTATATGGGGCAATTTGGAGAACTCAATTGACTTCATCCATGTTTTTGGACTGTGGGAGGAAACCGCAGAACCCGGAGGAAACCCACGCGGACACGGGGAGAACATGGACACTCCACCCAGATTGGGATTCGAACCAGCAATCCCCAAAACAAAACTGATTAAATATAATTAGTATGTAAAGATCCATCCATCCATTATCTTCCGCTTTATGCTTTATTAGGGCCGCAGGGGGGGTTCCCCATGCCCATCCAGGGGAGAACGTCTCGGGCGCTGGGCAGATACACCCAAGACAGAGCGCCAATCTATCAATGGGCACACACTCACACACACACACACTATATATATGGGGCAATTTGGAGAACCATGCGGCACAGGGAGAACATGGAAACTCCACCCAGATTGGGATTCTAACTGGGAATCCCCAGCGCTGAGAGGAGAATATGCTAAACCACTATATATATATATATATATATATAAATAAATAGCAAAAAGAGCTTCTTCTCTCCCTGTCCCCCTGTCTGTAAGCGCTTCCTCATCTCCGTCTCTAAGTCGATTCTCTCCGTCCATCTCACTCTCATGTCTTTTATTCCATCCTGTCCACCCCTGTCCCCCGGCTCCATCGTCCCTCTGTTTAAGGTCTTGTCATTAATGTAAAGATGCTGCTGCTTACAGATTTGATCGCTTTGGCTCCGACAGAGTCCATGAAGTTGACGGGAGTGAAGTCCAGGATGATGGAGTGCAGGGGGCAGAGAGGCTGCAGAACATCCTCTGATTCAACCTGAGGCTCGATGATCTCCCCGTTCCGCTCAATCTCCGCCTGAATCGGACTCCCTGCCTGATCCTCCACCACCTCATGACTCACACTCGAATCCAGATCCTGTTCCAGCAAACAGGGGGAGGTGTGAATGACCCCAGAATGCTTCAGTGTGAACATGAATCAGAAAACATAAACATTAAGGTTAAAGGAGAAGCCGGTACCAGTCGGACCACCGCACTCTTCATCTGAGCCCCATCCTCAGCCTTCTGCTTCTCTTCCAACTTCTTCACTCGCTTCTGCTGGGCTTTTCTCTCAGCGAGCAGCTGTGCTGGATCCACGCCAGTCTGAGAACATCAGATTACAGAACATCAGGTTCTACACACCAAACATGGCAGACTGCAACATTAAAGAGACACGAGGGACATTTACAGACGTGCAGATGAACAGACAGGGTGGGACAAGTTCCCCTCCAGTGTGTTTAAGGCAGGTGTGCACATTCTCTTTAAAATGGACAGGTCAGCATAATCTACCAGGATTCAACTTTAAATCCATCCATCTCTATTAGGGTCGCGGGGGGGGGGGGTTCCCCATACCCATCCAGGGGAGAACGTCTCAGGCACTGGGCAGATACACCCAGGACAGGACGCCAATCTATCTCTGGGCACACTCACTCATACAGACACACTCTATATGGGGCAATTTAGAGAACTCAATTAACCTTGATCCATGTTTTTGGACTGTGGGAGGAAACCGGAGAACCCGGAAGAAAACCCACGCGGACACGGGGAGAACGTGGAAACTCCACCCAGTTTGGAGTTCGAACCGGGAATCCCTAGAGCTGAGAGGAGAACATGCTAAACCACTAAGCCACCATATTCAACTTTAAATCTTATCTTTTAATGTTTAAATCTTTTTACACACATGTTGACACGAGAGAGATGCATTTCCAAATTGCAAAAAAAATTGGGTTTTAACTGGTGGGAGTTTTTGCAAATCAGGACGTGCCGAGTTTCATGTTTGTAGCTCAGAAATTCAGAAAAATTTCCATTTCAATTTTTCTATTGAAATATTTAGATTATATAATAGGGGTGAGCTGCAATATTCGCTGATTCGACGATTCGATTCGGAGAACCGTAGTCGACTATGAACCTCATAGTCGAATGTACCATTTTGACCACATGGGGGTGCCCATGGCTGCTGCTAAGCATTAGTTTTTACATGAAATGTCTTTGTTTTCGTTATATATATAGCCTTTTGTCAAATCAAATCATCTTAATTTTTAGGTTTTTAGTTTTTTTTTAGGTTTTTCATTTGAAGTGGAAAAAAATCCACTTTACGGGATCCCATTTACGGTGCTCTAGAAAAACAAGTAAAATATTAAAAAAAAATTTTTAAAAAAAAAACCACGCTTATAGCGCCATCTTGTGGTGAAATTTTAACTGATTCAACTATCAGTCGACTATAGGGAAAATCTGAAAATCCTTTGTTGAATACACCCCTATTATATAAATCTCATAGGTAGCTTTGTGGTTAGCACGTTCGCCTCTCTCTCGCCTTCCCGGTTTGAATCCCCATCTGGGTGGAGTTTCCATGTTCTCCCCGTGTCCGCGTGTCCCACAGTCTAAAAAACATGGTTCAAGGTCAATTGAATTCTCCAAATTGCCCCATATAGAGTGTGTGTGTGTGAGTGAGTGTGTGCCCAGCGATAGATTGGCGCCCTGTCCTGGGTGTATCTGCCCCGCGCCTGAAACGTTCTCCCCAGGATGGGCATGGGGAACCCCACCGCAACCCTAATATAGGATAAAGTGGATGGATAATTCTTATAGGAAATTAACCAAGACAAAATTAAAGTCATCATGAGTGGATGAAGTTGATGATTTTACAGGACCGCTCAGGCTGCAGCCATGTCAGTCCATCCATCCATTATCTTCCGCTTTATCCTCTATTAGGGTCGCAGGGGGGTTCCCCATGCCCATCCAGGGGAGAACATTGTATTATGTGTGTTACATTTGGGATTCCCGGTTCGAATGGAGTGGAGTTTCCATGTTCTCCCCGTGTCCGCGTGGCCTTTCTCCGGGTTCTCCGGTTTCCTCCCACAGTCCAAAAAACAGGGATCAAGTCAATTGAGTTCTGGAAATTGCCCCATATAGAGTGTGTCTGTGCCCAGCAATAGATTGGCGCCCTGTCCTGGGTGTATCTGCCTAGTGTCCGAAACGTTCTCCCCTGGATGGGCATGGGGAACACGCCCGCAGCCCTAATAGAGGATAAAGCGGAAGATAATGGATGGATATGTGGCACATTTTCTTGTTTGGATTATTTTCTTTAGCCAGCAAGTTCCAAAACTGCCCAGCAGAGGTCCTCGACTTCATGCGAATGTTAATTTGCAGAACTAAAATCTTGTCTTCCGAAGCAGATGAGTCCATGTGAAACAACAACACAGTGTTAGAGCTGAAGTTGATGTGCTGGCTTCAGCCATCAAATGGAAAACCAGCTGCAACCGGCTGAAGCATACTGAAATGTCCAGAGTGATGTTCAAAGTCGGATGGCATGTTCGGAAACTGCCCAAATGTACTGCACGCTGCTCATTTGCATGCCAGATGTCTCCTGCTTTGCCAGCTCTGACGACATGTTCTGAAATTTTCTTAGTCATGACTCTGCATCTTTAAGGACAGTTCATTTACTTGTGACATTTACATACATTACATTTACTAGACGCTTTTATCCAAAGCGACTTACAAATGAGAACATTACAAGTCAGAAGCTATGCAGAAAACCAACTACACTGTAAATTCATCAAACCTGATTGTTATATGATGCTGCCCCCCCCCTTTTTTTTCTACAACAGGTATTTGTTAAAGAGATGCGTCTTCAGTAGTTTCTTAAAACTGCAGAGTGATTCTGCCTTACGGACAGAGTTGGGAAGAACGTTCCACCATTTTGCAGTGGTGAACGCCACGGATTGAGAATTAGCTCCTCGGTGAGGTGGAACCACCAGGGGCCGATCATCACCGGAGCGAAGTGAACGAGCCGGAGTGTATTTTGAAAAGATAGAGTGAAGGTAGGAGGGGGAAGATCCAGAAATGGTGCCACAGGGAGCCAATGGAGGGACATGAGTTGGCTTGGGCTGGTTAAACACAAGTCGGGCTGCATTTATGTGACATGATTGTGGCGGGGGTGGGGTGGGTGGAGGGGTGCACTCGAATAAACAATGGGGAGTGACACATTAGACATTCCTGGTGAAGGTTTAATACCACAGTATGAGCCCTCCCCTCCTTCCTGAGATGTTAAGCACAGATGTTTTAAAGTGATCATTAAAACCTTTTATTCATACCTTTTTCTTCAGAGCACTCACGTACATGTCACTATTCGCAAAGTAGATGGAGGCATTGCAGTGAAAGATCTTAATTCCTGAATGTTCCGTCACCTGAAACATAAAAACCAACAAAACTGAGTCAGTTCAGTCCTCTCCTTGGTTGGTTGCGAGAGCGTTGTCACTTGGTGATGTACTGCGTTAAATGGTTTTGATGAATCATAATGAATGGTTTTGATGAATCACGTTCTTCTCAAATAGTGGGGCGGGGCGCATAACAAGAAATGTATTACATTATATTAAGTGTACTGAACAAACCCTAAAGAGACAACATGGAAGATAATGAGACCAACAAAAGTCAACCGAAAGCTAAATGTCAAAGTGTATGTAGCACCTGGCTTCACTGTAAATCAGTGATTCTCAATTATTTTCTGTTAAGCCCCCCGGGAAGAAATAAACTTTTTGCGCCCCCCCCCCCCCCCACATGACAAAATGGGATAAAGTATTTTTACACGCCCACTGTAGTATCATTTGTCTATAAGTTTGTTATAAGTACACCTCTTTTATAACAATGTCTCCTTATTAACAATAAAGAAAACAAAAAAGAAAGAAATATAGATCAACTTAGAACAGAATAATTTTATTTATAATTTTTATTTATTTATAAAAACTTTGTTTTTTAGTTTGTAACAGAAACGAATAAAATCCTTATTTAAACAAGAAACATTTTTGAACTGACTGGAATTTGATACTGAAAAATGAAATGAAATAAAATCAATAAATAATAATAAATTCAAATTCATCAGCAACATTAATTCAGGAACACAATATTAACACTTTAACCTAAAAAACTAAAATGAATACAACGATTTGTGCCGTTTTATTTATTTATTTTGTGCCGTTTTTATTTATTTTATATAAAAATGAGGAAGTCCGAACTAATGTCTCCAACGCGCCCATTTTGCAGCGCACAGCTTTTCTGAAGTAGTTTTCATGAAGCGGGATGATTGCTGCTCTACGCGTCACGTTTTCGATTAAAAACTCAAGCGGTTATCAACGTGATCGGGGTGTAATGTCTTTAAGAGACACCTTCATTTATTTGGCTTCATGCTGTCCACTGCCAACATTTTAAGACACAGAAGACACACCGGTCTTTCTTCGTCTCCACCTCAGTTACAGTGAAGCCAAGCGCTCCATACACTTCGTCATATTTCCTCGTTTTAACTTTGGTTGACTTTTTTTGGTCTTATTATCTCCGCCTTCCTCTCCGCCATCTCTGTTAAATATTTTTCCGTGTTCTCTCTTGAGGGTTTGTTCAGTACACTTAATATCACTTGCTCTGTGATATCTTGTTATGCGCCCCACTATTTGAGAAGCACTGCTATAAATGTAACTTCACTAAGTGTAACTAACAAAAGGTGAAGACGAAGAAAGACCGGTGTGTCTTCCGTGTCTTAAAATGTTGACAGTGGACAGCATGAAACCAAATAAATGAAGGCGTCACTTAAAGACATTAAAAACTCAAGCGGTTATCAGCGTGATTGGGGTGTAATTGTAAACGTGACGCGTAGAGCAGCAATCATCATGCTTTATGAAAACTACTTCTGAAAAGCTGTGCTGCAAAACGGGCGCGTTGTAGACATTAGTTCTGACTTCCTCATTTTGATTAAAAAAATGTTGCTGATGAATTAGAATTTATTATTATTTATTGATTATTTCATTTCATTTTTCAGTATCAAATGCCAGTCGGTTCAAAAATGTTTCTCGTTTAAATAAGGATTTCATTCGTTTCTGTTAAAAAAGAAAGAAATATAGATCAACTTAGAACAAAGAATCATTTTATTAACTTGATTTTTGTGTTTTCTTCATTGTTAATAAGGAGACATTGTTATAAAAGAGCTGTACTTAGAACAAAATTATAGACAAATCATACTACAGTGGGCGTGTAAATATACTTTATCCCATTTTGTCATGCACGAGGGGGGGGGTGAGGTGAGTGTGCATGCGTGCGTGCGTGTGTGAGGGGGGGGCGCAAAATGTTTTCTTCTTCCTAGGGGGGGCTTAACAGAAAATAATTTAGAATCACTGATTTAACAGATCACGCTAAAGAGAAGAGCACTCTGTGCGACCATCAGCTGGTTCACGAAGTCAGTGTTCCAGTTCATGTCTGGACTATTGCACTATTACCATTAATGTAAACATCAGTCAGGATTGGGGGGGGGGTGTGCACATGTTTGTTTTATGTTTACCTCTTCATATTCCTCTGCATCACAGTACAACCCTGTGTTAGAGATCTCACCAAGAACCACAGTCTGCGGCCTGAAACACAGAACACGCTATAAAGATAAGATTCATAAAAAAATGTGAGATGTGTTTCACACAGGGGCAGGGGCTCATTTTTGCCTGTAAGGTCATTGTAAACATCTAAACCCCGAATACCTCTGGTCTGTGATTAAACATGGAGGCATGAGCATGCCGAGCTGTGGTACGGTTCTTAGATCATTAATAACCTGTATTATTTTACATTAAAGGTCTGTGACATTAACAGTTTGGGGAAGGTCCTGTCCTGTTCCAGCATAACTAGTTTTGAGCTTAAAGCAGATATAATGATGAGAATAGAATATCTTTATTTTCATTATACCAGTATAACGAAATTAAGGCGCCATACTTTCAGTGTCACATATTAAAATCTACACAAAAGATATTTAAAGATAGCATTATAATTTACAATTTACAAAAATTTTGAAAGAAAAAATATTTACAGGAGTGTATTAAACTGTACAACCCGAGTGAATGTATTTATATTTATATATTGCACATTCAAAAATGTACAGAACTGAGTGAATTGTTATGAATGTATAAAAAATGTACAATGCACCATTTAGTGCCCGAACAGCGGTTGGGTTGAAGCTATTTCTGAGCCGGTTTGTTTTTGTTTTCATCGCTCTGTAACGTCTACCTGATGGTAGCAGTTCTAGGAGATGGTGACCGGGGTGAGAATTGTCTGTAATAATTGTGAGCTCTCTGCAGACAACGAGAGCTGTGTAGATCCTCCAGGGTGGGTAGAGAGCATCCAATGATCTTTTCTGCAGACCTCACAATCCTCTGTAGTTCTTTTCTCTGTGCTGCAGTGCAGCTGGAGAACCACACAGAGTCCGTGAGTGAGGATGCCCTCTATGGTGGAACGGTAGAAGGACACCAGCATCTCTGATTGATGTTATTATTCCTGAGTGTCCTCAGGAAGTAGAGTCTCTGCTGTGCCTTCTTTGCCAGTGTTTTAGTGTTCACACCCCAGGTTAGGTCCTCCTCCTCCTCCTCCCAGGTTAGGTGCTCCCCATTGATAAATATTGGTTTGATGTCTTTCCTCACCTTCCTGAAATCTATGACCAGCTCCTTCATCTTTGATGTATTTAGACTTAGGTTGTTATCTGTGCACCATAATGACAGTCGTTGGAATTGTTTTTAGAGAACAATAAGTCTGTAGAACCAGACGAATCTCACCTCTGTGTTCTGTAGATGACCGTGAGGATCGCAAATGCAATGGCAACCAGCAGTCCGTAATCCAGCCCCAGCAGCACCGCAGCTACAAACGCCACCAACCAGATGCCCTGAGCAGAGAGAACGATCAATATCTGATCAGCAGAAGTTTGGACATGATCACCTGTATGAACCCGATGGAACCAAAACGCAGATTTAATTCAGCTTCATTCCTCCATCACATCCATCCACAGCTCAGACTCCACAGCTGAGGCTACTTATGATCCAGAAGATCTCAGCTAAGCTAATCTACAGATCTTCATCCAGCTGAGCTTTAAAATGAAGGTTCATAATGGTGTTTATGCCTTGAGTCCTCACAGCCCTGCAGTCATTCCAGTTCATACAGACTAGTGGAAACCCTGCAGGGTCTTTAGTTTACAGTATAACCAGGACTCTACCTGACAGATTGACAGTTCTCTTTCTGGATGAAGGGTTCCTCATCTGATGATGGCCTCAGAATGGCTCTGTTTAACTTCATTTACAATCAATGAGCAAACTTTCCTTTTTATATTTCTTTTACACACAAACCACCCCTATATTTTGACCTCATTATGTACTGATTGAAGCTCTTCATGCTGAATAAATGACTTATTTGTGTTTTGTTAAGATTGCACTTCTTGGGATCAGATCTGGTTTACAGTTCAGAGTTCTCCACCTTCTGCCCATCTGATCAGTCTGCATGGTGGCGTCATGGTTACAGTGATCAGATTTCTAATTAATTAATACTCACCAATTCGATTTTGCTGGTTCTCCATAAAGTGGGAATATCCCGGAGCTGGCGGAACATGCCCAGAAGATTCACCATGATGATGGCAGCCAACACAGTCTGGTACAGGAGAGGAAAGAAAGTAGAATTAGAACAAAGACTGTTCCTCTAGCTCAGTGCTTCTCAAATAGTGGGACGCGGCCCCCTGGAGGAGGGGGGGGGGCGCATAACAAGAAATCACGGAGCAAGTGATATTAAGTGTACTGAACAAACCCTCAAGAGACAACATGGAGAAATATTTAACAGGGACGGCGGAGAGAAAAACGGAGAGAGACGAAGATAATGAGTGCAACAAAAGTCAACCGAAAACTAAATGTCGAAGTGAATGTAGCGCTTAGCTTCACTGTAACTAAGGTGGAGACGAAGAAAGACCGGCGTGTCTCCTGTGTCTTAAAATGTTGGCAGCAGACAGCATGAAGCCAAATAAATGAAGGTGTCTCTTAAAGACATTACACCCCCGATCAAGCCAATAAGCCGCGTTATTTAATCGTAAGTGTGACGCGTAGAGCAGCAATCATCCCGCTTTATGAAAACTACTTCAGAAAAGCTGTGTGCTGCAAAACGGGCGGGTTGGAGACATTAGTTCTGACTTCCTCAAAAAAAAAAATTTAATAAAATTGTATTCATTTTAGTTTTGTAGGTTAAAGTGTTAATAAATTGAGCTCCTGAATTAATGTTGCTGATGAATTTAAATTCATTATTATTTATTGATTTTATTTCTTTTAATTTTTCAGTTTCAAATGCCAGTCAGTTCAAAAATGTTTCTCGTTTAAATAAGGATTTCATTCGTTTATGTTATAAACTAAAGAAAACAAAAAAGAAAGAAATATAGATCAACTTAGAACAAAGAATCATTTTATTAACTTTGTTTTTTATTGTTAATAAGGATACAGTTGTGATCAAATTTATTCAACCCCCAATGCTGCGAAGGGTTTTATGGAATTCAGTGCACATTTGTAATTGTGTTCATAATGAAATCTTACAAGGACTTGTTAAAGAACTAAATGCAACTAAGATAGCATCAATTGTTTTTGTCATAAAGTATTAAATGGCCTTTTTGTGATTTCTTCATTGACACAATTATTCAACCCCTTTACAACTACCACTCATAAAAACAGAGGTTCATTCCAGTGTTTTCAATCAGGTATTGAAAACACCTGTGGATGTCAACGAGCAGCAATCAAGCATGATAAGCACCAATTAGGCAGATTTAAAAGGACTGTGATACTCAGCTCCTTCTAGACATCTACTGGTGTGTTTACAAGCATGGTGAAGGCAAGAGAATGGTCCCAGAAGACAAGAGAAGAGGTTATTGCTCTTCACAAGAATGGCAATGGATATAAAAAGATTGCGAAGTTGTTAAATATTCCAAGAGACACTATCGGAAGTATCATTCGCAAGTTCAAGTTAAAGGGCACAGTGGAAACGTTACCTGGTCGTGGCAGAAAGAAGATCCTGACCGCGACTGCTGTGCGCTACCTGAAGCGTAATGTGGAGAAAAATCCCCGCGTGACTGCTAAGGAACTGAAAAAAGACCTGTCAGATGTGGGCACTGAAGTTTCAGCTCAGACAATAAGGCGCGCACTGCATAACGAAGACCTCCATGCCAGAACTCCCAGGCGCACCCCCTTGCTGACTCCAAAGAACAAGAAAAGTCGACTGCAGTATGCCAAAAGTCATGTGGACAAGCCACAAAGGTTTTGGGACAGTGTACTGTGGTCAGATGAAACTAAATTAGAACTGTTTGGGACAATGGACCAGCGCTATGTTTGGAGGAGGAAGAACCAGGCTTATGAACAAAAGAACACCTTGCCTACTGTGAAGCATGGCGGGGGGTCAATTATGCTTTGGGGCTGTTTTGCTTCTAATGGTACAGGAAAGCTTCAACGTGTGCAGGGTACCATGAATTCCCTTCAGTACCAGGAGATCTTGGAGGAAAATGTGATGGAGTCAGTCACAAACCTGCGGCTTGGGGAGACGTTGGACCTTCCAACAGGACAATGATCCGAAGCACACATCCAAGTCCACTAGAGCATGGTTGAACATGAAAGGCTGGAACATTCTAGAGTGGCCATCGCAATCACCAGACTTAAATCCAATTGAGAACCTCTGGTGGGACCTAAAGAAGGCAGTTGCAGTGCGCAAGCCTAAGAATGTGACTGAACTGGAGGCTTTTGCCCATGAAGAATGGGCTAAGATACCCATAGGTCGCTGCAAGACACTTGTGTCAAGCTATGCTTCACGCTTGAAAGCTGTCATAACTGGAAAAGGATGTTGTACTAAGTACTAAAAAATAATGTCACTAGGGGGTTGAATAAAACTGATAATGATGTGAGCACAGTAAAGACATTTGTGGTTATTCCATCATAAATATTATGTTATATTTGTCTAATTTATAAGTGCCTCTTTGATATAATTGTAAATAAGATGACTGAAATGATCCAAATCAATGTCAAACTGGCCAAAACACTTTATTTCAGTGGGGGTTGAATAAATTTGATCACAACTGTACATTGTTATAAAAGAGGTGTACTTAGAACAAATTTATAGACAAATCATACTACAGTGGGCGTGTAAAAATACTCTATCCCATTTTGTCATGTAGAGGGGGTGAGGTGAGTGTGGGGGCACAAAATGTTTTTTTCTTCCTAGGGGGGGCTTAACAAAAATAATTGAGAATCACTGCTGTTGCCCCATCTCAACATCCAACCCTCCACCTGTTTATTCCTGCTTCAGTAAAGAGCTCAGGTTCCAGTTCAAGTTTACTACAATCAATAAAGTGATATGATCTATAAACTCCATCCACTCCATCATTTCTATTTGAGCTGGACTCAACTCCTCTTCAACCTCAAGCTGCTAGACCCCATTCCACTCTGAGAACATGTCCAACAAGGCAATCAGGGCTGTATAATTAGACATGCCCCAAAGTCGTCCCACACCGAAGCGGCCCCACCCAAATACAGTGCTGTGCATTTACAGATTATTGCAGCGCTGCCACCTACTGGAATGATTTGACTTCATACACACCAGAAAAAAAAACAAACTAAGTGTTTAAAAGTTTTATTTATTATTTAATTTGATAAAAGTACGAAAATGGGTGGCACAGTGGTGTAGTGGTTAGGTTGTCCACCTCTAGTGCTAGGGAGTTCTCCCTGTATCTGCATGGGTTTTCTCCGGTTACCTTCCACAGTCCAAAAACATGGATTCGAGGTGAATTGGCTGCTCTAAATTGCCCCTATCGAAATTGCCTGTGTCTATGTGTGTGCCCAGCAATGGACTGGCATCCTTTTCTTTGTGTCTCTGCTCAGCACCCGAAACCTTCTCCACTAGATTTTGTGCCATTTCTGCACATTTAGGCTATTTAACGGCAGTATATGGATTGTGTCATTTACATCGTTTTAATTAGGTTATATAAGTAGTTTCAGGTAGGGCGGCACGGTGGCTTAGTGGTTGGCATGTTCGCCTCTCAGCACTAGAGATTCCCAGTTCGAATCCCCATCTGGGTGGAGTTTCCATGTTCTCCCCGTGTCTGTGTGGGTTTCCTCCGGGTTCTCCGGTTCCCTCCCACAGTCCAAAAACATGGAACAAGTCAACTGAGTGTGTTTGTGTGTGTGTGTCTGTGAGTGTGTGCCCAGCGATGGATTGGCGCTCTGTCCTGGGTGCATCTGCCCAGCGCCTGAAATGTTCTCCCCTGGATGGGCATGGGGAACCCCCCCTGCGACCCTCATAGAGGATAAAGCGGAAGATAATGGATGAATGGAAGTATTTTCAGGTTAATGTGACGTAGAAAGTTCAGGATTTTCTCCGTTGATGTTTCAAATGGGCTTTGCAGACGGTTGCTTCCAAAGAATTAAGCTTAAGATGAAACGTGTGCCATTACATTTTGAACAACCCTCATAGAATCATCACAAAGCAACTTTATATAATTTTAAAACATTAACAATAATATTGATAACTACCATCATTATCATCATCACTTACCTGAGGTAACGGCTGAAAAACAAACCCTATCGCCAAAATCACCAACAGGACAAGAAGAGACGCCAATAATCCAGCAATCTACAACACACACACACACAAACACAGCAGTAGTTGAATGTTATCTTTACGTCTTTATGGCAGTAAGATAAGGTCACACCTTAAACACACAGCAGCTCATTCACATTGTTACTGCAGGATTCAAAACCGTATCTATGGTAACAAAAAACCTCCCACCCATCTTGTTCTCTACACATCCAGATGTATGTGGACACTCCATCACACAGACTAGGACCAACAGAACTGACTGATGTGGGAAGTACAGTCAGGAATCATTTAAAAGAAAGGGTCAGAAGACTTCTGGAATCATAAAAGGTGTTTGGACTACAATTTCATCAGACCTGCAAGAGGACAGGGTCTTCCCCAAACTGTAAAGTTAACAAATAGTAATCTAGAAAGTTTTACAATAGTTTTTTTTAACAATATGCAGTCCTCCAGATAACAGAGCTTTTAATTAAAGACAGTTGAGAAGGAACCTGTTCGACATAATGAACCATCCTTTAGAGTTACATCATGAGTGAGTTTTATCCATCCATCTATTATCTTCCGCTTTATCCTCTATTAGGGTTGTGGGGGGGGGGGGTTCCCCATGCCCATCCAGGGGAGAACGTTTCGGGCGCTGGGCAGATACACCCAGGACAGGGGGACAATATCAATATCAGTGGACACACTCTATATGGGGCAATTTGGAAAACTCAATTGATCTTGATCCATGTTTTTGGACTGTGGGAGGAAACCGGAGAACCTGGAGGAAACCCACGCAGATACGGGAAGAACATGAAAATTCCACCCAGATTGGGATTCACTAAGCCACCGTGCTGCCCTGAGTGAGTTTTAATAAAAGATAAAAAAACACGTTTTGTGTTTACATACTAGGGGCAGCACTGTGGTTTAGTGGTTAGCACGTCTGCCTCTCAGCGCTAGGGATTCCCGGTTCGAATCCCCACCTGGGTGGAGTTTGCATGTTCTCCCTGTGTCCGTGTGGGTTTCCTCCGGGTTCTCCGCTTTCCTCCCACAGTCCAAAAACATGGATCAAGGTCAATTGAGTTCTCCAAATTGCCCCATATAGAGTGTGTCTGTGTGAGTGAGTGAGTGTGTGCCCACTGATAGATTGGCGTCCTGTCCTGGGTGTATCTGCCCAGCACCCGAGACGTTCTCCCCTGGATGGGCATGGGGAACCCCACCGCGACCCTAATATAGGATAAAGCGGGAGATAATGAAGAAATTAACATAATTCTCTAGATGTTTGAGTTTATTTATTAACAAATCTTCACACAGCCGGATTCAACAGAATGTGTGCAATGCATTATGGTATCAGTTCTTTTCAATGAAACCTTTCACACGGTTCTCCGTCTGTAGAGGAGCCGGTTCTTCTGGTTCATGTGGTTGTGTCATTGAGAGCAGATCCATGTTAAAGGTGTTCATGTTTACCTGAGTCTTTCCTCCGGTACTCTCCTGTACGAGGCTGCGAGACATGGAGCAGGTGACGACGAAGGTGTGAAAGAACGAACTGATGAAGTTACATAAACCCAAAGCGATCAGCTCCTGCAGCCAATCAGAAACAAGAACTCTCACTGCTGCAGTCATGACCAGGACCAACAACATCATCACATTTAAATAAAACAAGAACATTCCTACAGGCGGCACGGTGGCTTAGTGGTTGGCATGTTCTCCTCTCAGCGCTGGGGATTCCTGGTTCGAATCCCAATCTGGGTGGAGTTTCCATGTTCTCCGTGTTCCTCCAGGTTCTCTGGTTTCCTCCCACAGTCCAAAAACATGGATCAAGTCAATTGAATTCTCCAAATTGCCCCATATTGAGTGTGTGTGTGTGTGTGAGTGAGTGTGTGCCCAGTGATAGATTGCCCCCCTGTCCTGGGTATATCTGCCCAGCGCCCGAAACGTTCTTCCCTGGATGGGGATGGGAATGGGGAACCCCCCCCCCACGACCCTAATAGAGGATAAAGCAGAAGATAATGGATGGATGGTAGAACATGTCCTCTACACCCCAAACCTACTGCCCCCTAGATGCCCATCCAATCATTTAAACTACCTCTGTGAACATTCGTCTTACCTCATACATCCAATATATCTCCATGGCAAAAATTTGAATCAAATCCATAAGTACAAACATATTATAATCATCCATCCATTATCTTCCGCTTAATCGTATATAGAGAACGTTTCGGGCGCTGGGCAGATACATCCAGGACAGGGCGCCAATCTATCACTGGGCACACACTCACTCAAACAGACACACTCTATATGGGGCAATTTGGAGAACTCAATTGACTTGATCCATGTTTTTGGACTGTGGGAGGAAACTCCATCCAGATGGGGATTCGAACCTAATGCTAAACACTAAGCCACCATATTAAAATCAATAAAATAAAATAAGGGTTCAGGTCTCAAAAAGTGCATTTTTTTAAAGAATTTAGCTGATTCTACTACTATTATACTAGAGATTTGACCTCTAGGATTCAAAGATTTTAATTGTCACATCACCTAGTACTGGGGTACTGGTGAGTGAAAAACTTGAGCAAGCGCCCACAACTGTGCAAAAAAGCGATATTTACAAATATAAGAAAGAAAATATACAATAAATTTGAAATAAATGTAAAATATAAAAAAATAAAATATGAAATATGAGAAGGGTATGGAAGAGGGTGTATGTGGGTGCTGTTGCAGTAAAGTACAAGGTGCGGTGTGTATGTAGGTGGTAATTGTCTGAGTATAAGCAGTTCACAGTTCTATTGGCCGTTCCTTAGTCTGGCTGCCTGTGGGAAGAAGCTGTTTCTAAACCGGCTGGTTCTGGTCTTTAAGCTTCTCTACCTCACCACCTTTACATTTCTCCACCCCACATCTATGCTTTATAGAGCTTACATCCTCCCACATCCTCACGACCTCTATGGGCATCACTCAACCGAAATGTCACCTGATTTCCGTCCACACTATATCCATACTTCAGAGCAAAGATCTTAGCCAAGGAGATTCCGATGGAGAAGCCCACAATCGCGATGGCGACGGCGTCTGCCACCAGGTTCTTCAGGATACTGAAATCTGGAACAACGGGGGGCAGCAGCCTTACAGCCAAAATGTAAAGGAGAGAGTTAAACTGTGTTTGTGTCTGTAAGACGCAAAATGAGCAGCACTGGAACGCACCCTGCAGGGATATCGCCCACCACTTCAACCTTGTAGTTCTCGAACAGACCCATTCCATACGAGACCCCGGTGGAGACCAGCACCTTGATCGGACAACACAGATACACAATGAGACGCAACGAGACACGTGAAAGTCGACTTTGGGACGAGGTAATGGGTCTTAAAATGTCATTATGTTTGTTTGTGTCAGCAGCATATTGGTTATATTATGGCAATGAAAGGTTTTGTGACTTAAATCACTGTCTTTATTCGAATGGCTTCCAAAAAGCAAAGTATTTTAGTTGGTGGGATCCTTTCAAACAGTTCTTTCATATTTTCAACCATATTAAGGTTATTTCTGGTGGTTGAAATTGCAGGGTTTCTCAACCCTGAGACGTCATCCTGTTCACATGGTGCATCCATCTTCCTGCACAACCACACCCACTGCTTCACAACGGTCAACCCACTGAAGCTCTGAAGAACCTTACCACGATGATCTCCCCGGGGATGGGGATGGGCAGCTTCTTCTTAAAGCGCTCGTTAAGGTCTTTGACGATATACAGGAAGACAATGCAGATGAGTCCCACCACCAGAGTGCTGATGTTCGTGCTCTCGATTACTTTAAACACCCCCACAAGACTCTGCACAGAAAGAGAGAGAGAGTGTTATACCTGCATTAGATCCCAATGAGACCCCCCCCTTCCCAACCCCAACCCTTAAAGCAGTGCTTCTAAAACAGTGGGGCATAACAAGATATCACAGAGCAAGTGATATTAAGTGTACTGAACAAACCCTCAAGAGACAACATGGAAAAATATTTAACAGAGATGGAGGAGAGAAAGACGAAGATAATGAGACCAACAAAAGTCAACCGAAAACTAAAACGTAGAAATATGACGAAGTGTATATAGCGCTTGGCTTCACTGTAACTGAGGTGGAGACGAAGAAAGACCGGTGTGTCTTTTGTGTCTTTAAATGTTGGCAGCGGACAGCGTGAAGACAAATAAATGAAAACGTCTCTTAAAGACATTACACCCCGATCACGCTGATAACCGCTTGAGTTTTTAATCGTAAACGTGACGAGTAGAGCAGCAATCATCCCGCTTTATGAAAACTACTTCAGAAAAGCTGTGCTGCAAAATGGGCGCATTGGAGACATTAGTTCTGACTTCCTTATTTTGAGATATATATATATATATATATATATATATATATATATATATATATATATATATATATATATATATATATATATATATATATAAAAAACAGAAAATAATTGAGAATCACTGCCTTAAAGCAGCATCACAGGGAGTAAAAAAAACATAGATCTCAGCTCAGAGGAAATTGAGCTCTGTTTTTGAATAAAGCTGCAGAGTGACTCTGAACCCGGGGTTGCTCTCCCACTGAGGAACACAGTTCTTACGTAAAGAACGGAGAAGGCGCCACTGTAGCGGCTGGTTTTAACTCCCAGCAGGTACTTGAGCTGTGAGACCAGGACGTGCACCGCCGCCGCCGTGGTGAAGCCTCGTACCAGAGGCTCGGTCAGATAAATCGCCACGAAGCCGAAGCGCAGCATCCCGAGCAGCAGCTGCACAGAGAAGTATAAAGAAACATACATTTAAAAAAAAAAAAAAAACGTTACTACAGTCAACATTCAATAATAAGGTTTTCGCCTTTATATTCAGAAGGTTCATTCAGTATATAAAAAAATAAATACATATAAAAAAAAAATAAATAAATAAATATAATAATAATAATAATAATAATAATAATAATAATATAATAATAATAATAATAATAATATATATATATATATATATATATATATAGTAATTATATATAAATTATATATAAATGTATTTTCCGGACTATAAGGCGCACCTACAAGCCTAAAAATTTCCCAGAAATCGGACGTGCGCCTTATAATCCGGTGCGCCTTATACGTGTACTGAGTTCCAAAATCTATAAAAGTATTGTTGTGCGACCGGGTGGTTTTTTCCACACATCACCGCCCTGCTGATCTGTGGCTCCGTGCACGCTCATCTCGTGGGAGCGATGGATGATAGACGGCGAACACACGTTTACTAAAACTCGGAGGCAGCGGCGGGGCGAGTTACACCACCGTCTGTGAATGGATTGTGGTTTCTGCTGTAACCGTTGTCCCAGCTTTCGCGAAAGCCGGCATCGTCGCCGAACGGCCGCCCGGAGACGAGACGGACTCAGACATTGATGAGAGGGAACACCGGAGTGCTCGATAGTGAAACGGCTTTTTAATTCAGACACAGAAGACGAGGACTTTGAATGATTTGTGGGAGAAGAGTGATTAAAAATAATGTGTGTTTTATCAAGTAGTAGAATAAACTTCAATTATAAATCAGCGTTTTGCATCCTTTACTTTTCTTGTAGATCGTATGTTTTAGCAAGTGCCTTATTATACGGTGCCGTACAGAATAAGTACCGTACAGAAATAGAGTCCGTAATTGAGACTGCGCCTTATAATACGGTGCGCCTTATACGTGGGTCAAATACAGAAATAGACCCCATAATTCAGACTGCACCTTATAATACGGTGAAAATACGATATATATATATATATATATATATATATATATATATATATATAAAAATTATATTATTTTTATTTTTTTATTTTTTTATTTTTATTTTATTTTTTTTTTTTGAAGGGCCCAACTTGAAGGCCCTTTTCAGTTCCAACACAAAACAGAGGGCCATAAAAACAAACCTATCCAACACCTTTAAGAATAAACTTTTGATTGTGAGATTGTTTTTTTAAGTCCAACATCAGTATCTGACCTCCAAAACCTTGTAGAAAGCCTTTTAGGAGAAGAGTGGGAACTGTTCCAAAATAATGTCAGCAGTCAAGTCTCAGCTCAAAAGTTCTGATGAAGGTAAAATAAAGCAGTACAGGGCATCAGCTGTACTGAAGGGGGCACTGTTGATGCGTTACCTGAATGAGTCCCACCATCGTGGTGAGCGCCGCAGCCACCTGCACTCTCCTGGCATCACGAGCCACCACGTCCACCTGCTCCGTCCCATTAGTGCCATTCAAAGGAAACATGGAGTCTGGAGCTTCTCTAAACGCCACGCTGCCAATCATCAGGCTGATCACCGCGAAGGTTCCTGTCAGCACAGAACACGAGACCATGACGATGAGATGTGCACTTCCTGTTCTACATGCTGACCTCATCACTGTTAGAGCTCTGATTTATTTTCCACATTAAACAGGAAGCTCCATCAGTGTTCAGTTCTTTTATAAATGTTATTAAAAGGTTCCATCTAATGAGATCTGTACGGACTGATGCTGCTGCAGAGTGTAAGGAGGTCCTACAAATGGGAAGGGGGGGGGGTCTTTATCAGAGTGACAGACAGAATAAAAACCAGAAGCAATTCAGGTGTCACTGGGACGATGGATGATGTAATAAGATGTTAAATGTCAAGGCAGCTGGGAGGAGGGAAGGGTGCAGTCATGTTCCCCTCCTCAGGATTTAAAGCTCATCTGAGAAGCAGCATGAGCCTGAACTGTAACCAGAGCTCCAGAGTTCCCACAGAGACACAGAACTTTACCTAAACTGACCTGAAGTTCCCATGACCTCATCAGGTTTGTTATTTATTTATTTATATATATATATATATATATATATATATATATATATATATATATATATATATATATATATATATATATATATATATATATATATATATATATATATATATACACACACACACACACACACACACGAGAACCCGGAAACCGGAGGAAACCAATGCGGACACGGGGAGAACATGGAAACTCCACCCAGATGGGGATTCGAACTGGGAATCCCTACTGCTGAGAGGAGAACATGCTAAACCACTAAGCCACCGTGCTGCCCTTATATATATCCATCCATCATCCTCCTCTTTATCCTATATCAGGGTCGTGGGGGGGGTTCCCCATGCCCACCCAGGGGAGAACATTTCGGGCGCTTGGCAGATACACCCAGGACAGGACGCCAATCTATCGCTGGGCACACACTCACACACACTCTATATGGGGCAATTTTGAAGAACTCAATTGACTTGATCCATGTTTTTGGATTATGGGAGGAAACCGGAGAACCCGGAGGAAACCCACGCGGACACGGGGAGAACATGGAAACTCCACCCAGATTGGGATTTTATTTTTTTTTGTAGTTTGTTAAATCTCACAGAATTCATGGATGTTTTTTTCAGATAATCTGTAAACTAATGCACAAGATTTAAATACTTTAGATCAAAGAGAAAGACTCTAATATCGCATATCATTTTTAAACATAAAACTCTCTGTGTGTGTGTTCTGAGTCAGAGTTCCGGTTCTGCGGTACGGACACTGAGGGAATTTACTTTACTCTGTGTAAACAGGTTCGGAGGGGGGTTCTTATCTCAGACCCTGATGTTTATTCACCTTCACCTTTAGCTGGGGCAGATTTCTGCTCCACTTCACGATTGAAACCAACAGAGTCGCCGGTGTTCATTTTCTCACTGATTTAAGTTACAGGGTCATACGTCACACAGAGTGACCTTTAACCTCCACTCCACAATCCCAGTATTGGACCAAAAACGAGACGTGATAAACACTGAACTCTGAACAAAGTGCTAAACAGTTCAATATCGCCTCTGGAGTCAGATAGAACACACAGCCTGAGAGACACCATGAGACAGAGAGTGTGTGAGTGTGTGTGTGTTGTAGAAATGTTTTTAAAAAACATCTTTTCAGTGCGGGCGGCACGGTGGCTTAGTGGTTAGCATGTTCTCCTCTCAGCGCTAGGGATTCCCGGTTTGAATCACCATTTGGGTGGATTTCCATGTTCTCCCCATGTCTGTGTGGGTTTCCTCTGGGTTCTCCGGCTTCCTCCCACAGTCCAAAAACATGGATCAATTCAATTGAGTTCTAAAATTGCCCCATATAGAGTGTGTGTGTGAGTGAGTGTTTGCCCAGCGATAGATTGGCGCCCTGTCCTGGGTGTATCTGCCCAGCGCCTGAGACATTCTCCCCTGGATGGGCATGGGGGACCCCCCCGCGACCCTAATAGAGGATAAAGCGGAAGATAATGGATGGATGGATGTTTTCAGTGCCAAGTCATGTGTGATGATCCCATGTGCTCATTTACAAATTAGTAAAAGTTAATCTAATGGGTGGTGGTGGTGGACTCACCGATGGAGATATGTCTGGAGGTCCCAAAGAACGTGTAGAGCAGAACCGGATAGAACGAGGAGTAGAGCCCAAACACAGGAGGAACAGCTGCCAACATCGCATACGCTAAACCTGAGAGACAAAGAGACAGAATGGAGACAGACATGACGTGGTAAAATTTTAAGGTAATTAAGTTTTCTGTTTAATGACACAAAATGGGTGGTTTATCAAAACAGGGACTGGAACCTTAATCTTAGTACCTTAACTATTCATTCCCAGCTGCTCAGTCTAATGCATTTCCTTAATTTAAACTTGTTTTTTTTTTTTTTTTTTAATGAGATGAGATTGGGCTTAGTGGTTTAGCATGTTCTCCTCTTAGCACTAGGGATTCCCGGTTTGAATCCCCATCTGGGTGGAGTTTTCATGTTCTCCCCCTGTCCACGTGGGTTTCCTCTGGGTTCTCCGGTTTCCTCCCACAGTCCAAAAACATGGATCAAGTCAATTGAGTTCTCCAAATTGCCCCATATAGTGTGTGTCTGTGTGAGTGAGTGTGTGCCCAGCGATAGATTGCCCCCTGTCCTGGGTTTTTCTGCCCAGCGCCCGAAACGTTCTCCCCTGGATGGGAGATGGGCATGGGAACCTCCGCAACCCTAAAAGAGGATAAAACCGAAGATAATGGATGGGTGGATGAGATGAGGATTAAGGGTTGAACTGACCTTGAGGCAGCTGCATGACTCCGGTACTCAGACCTGAAATGATGTCCCCAAACAGGTTCTCCCTCACGGGGTAAGATGGCAGCCATGATAGTATGGGGAGGAGAGACAGAACCACAGACTTGGCTTTTTCAGACGAACAGCTGTGAGTGAAAAAGAAAAACCACAATCTATTTTATTTACTGAAGATCCGCCCTCATTAAACATTACATTAAAAGAAAAAAAACAAACAAACATTAACAACAGAAATCCCTCCTCGACATTCCTCATCCTCTACCTGAGGGTCACAACGCATGTCCACGTTCACGATTATAAAAAAAGTCTAATTCAGAGGACAATCCCTCTCCTAAAAATACTGCACACGTGAGAATACAAACCTGAGGGTTGAGCATGGCAGTCGAACCTTCATCTTTGAGGACGGACAAATGCATGTGGTGTGTGTGTGTGTGGGGGGGGGGGGGGGGTACTAAACTAAACTAAAAACCTGATATTACGGATATAAATGCAGACATGGGAATATTCATCTAGTTCACACTTCTGAGAGGTTTGAATTATTTTATGAATAAGAAACACTTTAAGGTACTTTTATTTATTCATCCATCCATTATCTTCCGCTTTATCCTCTATTAGGGTCGCGGGTGGGGGTTCCCCATGCCCATCCAGGGGAGAACGTTTCGGGCGCTGGGCAGATACACCCAGGACAGGACGCCAATCTATCGTTGGGCACACACTCACACTCTATATGAGGCAATTTGGAGAACTCAACTGACTTGGTCCAAGTTTTTGGACTGTGGGAAGAACCCGGAGGAAACCCACGTGGACACGGGGAGAACATGGGAACTCCACCCAGATGGGGATTCGAACGGGGAATCCCTAGCGCTGAGAGGAGAACGTGCTAAACACTAAGCCACCGTGCCGCCCTAGGTACTTTTATTTTTAATAAAATAAAAATTCTCACCGACAGCGCTCAGCGACACTCTTCCTCCTGACACTCTTTTCTTTGGGGTGCAGTAGTGTGGAGGTGATGTGCTGCTCGGTGAAGACGGGTCGCTCGAGCCGGTACACCGGTCCGCTGCGGGTTTCAGCATCGTTTATAACAGCAGCCATCACAACAATGCAGGAGAACCATGACCATCAGCAGAACCCACGATGATGCTCGTTCTCCTCCCACTGCTTTCACGATCACCTCCTTCTGTTTACAGGAAACCAGCAGAACACACACTGTACAGCTGTATGAAAACTCCACCAGCACATCCAAAAAAATCAAGGTTTTAAAAAAAAAATAATAATAATAATTTAAATACCAGGGCGGCACGGTTGTTTAGTGGTTAGCACGTTCTCCTCTCAGCGCTAGGGATTCCCAGTTCGAATCCCCATCTGGGTGGAGTTTCCACGTTCTCCCCGTGTCTGCGTGGGTTTCCTCAGAGTTCTCCGGTTTCCTCCCACAGTCCAAAAACATGGATCAAGTTAATTGAGTTCTCTAAATTGCCCCATATAGAGTGTGTGTGTGAGTCAGTGTGTGCCCAGCGATGGATTGGCGCCCTGTCCTGGGTGTATCTGCCCAGCGCCCGAGACGTTCTCCCCTGGATGGGCATGGGGAACCCCACCGCGACCCTAATAGAGGATAAAGCGGGAGATAATGAATGAATGAATTTAAATACCCCCCCCCCCTGTTATTGCCTCCTCCTCGTTTTGCTGAGCCTCTGGACAAGATCATAAATAATCACGACATGTCGTCTGTCCAGCGACCCATGTGCACAGCAACCTAAAGTTCTACTTCATCTTTAATTTCATTCATTAATTAATTCATTATCTCCAGGTCCAGGGGAGAACGTTTCGGGTGCTGGGCAGATAGACCCAGGACAGGACGCCAATCTATCGCTGGGCACACACTCACTCACACACACACACACACACACACACACACTATATGGGGCAATTTGGAGAACTCAATTGACTTGATCCATGTTTTTGGACTGTGGGAGGAAACTGGAGAACCCGGAGGAAACCCACACAGACACAGGGAGAACATGGAAACTCCACCCAGATGGGGATTCGAACCGGAAATCCCTAGCGCTGAGAGGAGAACATGCTAACCACTAAGCCACCTTTAATTGCCGCCTCATCTTTAATTTCTTAGGTAAATTCTGAGCCTGTTCAGGAAACAGTTTAACTACTTCCAGGGACACAGGGAGAACATGCACAACTACACATAAATCCTTAAAGAACTTTCCCGGGCGGCACGGTGGCTTAGTGGTTTAGCATGTCCGCCTCTCAGCGCTAGGGATTCCCGGTTCGAATCCCCATCTGGGGGGAGTTTCCATGTTCTCCCCGTGTCCGCGTTGGTTTCCTCCGGGTTCTCCGGTTTCCTCCCACAGTCCAAAAACATGGATCAAGTCAATTGAATTCTCCAAATTGCCCCATATAGAGTGTGTCTGTGTGAGTGAGTGTGCCCAGCGATGGATTGGCGTCCTGTCCTGGGTGTATCTGCCGAGCGCCCGAAACGTTCTCCCCTGGATGGGCATGGGGAACCCCCCCGCGGCCCTAACATAGGATAAAGCAGAAGATAATGGATGAATGAAAGAACTTTCCCAAGGTTCTACAGTTAGAAAGGCACAAAAAAGTTGCTGATAAAGGATCTTGTGGTTTTAATAGTTTATCTCTTTAAAATAAGCAAAATGTTTAATAATGAGTTCTCCCCGTGTCCCCGTGGGGTTTCCTCCGGGTTCTCCGGTTTCCTCCCACAGTCCAAAAACATGGATCAAGGTCAATTGAATTCTTAAAATTGCCCCATATAGAGAGTGTGTGTGTGTGTGAGTGAGTGTGTGTGCAGCGATGGATTGGCGCCCTGTCCTGGGTGTATCTGCCCAGCGCCCGAAACGTTCTCCCCTGGATGGGCATGGGGACCCCCCCCTCCCGCGACCCTAATAGAGGATAAAGCAGAAGATAATGGATGGATGGATGGTTTTATAATGAACATGGCGGAGTGAAGGAGGTTCCACTGTGTTTTCAAGTAATTTATTTATGTCGCGCTTTTTATAACAGTACATTGTCACAAAGCAGCTCTACAGAATGAAAAGCCTTTAAACCCCCAAAGAGCAAGCCGAAGCGACAGTGGCAAGAAAAAACTCCGTTATGTTGTTATTTAAGGAAGAAACCTTGTGAGGACCGAGACTCAGTGGGGGACTCGTCCTCCTTGAGCGGCCGGGCAGCAACAACAGTGTAGGACAGCCATGTCCATGTTTAATCTGATGTGTGTTGAAGGTTCCTGTCTCTGGATGAAGGAGTTCATGGTGTTCCGTCTCAGATGTTCAGCTCACGGTTTGATTTCATTTAATTCCATTCTTTAGTTTCACTCCAAACACAGAGAAATCTTCTCCATATTAAACACAGCCGTAAGAAAAAGTGGGCGGCACGGTGGCTTAGTGGTTTAGCATGTTCTCCTCTCAGTGCTAGGGATTCCCGGTTCGAATCCCCATCTGGGTGGAGTTTCCATGTTCTCCCCATGTCCGCGTGGGTTTCCTCCAGGTTCTCCGGTTTCCTCCCACAGTCCAAAAACATGGATCAAGTCAATTGAGTGCTCCAAATTGCCCCATATAGAGTGTGTCTGTGTGAGTGAGTGTATACAGAGATAGATTGGCGTCCTGTCCTGGGTGTATCTGCCCAGCGCCCGAAACGTTCTCCCCTGGATGGGCATGGGGGGAAGGGGGGTTCCAGGGATGGATGGGTAAGAAAAAGTTCCTGGTCTGTCCAAACGTTATAGCGATGTTACACGGTTCTTCAAAGGGTTCCTGTAACCCGCGGTGGTTCCCTCTCTGTCCGATCGGAGGGCAGAACGAAGCGCGGCCGGTGTGTGAGGTGATCACGCAACGTGGGGGGTCTGGGGAGCCACGTGACCTCTTCGTTTTGGACACTGTCAAAAGGTCATGAGTGGAAAAGAAGACGGTTCGTGGTGAGGGGACGATACCGAAGAGGAACGTTCCTGAGGACACTGTTCTAACGGTCTTTCTGATCTCATAAAGTCAGAGGAAGCGCCGCCATGAGGCGCGAGAGGAACGTCCAGTCCGCGCGCTCTCAGGGGGTAAACACCGGGGGTCACAGAACTACCCCCGTGGAACTTTACACCCCCGTGGAACTTTACACCCGTGGAACTCACACCCCTGACCTAAAGGTTCCCTCTCTGTCCGATCGGAGGGCAGGACGAACCCCGGTGTGAGTGGTAATCACGCAACGTGGGGGGTCTGGGGAGCCACGTGACCTCTTCGTTTTGGACACTGTCAAAAGTTCACGAGTGGAAGTGAAGACGGTTCGTGGTGAGGGGACGACACCGAAGAGGAACGTTCCACAGGACACTGTTCTAACGGTCTTTCTGATCTCATAAAGTCAGAGGAAGTTCGGATCAAACCGGAGCGCCGCCATGAGGCGCGTGAGGAACGTCCAGTCCGCGCGCTCTCAGGGGGTAAACACCGGGGTCACGGAACTACCCCCGTGGAACTTTACCCCCGTGGAACTCACACCTGTGGAAGTGATAGAACTTAAAGTCCCACGCAGGTGTGCGGCGGGCATGGTGTGTGTGTGTGTGTGTGTGTGCGGCAAAATGGGTGAGGCGTGTGAGTGGTAATCACGCAACGTGGGGGGTCTGGGGAGCCACGTGACCTCTTCGTTTTGGACACTGTCAAAAGGTCACGAGTGGAAAAGAAGACGGTTCGTGGTGAGGGGACGATACCGAAGAGGAACGTTCCTGAGGACACTGTTCTAACGTTATTTCGGATCTCCGCGCGCTCTCCGGGGGTAAACACCTGGGTCACGGAACTACCCCCGTGGAACTTTACACACCCGTGGAACTTTACACACCCGTGATCTAAAGGTTCCCTCTCTGTCCGATCGGAGGGCAGAACGAACCCTGGTGTGTGAGGTGATCACGCAACGTGGGGGGTCTGGGGAGCCACGTGACCTCTTCGTTTTGGACACTGTCAAAAGGTCACACGTGGAAAAGAAGACGGTTCGTGGTGAGGGGACGATACCGAAGAGGAACGTTCCTGAGGACACTGTTCTAACGGTCTTTCTGATCTCCGCGCGCTCTCAGGGGGTAAACACCAGGATTACGGAACTAACCCCGTGGAACTTTACACCCGTGATCTAAAGGTTCCCTCTCTGTCCGATCGGAGGGCAGATCGAAGCCCGCCAGGTGTGCGAGGTGATCACGCAACGTGGGGGGTCTGGGGAGTCTTTACACCCCCGTGGAACTCACACCCGTGGAACTTTACACCCGTGATCTAAAGGTTCCCTCTCTGTCCGATCGGAGGGCAGAACGAACCCCGGTGTGTGAGGTGATCACGCAACGTGGGGGGTCTGGGGAGCCACGTGACCTCTTCGTTTTGGACACTGTCAAAAGGTCACGCGTGGAAAAGAAGACAGTTCGTGGTGAGGGGACGACACCGAAGAGGAACGTTCCTGAGGACACTGTTCTAACAGTCTCTCTGATCTCATAAAGTCAGAGGAAGTTCGGATCAAACCGGAGCGCCGCCATGAGGCGCGTGAGGAACGTCCCGTCCGCGCGCTCTCAGGGGGTAAACACCGGGGTCACGGAACTACCCCCGTGGAACTTTACACCCGTGGAACTCACACCCATGGAAATTTACACCCATGGAACTCAGACCTGTGGAAGTGATAGAAGTTAAAGTCCCAGCCAGGTGAATGGGTGAGGCGTGTGCGAGGTAATCACGCAACGTGGGGGGTCTGGGGAGCCACGTGACCTCTTCGTTTTGGACACTGTCAAAAGGTCACGAGTGGAAAAGAAGAGAGTTCGTGGTGAGGGGACGATACCGAAGAGGAACGTTCCTGAGGACACTGTTCTAACGATCTTTCGGATCTCCGCGCTCTCCGGGGGTAAACACCGGGGTCACGGAACTACCCCCGTGGAACTTTACACCCCCGTGGAACTTTACACCCGTGGAACTTTACACCCGTGGAACTTTACACACCCGTGATCTAAAGGTTCCCTCTCTGTCCGATCGGAGGGCAGAATGAACCCTGGTGTGTGAGGTGATCACGCAACGTGGGGGGTCTGGGGAGCCACGTGACCTCTTTGTTTTGGACACTGTCAAAAGGTCACGAGTGGAAAAGAAGACGGTTCGTGGTGAGGGGACGATACCGAAGAGGAACGTTCCTGAGGACACTGTTCTAACGGTCTTTCTGATCTCCGCGCGCTCTCAGGGGGTAAACACCAGGATTACGGAACTACCCCGTGGAACTTTACACACCCGTGGAACTCACACCCGTGGAACTTTACACCCGTGATCTAAAGGTTCCCTCTCTGTCCGATCGGAGGGCAGAACGAACCCCGGTGTGCGAGGTGATCACGCAACGTGGGGGGTCTGGGGAGCCACGTGACCTCTTCGTTTTGGACACTGTCAAAAGTTCACGAGTGGAAAAGAAGACAGTTCGTGGTGAGGGGACGATACCGAAGAGGAACGTTCCTGAGGACACTGTTCTAACGGTCTTTCTGATCTCATAAAGTCAGAGGAAGTTCGGATCAAACCGGAGCGCCGCCATGAGGCGCGTGAGGAACGTCCCGTCCGCGCGCTCTCAGGGGGTAAACACCGGGGTCACGGAACTACCCCCGTGGAACTCACAACTGTGGAAGTGATAGAAGTTAAAGTCCCAGGCAGGTGTGCGGCGGGCATGGTGTGTGTGTGCGGCAGGATTAAAGAATGTGTGAGGTGTGAGTGGAGGCAGGAGGAGGTGGAGGCTCAGCTCTTACCCGTCGGAGGTCCGGCAGACGGATGGACAGCTGAGGTGACCCGCAGCAGAGGAGCAGAAGCTGTAGTTCCACATCCACTGCCTCCTGTCGCTCTTTAGCTGCACGACCACCTGACCTTCTTCCACAAGCCAACCAACCCGCGCCTCATGGTCACATGTCAGCGCCCCACTGCGCGATGAATCATGGGAAACGTAGTCTTATTATACCGTATGACCAATCACGCTCTTAACAGCACTACATGACTCTTTATGGACATGAAATCCATCTCATGAATAGACATAATAATAATAATCGTATTTCATTTATGTAATAGAACTATTTAAAATAAATATTTTAAAAAGTATATCATTTAAATATGATCAAATGAGCAATCTTAATTTTTAAGATTAATACTAATTATTTTTTACTGTAAAATGATGCTGTGTATGAACCAAATTTCATTTGATCAAGATGAATAAAGCGGAAGAAATTATTTTCTACACCAATCTGCACTGGGTTCGGTTTATTCATTAAACTTTTACTTTTACATTTTTTTTTCTATTTAAAGGCGATGCAAAAATTAAATTTCACTAAATCAAATACAACGGCACGGTGGCTTAGTGGTTTAGCATGTTCTCCTCTCAGCACTAGGGATTCCCGGTTCGAATCCCCATCTGGATGGAGTCTCCATGTTCTCCCCGTGTCTGCGTGGGTTTCCTCCGGGTTCTCCGGTTTCCTCCCACAGTCCAAACACATGGATCAAGTCAATTGAGTTCTCCAAATTGCCCCATATAGAGTGTGTGTGTGTGAGTGAGTGTATGTCTAGCGATGGATTGGCGCCCTGTCCTGGGTCTATCTGCCCAGCGCCCGAGACGTTCTCCCCTGGATGGGCATGGGGAACCCCACCGCGACCCTAATAGAGGATAAAGCGGGAGATAATGAATGAATGAATAATTTAAATGTGATAAAATGGGCAATCTTAAGTTTAAAAGCAATACTAATTATTTTTTACTGTAAAATGATGCTGTGTATGAACCAAATTTCATTTGATCAAGATGAATAAAGCGGAAGAAATTATTTTCTACACGAATCTGCACTGGGTTCAGTTTATTCATTAAACTTATATTAATTCGAAAATACGAGATAAAAAGTCATTATTCTGAGATATATATACTTTTACATTTTTTTCTATCTAAAGGCGATGCAAAAAATAAATTTCACTAAATCAAATACACCCTGATTTGAACGTTAAGAATAAAACTGTAATGTTTCAATGTTTCCACAAGAGGGAGACAAATACTACAATTAAACGTCCTCCTCCGCCCACACGAGCTTTTACAATCTGGAACTAAAATCTTTTTATTGACCACATGAGAGATTGATGTTCACAACAAACCAATGTTTAGATTAATAAATAAATTTTGAATAGAATATGATCTGTGGCATACATTTTACTAATAAGTGAAATACGAGTTTTAAAATATTTCATCTTATTAAACTCTCATAGGCGGCACGGTGGCTTATCCCCATCTGGGTGGAGTTTCCATGTTCTCCCCGTGTCTGAATGGGTTTCTTCCGGGTTCTCCAGTTTCCTCCCACAGTCCAAAAACATGGATCAAGTGAATTGAGTTCTCCAAATTGCCCCATATAGAGTGTGTATGCATACGTGTCTGTGTGTGTGAGTGTGTGCCCAGCGATAGATTGGCGCCCTGTCCTGGGTGTATCTGCCCAGCACCCGAAACGTTCTCCCCTGGATGGGCATGGGGATCCCCCCCGCGACCCTAATATAGGATAAAGCGGATGATAATGAATGAATGAATGAATAAACTCGTACATCAAGCCTGTGTACTCAGGTTCCACTCAACTAAACCTCCCAATAAGACTTTAACCATTTTGAATACTGAAATTAATGGACAAATACAACAAATCAAATAATGTCAGGTTGTGGTTAGAGTACTGGGCTATCAGTCAGAAGGTTGTGGGTTCAAATCCCAGGTCCACTGAAGTTAACAATATGGGTCATTGAAAAGACCCTTAACTCTCATTGCTCCAGGGATGCTGTGGCCAACCCTGTGTTCTAACCCCAACCAAGTTAGGATATTTGTAAGTCACTTTGAATAAAAGTGTCTGCTAAATGACCAAATGTAATGTAAATGTAAAGTGAGAAATAACATTTATCATTTGTTTTAATTCAACAGCATTTGTTTACAACATTGCACCCTTCTACATAATTCCCCATACACGTAACTGTCACAGGTGCCTGTGGCACCTGTCCCTCGTTTGGTCCTTAATTATTTCAGTTGGGTGATTGGTTTGTTTTGTTCACGTGTTTAGTTCCTTTTGTATTTATTCTGAGTTTTCCTTCCCTTTGGTGCACGTCTTTATTTTGCGGTTTTTATACCCAGTGTTGTGTTGTTCGTTTGTTCCCCATTTTTGTTGGTGTCCCGTCACCAATTTTTATTAAATTTACCTTTTGGATTTTATCCCGGTGTCTTGGACTCTCCTTCCGCGTACAACCACGGTACGGCGCTGCGCATCTTCTCCGCGTGGGCCGTACTCGTGGGAACGTTCCTCGGACCCACGCACGCTATATTCCCCGCGTGGTCGGTATCCGGGGAGCGTTCACTAGGCGCGAGCGGCTGAACGCAGCAACTCCGCGTTAGCCGCCCTCCTTCCGGGGAAGAACGGACAGTTCATGACAGAAAGACGTGCCAAATATATCTGGAGAGTTCCGGACACCAGGGGTCACCCACCGTTGATCCAGAGGACCAGGGGCTGCACCGCTGACGAGGCAGAGCACCGGGGACCGCCGATTTCCAAGTCTGGGCACCAGGGACCGCTCTATCCCCGACTCCGAGAGCCAGGGTCCGCCAGCCGCAGACTTCGGACTCCAGGGGCGCTGTCCCCGCCTCGCAGCGGGAGGGCGCCGAGCCGCGCCCCAGCAGCGAGATGACGTGCTCCACGAAGTCAGCAGGATGCAGCCAACAGGCTTCAACGCCAGAGGGACCGATACCCCCCCTGTTTTTTGTTTTCCTGTACTGTTTATTATTATTTTCTTTTGTTTTAGGGCCGCTTTCCCTTTTAGCGCGACCCTTGGGGTGGGGGTATGTCACAGGTGCCTGTGGCACCTGTCCCTCGTTTGGTCCTTAATTATTTCAGTTGGGTGATTGGTTTGTTTTGTTCACGTGTTTAGTTCCTTTTGTATTTATTCTGAGTTTTCCTTCCCTTTGGTGCACGTCTTTATTTTGCGGTTTTTATACCCAGTGTTGTGTTGTTCGTTTGTTCCCCATTTTTGTTGGTGTCCCGTCACCAATTTTTATTAAATTTACCTTTTGGATTTTATCCCGGTGTCTTGGACTCTCCTTCCGCGTACAACCACGGTACGGCGCTGCGCATCTTCTCCGCGTGGGCCGTACTCGTGGGAACGTTCCTTGGACCCACGCACGCTATATTCCCCGCGTGGTCGGTATCCGGGGAGCGTTCACTAGGCGCGAGCGGCTGAACGCAGCAACTCCGCGTTAGCCGCCCTCCTTCCGAGGAAGAACGGACAGTTCATGACAGTAACATTGTTTGGTAGACACCTTTATCCAAAGAAATCTTAATTTTATGGTCAGCACCCAAGGAACAATAATGATTAGGGGTGTTGCAAAACCAAATTCCCCTTTTTTCCCAGTTGACACCCCTCCCCTCACTCAGGAACCTCAGCTCCTACACAACATGTAGTGTTCAGTACAATGTCATTCATTCATTCATTCATTCATTATCTTCTGCTTTTATCCTCTATTAGGGTCGTGGGGGGGTTCCCCATGCCCATCCAGCAGAGAACATTTCGGGCACTGGGCAGATACACCCAGGACAGGGCGCCAATCTATCACTGGGCACACACTCACACACACACACACACACACACACTCTATATGGAGAAATTTGGAGAACTCAATTGACTTGATCCATGTTTTTGGACTGTGGGAGGAAACCGGAGAACCCGGTGGAAACCCACACGGACACGGGGAGAACATGGAAACTCCACCCAGATGGGAATCTGAATCCTAGCGCTGAGAGGAGAACATGCTAAACCACTAAACCACCGTGCCGCCATGTTCAGTACAATCTATTCTTCTAAATTCTTACGCGACTTATGTGAATGACATTCTCTTTAATGTTCTGATAATGTGACTGGTTTTATCCAGAAACCCAGATGTGACAGGACCAGGGTCTAATTTAGTAATGTATGTTGGTTTAGTAAGTTAAGTTAAGAAAACCAAGCATTCAAATTCAGACTGAACCTTCTTAAGCTTTATTTGGTATTTAAATGAGTAATGTGAGCCGGAGAAGAGATTTTGCATGAGATTTTAAAGAAGACAACCAGGTTTCTTGAAGAAACCTCAGCCTCAAAGCCTCAACTAAACTAAAGAGACAAATGAATTCAAAGAGAGTAAATTCATGTAATTCATTCATTCATTCATTATCTTCCGCTTTATCCTCTACTAGGGTCATGGTGGGGTTCCCCATGCCCATCCAGGGGAGAGCGTTTCAGCCGCTGGGCAGATACACCCAGGACAGGACGCCAATCTATCGCTGGGCACACACTCACTCACACACACACACACACACACACACACACACACACACACACACACACACTCACTCTATATGGGGCAATTTGGAGAACTCAATTGACTTGATCCATGTTTTTGGACTGTGGGAGGAAACCGAAGAACCCAGAGGAAACCCACGCGGACACGGGGAGAACATGGAACCTCCACCCAGATAGTGCTGAGAGGAGAACATGCTAAAGCACTAAGCCCTATGCTGTAAATTAAAACTTGTAAATTAAGCAGAAGTCAAGTTTGTGAGGTTTGATTTCAGACTGTAAAATAAGATTAGATAAGATAAGATATACCTTTATTTGTCCCACAATGGGGAAATTCACATTCTCAGTAGCAGATACATTAGAAGAAAGGTGAGAAAGGTATTTAGTCATTAGAAAGAGATTTAAAAAACAAGGAACATTTAAATAGAATTGGAAATCTATATATACACAATAAATTTGTAAATTTCTAATTTTCAGTTATTAACAGTCATACAATAGAGGAATAAAATGAAACAAATATTGCACATACAGTATCTGATTAAGCAGCAGATGGGTATTACAAGCAGATGATTGAAATGTATTGCACCATCAATGATACATGTATTGCACAGTTATTTTAGTTTGGTTTGGAGTGGTTTGGAGTAAGAGTCATTGACATTGAAACTTCATAAGCACCTACAGACATCTGGAAGAATAACATGTATTTAAACAGCAAAACACTTAAAAAACAGATAAAACTATATTATCTTAATATATGTTTCTAAAAATGTTTTGAATATATATAAATGAATTATACTAAAATGAATTTGCTTAAGTTATACATAATATATATATTGTTAGAAATCGTTCGTCTTCCCAGGGAGGAAATGCGTACGCTGCTCGCGCCTAGTGAGCGCTTCCTGGGCACGGCTAAGTGGAGAAGATTGCGTACGCCGGTCCGCTGGGTGAAACGCTCCCACGAATACAACCTGCACGGGAGTAATGTGCAGCGCCGCACCGTGGTTGAGCGCGGAAGGAGAGTTCGAGACACCGGGATAAAAAACAAAACGGAATTTATTATTAAAAATGGTGTAGGGACACCAACAGAAAGGGGGAAACACAAACGCGACTAACATCAGGATGTAACCACAAACAAAGACGTGCACGGGGGAGAGGGAATACGGAAACTAAGTATATATATATATATATATATATATATATATATATATATATATATATATATATATATATATATATATATATATATACAGTATACTGTATATATACTGTGTGTATATATATATATATATATATATATATATATATATATATATATATATATATATATATATATATATATATATTAGTGGTTAGCATGTTAATCTCTCAGTGCTAGGGATTCCCGGTTCGAATCCCAATCTGGGTGGAGTTTCCATGTTCTCTCCATGTTCGAGTGGGTTTCCTCCGGGTTCTCCGGTTTCCTCCCACAGTCCAAAAACATGGATCAAGTCAATTGAATTCTCCAAATTGCCCCATATAGAGTGTGAGTGTGAGTGAATATGTGCCCAGTGATAGATTATCTGCCCTGGTTCTCAAGTTTGTTCTCCATGTGTCCACACAAGTTTTCTCAGATTTCCCTGGATTTCTCACACAGTTCAAAAACATGGATTCAAGGTAAATTTAATGCTCTAATGTGTGTGTGTGTGTGTGTGTGTGTACCCAGTGATACATTGGCGCCCTGTCTTTGGTATATCTGCCTAATAATTAATTAATTATATATATATATATAATATAATTGTGTGTGTATTTGTGTGTGTGTGTGTGTGTGTGTATGCAAGACCAAAACACAAGGAACTGTATTTGGTACTATGCCACAAACAACAAGCTTTTTTATACAACATTTAAATAGAATGTAGTCAACGGTGGTGCAGTGGTTCAGCTCAGAGAAAAAAGTCTTGGATCAGGATAACAGACGGGTCAGTCAGGGCCCTTTCACGATAAAATGTTTTCTCTGGTTTTGTGTACATTTTTTACTACAACTATAAGAGGAATAGGAGGTAGTAAAAACTGCAGAGGTGTGAATGTGTTTGTATAGCTGACCTGTGGATGGGTTGGCAAGGTGTGCGGGATCTTTTTTAATTAAAGATAACCACTGTACTTACACACAGAGCTGGCCCTCCACATTTAACCCATCCCATTTAACCCAACACACACACACACACACACACACACACACACACACACACACACACACACACACACACACACACACACATTTACCCAATTACCCAATTACAGGAAAGGTGTTCACATATAATTAAATCTACATATTATACATAACCTAATTAAATGAAGAGGTTCTACTTGTGTCTCCATAAATGACTCCATTGTTTTATGTCTCATTTAAGAAACACACGTCCATCTGGTTGCTTCCTCCATTTCACAGTGACATTCATTCCAAGCACCTTCAACTTTAGTTTAATCTAAATAACAGAATATAAAAAGAAAATAAAAATGTTAATTTATTCACAAATGCATCAGTAATTCTGTTAGTACTAAACTATAATGAGAACTCACCATCTCCAACATTGAGTTCATTGTAGCATCGTTTACATTTTGATTGGACTGAACCTTCACTTTCACTATCTGCTGCTGTCCTGTGATGACTGAAGAGAGAAACAGAGTTGGATCGAGTCCTTACATCAGATTAATGTAGTATGTAGAAATGAAATGAGCTGTAACTCACTTCCATAGCAGAAGAAAACATTCAAGTTGGAACATGGAGCATCATATGTTCCACTTCTACTGAAATACCCACAGTCATTAGGTCCTGCGGTATAACCGGGTTGTCCAGTCAGCCATGGACCGTAAGACATGGGCCTCCGATCAGACCACCTCCAGATATCACTGTTCAGTCCGATCCACACAAGGAAGTTACCGGTCATTCCATGTAATACTGAGTTCTCTGTTGCATCTGGAATGCTGGCCAAATCTGTGTGATGCTGTCTGCAGTAGGTCTGAGCCTGACTCCAAGTGTAACCCATTTGGTAATAGAAGTACCTGCTGTTTCCTGTGTACCTGTCTGGATATAATATTTCAATTAAAAGATACTTATATTTAAAAATTTTAGTTTCTACCCTAAAAGAACTTACCATCAAAGCACATAAACTGAAATGTGCTAGAACACGGATAGTTCCACCAACCATTTGGATGTATGGCAGCACATGGGTAAAAAATTCCTGTATTCAGAACCCAGAACTTTGGATTTACAACCTCCTGGTTTCCAAGGGACCAGCGCCAGCTGAGATACAGACCAACCCAACCACCGGAGCCCAGTTTGTTAAGTTTGACCACATCATCAACGCTCTCGATGGTAACTAGGTCCTGGTGATTAGCCCGACAGTAAGTCTGTGCATCGTTCCAAGTTTTGGTCTGTTGGATCAGATAGAACTTACGAGGTAGAGAAACCAGGACTGGAACCAAACCTATAAATAAAGTTTTACATTTTACAGACAAAACTTCACAAGCTGCAGAATAGACCACATTTTATGGTAATTTTATAAAGAAGTTAAAAATAAACCCGAATATTTTAAAACCTATTGTTTGGATTAAACTCACATTGTACGAACTAAGTTTTAATTACACAAAGAATTTATGGACAAAGGTGACTATGATAATTATTCATTCATTCATTATCTTCCGCTTTATCCTATAGTAGGGTCGCACGGGGGGGGGGTTCCCCATGCCCATCCAGGGGAGAACGGGCGCTTTATTATAGCTTTATGTATATTAGCATGTATAGAATGTATAACTTTATTATTTGTCACAAATAAATTGTGGCAGGTGGGCGGCACGGTGGCTCAGTGGCTTAGTTAGCACGTTCGCCTCGCAGCACTAGGGATTCCCGGTTCGAATCCCCATCTGGGTGGAGTTTCCACGTTCTCCCCGTGTCCGCGTGGGTTTCCTCCAGGTTCTCCGGTTTCCTCCCACAGTCCAAAAACATGGATCAAGTCAATTGAGTTCTCCAAATTTCCCCATGTAGAGTGTGTTTGTGTGCATGTCTGTGTGTGTGAGTGTGTGCCCAGTGATAGATTGCCCTCCTGTCCTGGGTGTATCTGCCCAGCGCCCGAAACGTTCTCCCCTGGATGGGCATAGGGAACCCCCCCGCGACCCTAATAGAGGATAAAGCGGAAGATAATGAATGAATGAATGAATGAATGAAATTGTGGCAGGTACAATGTACAGAGAAATGAGCCGTCACCCCCTCCGTACATAAAAAATGAAGAATGGGGGAGACAGGACAGGAAGACAGATGTGAGAAAAATCATATGGACCCATCACCCAGACGATGATCAAAGAAACACAGTGTGGGAAAATGGCAAAATAATAACAACAACTTTGACATAGACTAGCCACGGAGACGGGGTACAGGCTCAGAGTAAATCCAGGTTCAAAAATGAGGTCATCCAGGTTTTAGCAGCCATAGTACGGTGCTCACTCAAGCAGTGAAGGCGTGTTGATCGGGGAGGAAAGAAGAAAAAATGAAACTCTCTATAAGAGTAGACAAGACAGGAAGAGAAGCCAAGCAGGGTAAGGATGGAAAGGGAAAAAGTGCAACTGCCTTCTACGAGGGCAAAAGAAGAAGAGCTTTTTTTTTAGCTCTTTTTGAGTCTGCTGCTGAACCCAGAACTGATTGCCTCTCTCAAAGGACTGTGGACTGCTTGCCTCTAGCCTTGTAGCGTCAGTCAAGAGACACCAGAAAGCAAACACCCCCTTCTGCCCCCAGGATCCCTACAGAGCACTATTCTTTTCTTCATTTAACATTGTCTAAATAAACTCGTTAACTTGAACTTTTATCCAGAATTTTGACTCCTTGTGTGTGCCTTTGCACTTTGTTCTTTTACATAACAGTTGATCTCCTTTTTACCTTAGAGCTGCACAGTAATGTAACAGGTTTGACTACTGTAATGCACTTCAATTTCAGTACATCACATTAACTGCTTTGTAATAAATCTTAATTTTAAATCATAAATCAATAAATCATAATATTTTAATCATTCATTCATTCATTATCTTCAGATTTATCCTCTATCTAGGGCTTTATCTAGTGTCGCGGGGGGGGGTTCCCCATGCCCATCCAGGGGAGAACGTTTCTGGCGCTGGGCAGATAAACCCAATCTATCGCTGGGCACACACTCACACGCACAGACACGCACACAAACACACTCTATATGGGGCAATTTGGAGAACCCAATTGACTTGATCCATGTTTTTGGACTGTGGGAGGAAACCGGAGAACCCGGAGGAAACCCACGCGGACACGGGGAGAACATGGAAAGTCCACCCAGATCTGGATTCGAACCGGGAATCCCTAGTGCTGAGAGGCGAACGTGCTAACCACTAAGCCACCGTGCCGCCTAATTTTTTAACTTTATAATTTTAAAATAAATTTGAGTTTTAAAAAGAAATATAAAGTTTCATTATTTTAGCTTTAAACACAACACACACCTGACAAGATACAATCTCCTCTGCATGTCTGCATACAATAAAACCATAAAAATAAGACTTGTAAGACTTTAGGTTACATTTCTGTTAAGTTATAAATACTGTATAAATCACCTTACTGAGTTTCAGACAGAACTAGATGATGTGTTCTAAGATCTGTAGTTAATTTTGGGCACATTTATAGAGAATCTTGTATTAAAATGTTAATAATGATTTCATTCTCACCTGAGAACAGCAGAAGAAAAAGCAGATGCTTCATGTTTCAGGAATTAAACTGACTGTAAAATAAAAAATGGTGTCAAAACATCAGTCATATATTTTAAAACTGTGACTACGTTACTGCACAAGATTCCATAAAACATACTTTATTAAAAGGCCAGTTAAATATGAGGTTTATAAAGTTAAACAGTTCTGTACCTGACGTAATAACTTCTTCTTACTTCATGGATGCTTCAGAGAACTTCTGCCTTTTTGTTTTTTGGGAGTCACAAACAAATCATTTGTAAATCATGTTGGAGACACACCCAAGAAAGTCACTCAGGAATCTGTGTTTTATGAGCGTTTACCTGGTATTTATTTAAAAATGTAATAATGCAGCTAAATAGGAGTTTTATTTTTTAATGATGCTATCTACAAATCATTGATCAGAAAATAATCAAGAATCAACTTAATGAAGTAACTAAGTTTGAGTCTTTCTCTTTGATTTTTTTTTAAATAAGAAGTTTAGTGTCAGTTTAAAGACTAAATTTAACAGAACATACAATAAACACATAACTTTATGATAAATACTTGCAAAGTTGGAATTTATTAACTATATATTTTAGGTAGAAGAAGACTATGTAAGTAAAATTACACTGTTGACTTAAGCAAAGAGCAGTGGAAATGATTGAAATGAATGAAATGATGAGCAAGGGACATGATTGCTCTTTTTCTTAACAAATAATGAATTGCTTTCTGGGTACACCGAAATAAAAACAGTTAAAAATTTAGAGCAGTACAATTAGCCATTTCAAAAGAATTATCACTGGCATTTTTTATATTCAGTTTACCAGCCAATAAAAAAATATCATTAAACAGGCCATGTGACGCCAGTGGTACGCACCCCCACCCCTCTGTTTCTGTAACCACAGGCCTTCTATTGGGGAGTACCGTTATGGGTTCCGCATTTTTCTCTTTTTAAATATTACACAGTGTTTAGGCTTGACTTGTATTTTATTTTAAGCTATATGTGTTTTATATTTACACAGAAGATCAAGCAAAGAATAGTGTGTCTAAAAGAGCAGAATAAGTAATACTATAAACTTACTACTAGATGGAGACTGAAAAGATTGCAATCTAGAGTACTTTCAACGACACTACGAACATAATACAGGACTACTCTAAATTTAAACTACATTTTTAAAAATATTATTAAACAAGTAAAAACAAACAAACAAACAAACAAAAATAACTATTATAAAATTAGATTTCCAAACTAAAGCAATTTTAAAAAGTAATTTGCACTGTTAAATACAATGACAAATTTAAAGCACATCTATTAAAGTAGGAATAAAGTTGTATATTGTAAATGAAGCTTTTTTTCATGTGCACTGCAGCTTTAAAAGACTAAAAGAATGGATACATAGATTGTAAACGTGAAGATATAAATGTTAAGATGTTAAAGATATAGCGGAGAATGAGAGGAAGAGACAAGTTGGGTTGTCATGTTAACCAGGGAACACTCTTTATTAACACATACAAAGCATGGAGCAGAACTCAATTACATGACCATTTAGAACGACTCAACATGAATCACAATCTCCCAAAATAATGGCCACCATCTGAGTAGCCAAAACCCACACACAAGCACAAATACAACACATACAAAAAACTCTTGTTACCCGCATCTCCCCAAACTAAATGTAATAATGAATGTAATAAAACACATAAACCAACAGTGTTCTAGTGCAGCCGCAAAGGATGCCGGGAGGTGTCTCAACCTTTCTCATGATTCCCTCAATTCTCTCAGGCAAATGTCGCTCACACCGTTGCCTGTCCACACACAGCCTTGGGCGCGGCACGAACATGGTGTCAGGTTTACCCCGACTCCTCTAGCAGCTTGCCCTCCGAAACCACTGTGCTAGTCTTTTCCGGTGTGGCGTTGCCCCCAAACGATGTGGCCCCCAAATGATGTGTTTACCAAACTGTTGCACTGGGAGTGTAAATGTGTTGTCTGGGTTTTACACACCCAGAGACGGCCACAGACCTCTCACCTCGGACTCGAAGTTCCACCCCTGGTTGCTCTGGAGCCCTAAACTCTGGCCACTTGGTGAAGTAAACTATTGCCATGACCACGTAACGGTTCCCAGAGTCGGTCGCAGGAAACGGACCCAGTACATCCACTCAGCCATGCCGCCTGAAGCGGCACTCTCATTAGACCCGATGGACCTTTCTTTGCAGACATTACAGCAGAGGACAAATAGCTCTAATTGGCCAGAAAAACATTGCGTCAGGCATTTAAGGATATCGAGTTATCTATCTACGATGCAATGGCTCTTTATACTGCGTTTCTGCTTTAGTAAGATGTTTTTATCGCCATAAAATAGTTATTGACAGGTGTATAAATTTAAACGGAGCATTACTTTAGACCTAGGTGTAAAATATACGTCCCACCACTGCAATTAGTAGACAGTAAAAACACAAACAAACCTAAAGAGATTGCCTGGAAATAAGTACTTTTAATTCTCTACCATTTCTTTATCAGAATCAGGATTAAAATCATTCTAAAAATATTTATTTTATGATAGATTTAAAAGTGACTTTGCTCAAGTTATACACCAATATGAAGAAAATAAAGGTAATATATGCAAGACTAGAACACAAGGAACTACATATTATAAACAAAAAGATTTTTATACAGTATTTAAATTTTGACGGACTCGACAGTGGTGCAGTGGTTCAGCTCAGAGCAAAAAGGTCTGAATGAAAGATATACATCTACTACATAAAAGAGTGCAAATGAGTACATTTGCAAGATTATCAATATATATTGTCTGCTGTATAGACAAAAATATGCCACCACATGTTTATGAACCCTTAATTGACATTCCAATCATAACATATAGACAATTTTTTTTTTTTGGAATTTAATCAGCCTTCAGTCTGCTGTAAATATATATACTGTATATATTAGTGTTTCTATGGGACATGGGACTCCCAATTACAGGAGAGGTGTTCACATACATTTAACTCTACATATTATACTTAACATAAAGAAATGACTCCATTGTGTTATGTCTCATTTAAGAAACACCTGTCCATCTGGTTGCTTCCTCCATTTCACAGTGACATTCATTCCAAGCTCTGTCAATTTTAGTTTAATCTAAAGAACAAAATATAAAAAGAAAATAAAAATGTAAATTTATTCACAAATGCATCAGTAATTCTGTTAGTACTAAACAATAATGAGAACCCACCATCTCCAACATTGAGTACATTGTAGCATCATTTACATTTTGATTGGACTGAACCTTCACTTTCACTATCTGCTGCTGTCCTGTGATGACTGAAGAGAGAAACAGAATTAGATCGGATTCAATCGGAGTCCTTATATCAGATTAATATAGTATATAGAACTGAAATGAGCTGTAACTCACTTCCATAGCAGAAGAAAACATTCAGGTTGGAACATGTAGCATCATATGTTCCACTTCTACTGAAATACCCACAGTCATTAGGTCCTGCGGTATAACTGGGTTGTCCAGTCAGCCATGGACCGTAAGACATGGGGCTCCGATCAGACCACCTCCAGATATCACTGTTCAGACCGATCCACACAACGTAGGGATAGGCGAGTACATGTAATACTGTGTGCTCTGTTCCATCTCGACCGCTTGCCAAATCTGTGTGATATTGTCTGCAGTAGGTCTGAGCCTGACTCCATGTGTAACCCATTTGGTAAAAGAAGTACCTGCTGTTTCCTGTGTACCTGTCTAGATATAATATTTCAATTTAAAAATATTTTTCAAGTCCTCACATTTTAGTTTCTAAGTAAAACAATTTAAATAACTTACCGTCAAAGCACAGAAAATAAAAGCTGTTAGAACATGGATAGTTCCACCAGCCACTTGGATGTATGGCAGCACATGGGTAAAAAGTTCCTGGACCCAGAATCCAAAACTTTGGATTTACAACCTCCTGGTTTCCAAGGGACCAGCGCCAGCTGAGATACAGACCAACCCAACCACCGGAGCCCAGTTTGTTAAGTTTGACCACATCATCAGCGCTCTCGATGGTAACTAGGTCCTGGTGATTAGCCCGACAGTAAGTTTGTGCATCGTTCCAGGTTTTGGTCTGTTGGATCAGATAGAACCTACGAGGTACAGAAACCAGGACTGGAACCAAACCTATAAATAAAGTTTTACATTTTATAGACAGAACTATACAAGCTGCAGAACAGACCACATTTTATGGTAATTTTATGTATTTTATAAATAATTATAAAATAAACACTCGGTTTGCAGCCGAGTGTGAAGTGGCCGGGATGAAAATCAGCACCTCCAAATCTGAGGCCATGGTTCTCTGTCGGAAAAGGGTAGAGAGTCCTCTCTGGGTCAGGGATCAAATCTTGCCTCAAGTGGAGGAGTGTCACACTCGTCTACCGCGGGATAAAGCGGCTTGAGCCGGGCTTGGCAAGGCGCCCTCCGGTGGACGCGCTCTGCGGGGAAGGCGTGCCGAACGGCGTCTGGCTGTGAGGTCAGGTGGACGCCCGCGTGCGGCCCCTGCTGCTCGGGCCGGGCGGCGTGTGGCCCCTGCTGCTCGGGCCGGGCGGCGTGCAGCCCCTGGACCTCGGGCTGGGCGGCGTGTGGCCCCTGGACCTCGGGCTGGGCGGCGTGCGGCCCCTGGACCTCAGGCTGGGCGGCGTGCGGCCCCTGGACCTCGGGCTGGGCGGCGTGCGGCCCCTGGACCTCGGGCTGGGCGGCGTGCGGCCCCTGGATCTCGGGCTGGGCGGCGTGCGGCCCCTGGACCTCGGGCTGGGCGGCGTGCGGCCCCTGGACCTCAGGCTGGGCGACGTACGGCCCCTGGACAAAGGGCTGGGCGGCGTGTGGCCCCTGGACTTCGGGCTGGGCGGCGTGCGGCCCCTGGACTTCGGGCTGGGCGGCGTGCGGCCCCTGGACTTCGGGTTGGGCAGCGTGCGGCCCCTGGACTTCTGGCTGGGCGGCGTGCGGTCCCTGGACAACAGGCTGGGCGGCGTGCGGCCCCTGGACTTCGGGCTGGGCGGCGTGCGGCCCCTGGACTTCGGGTTGGGCGGCGTGCGGCCCCTGGACTTCTGGCTGGGCGGCGTGCGGCTCCTGGACTTCGGGCTGGGCGGCGTGCGGCCCCTGGACTTTGGGCTGGGCGGCGTGCGGCCCCTGGACCACCACAGATGTGCAGGCTTGCGGGTCCGTGGCAGGACTGCCCGCTGGCTGGACCTTGGCGGGAACGCACGCAGGAGGGGCCTCGGCAGATTCATACGCTGGCTGGACCTCGGCGGGTTCGCAAGCTGGCAGGACCTTGGCGGGCACGCATGCTGGCTGGACCTTGGCGGGCACGCATGCTGGCAGGACCTTGGCAGGCACTCATGCTGGCTGGACCTTGGCGGGCACGCATGCTGGCTGGACCTTGGCGGGCACGCACGCTGGCAGGACCTTGGCGGGCACGCATGCTGGCAGGACCTTGGCGGGCATGCATGCTGGCAGGACCTTGGCGGGCACGCATGCTGGCTGAACCTCCGCCGGCACGCACGCTGGGTGTACCTGCGCCTCGGGATCGCCATCCTGCACACAGTACAAATACACCCCCACCGCAATGCCCAAACACAAAGACACAGACATATCTGACACCGGGAAGACGGACTGGACACACGAGACAGACGAGACAGAGGGACACACCACGCTCACGCCACATGTATCCACATTTACCCCCCCGAGTGCCGGCTCCGGTACCGCCCCCTGGCAGCGTGATCCAGACACGGCGCGCAGCGCTCAGAACGAACCGCGCTCAGAAGCTGCGCAGTGCGCACGCTGCGTCTTGGCACCACGCCGGCGCGCTCTGCGTCTGGATCTCGCCACAGGGGGTTTAACAAGCTGGACCGGAGCGTCCGTCCAGAACTCATCAGAGTTGAGGAGGGTTCGTATGGGCAGAATATGCCCATACATGTACGACTCGCCCGCCTCGTCATCGGAAATCTGCACCAGATCGAGACCTTCCTCAGCGCAGAGCGCCTCATACCTGTACCTCCATAGCCACTCATCATCGGAGTCATAATACTCCGTCATCACACTGTTAGAGCCGTCCTTATGACTCCGGGACGGCGGGCTGCGCATAGCGGTGCACTCGCGGACACGCCGGAACGTGCCGCGAGTACGAGGTTACACGGCCCCCGCAAAGAAAAATAAAAAAAAAACAGCTTACCTGGGCACTGGACTCCCCAAATTGACTGGCGCGTCTTTATGTCACACTCGTCTACTGCGGGATAAAGCGGCTGCGCATAGGAAGCGCAGAGCTGCAGTGCTCTAACGCGCAGAAGGGAGCCAGGCACGCAGGTAGCAGGAACAGAATTTATTATGGTGTAGTGACACCAAATACACCGGTACATAAACGAGTGGACATTAAACTAAGACGCGCAACAAGGACGGGAAAACACAGGAAATAAATACACAAACACATCCGACCACGTGCGCCAAAACAACCAATAACAAGAAAGAGTTAATTAACTAAACTAATGATAAATGAACGTTAATTAACTCAAAAGAACGAAGGGAAACACAGAAACGGTGACAGGTGCCCTAGGCACCTGTTACAAGGAGTTTAAGTATCTCGGTTTTTGTTCACGAGTGATGGTAAGATGGAACGTGAGATTGACAGACGGATCAGCGCGGGGTCAGCAGTGACTCGGACCCTATACCGGTCTTTTGTGGTAAAGAAGGAGCTGAACTATAAGGCAAGGCTCTGGATTTACCATTCGATCTACGTTCCGACCCTCACCTATGGTCATGAGCTTTGGGTAATGACCGAAAGAACAAGATCGCGAATACAAGCGGCTGAAATGGGTTTTCTCCGCAGGGTGGCTGGGTTCTCCCTTAGAGACGGGGCTGAGAAGCTCGGTCATCTGGGTGAGACTCGGAGTGGAGCCGCTACTCCTCCGCAACGAAAGGAGCCAGTTGAGGTGGTTCGGGCATCTGGCACATATGCCTCCTGGGTGCCTTCCTAGGGAGGTGTTTCAGGCAAGTCCAACTGGAAGGAGACCCTGGGGAGGACCCAGGTTGTGCTGGAGGTATTATATCTCTTAGCTGGTCTGGGAACACTTCGGGGTTCCCCCAGTTGAGCTGGTGGAGGTGGCTGGGGCGTGGGAGGTCTGGGTCTCCCTACTTCGGTTGCTGCCCTCACAACCCGAACCCCGGACAAGCGGAAGATAATAGATGGATGGATGGATATAAAATAAACATGAATAGGGTGGCACGGTGGCTTAGTGGTTAGCATGTTCCACGTTCTCCTCGTGCTGCATGGGTTTCCTCCCACAGTCCAAAAACATGGATTCAAGGTAAATTGAATGCTCTAAATCACCCCATATGGTGTGTGTGTGTGTGTGTGTGTGTGTGTGTGCCCAGTGATATATTGGCACCCTGCCCTGGGTGTATCTGCCCAGCGCCCATTTCCCCTAGATGGGCATGGGGAACCCTTAGTAGAGGATTAATCTGAAGAAAATGAATGAATGAATAATGATGAATACTTTCACACCTATTGTTAGGATTAGACTTACATTGTGCAAACTAAGATTGAATTACACATTAAAGATTTACTACTGCTGACTCATTTATTCTTTCCTGGTCTCCTGTTTACCCTACTAGTTACCATAGAGCTGTTAGAGCTGCTGGAACTGTAAGACTTTTTTAACAAGAAGCATGAATTTTTGTCATTTTAATTCCTAACACAACACACACCTTGCAACTTAAACTTGTACAAGCCTTATTTTGAATATAACATTGAATATAAAAAATTAAAATATAATATTCATCATTCATTATCTCCCGCTTTATCCTCTATTAGGGTCGCGGTGAAGTTCCCCATGCCCATCCAGGGGAGAACGTTTCGAGCGCTGGGCAGATAGACCCAGGACAAGGCGTCAATCTATCACTGGGCAAAATATACTATAAATCACCTTAATGAGTTTCAGACAGAACTAGATGATGTGTTCTCAGATCTGTATTTAATTTAGTGCTCTTTTATAGAAATCCTTGTATTAAAATGTGAATAATGATTTCATTCTCACCTGAAAACAGCAGAAGAAAAAGCAGATGCTTCATGTCTCAGGAGTTAAACTCACTGTAAAACACGAAATGGCATTAATATATCAGTCATACATTTTAAAACATTGTTACTGCACAAGAGTCCATAAAACACACTTCATTAATATAATCACATCCTACAGAAAGATGAAATGACCTAAGACCATACACAGTTAAATATGAGGTTTATAAAGTTCTGTACCAGTTGTGGGACTTCCTTCTTCTTACTATTCGAATGCTTCTGAGAACTTATTAGACATCTACATCCACTCTAATGACGATGAGTCACAAACAAATAATTTGTAAATCACGTTGGCTGAGACACACCCACGAAAATCACACAGAAAAGAGTTTTATTAGCATTTACCTGGAATTTAGTCCTTTAGTTTAAAAAATGTAAGAATGCATCTTAATTGGAGTTTATTTTTAATAATCCTAACTACAAATTACTGATCAGAAAATAATCAAAAATCAAATAAATAAAGCAACTATGTCCTTCACCTTGATTTCTTTAAGTAATAAGTTTAGAGTCAGTTTAAAGACTAAACTTTACAGAATAAACAATAAACACAATTTCAGGAGAAACACTTGTAATGTGGGAGTTTGTTAACTGTATATTTTATGTAGAAGAAGACTATGCAAATGAAATTACTAACACCTTCACCCCCACCCACACAAGAGCAGTGGGGAGAGTAATCTGGATTATTTCCATCCATCCATTATCTTCCGCTTTATCCTATATTAGGGTCGCGGGGGTGGGGTTCCCCATGCCCATCCAGGGGAGAACATTTTGGGCACTGGGCAGACACACCCAGGACAGAGCGCCAATCTATCGTTGGGCACACACTCACTCACTCACTCACACACTCTATATGGGGCAATTTGGAGAACTCAATTGACTTGATCCATGTTTTTGGACTTTGGGAGGAAACCGTAGAACCTGGAGGAAACCCACGCAGACACGGGGAGAACATGGAAACTCCACCCAGATGGGGATTTGAACCGGGAAGAGGCGAACGTGCTAACCACTAAGCCACCGTGCCGCCCGATTTGCTTATTTATTGCCCATTTTTGTACCAAATAATGTATTTTTTTCTGTGTAAACCTAAATAAAAGATACTGTAGGCTGTACTGGCCTACAGTACATATGGAGCAGTATTTCATAAGAATTATTCATCACTGGAATTTTCTTAACACAGGGCAGTACAACACTTTCACTTTTTCTTGAATAAATTTGTTTCTGATGAAATGGTTGATTTGCATCTTCCCCTTAGACTTTCCTCCCTTACTTCTTTGTTTGCGTAAATGGACAAAAGTATCTGGACAACCTTTAAACACTGAATTCAGTGGATTTGAAAAAAATAGTGTCCTGTAAATAATTAAACAATTAGTTGTGCATTTAGGGAAACAATAGTGCACAACTCCAATTACAGAACTGTAACAATCTTTAATTCACCAACCATTAACGTGGTATCATTAAACAGGCCATGTGACCCCAGTGATACGCACCCCCACTCTTCAAGTGAATTTCCCCATGGTGGGGCAATAAAAAATTGTCTTATCTAATCTTATACAATGCTTACTGCATCAGTTTTTAAATGTGTATATTTTTAACAAATATGATTTACCTGCTCTATAATTTCTTAAATGAATTAAATAATTACACATTTGTATTGTATTTCAAGAAATTGTTTAAATTATCTAGAAACAAGGCTTGTGATTTTCTTAATATACTAAAGGACAGTAATCGGAAACGAAAACTTTAAATTCAGGACCAAACCTTCCTAAGCTTCATTTGGTATTTTAATGAGTCATGTCATCTGGTACTAAAAGTCTTTTGCATGAGGTTTTACACAAGAGAACCGTTTTCCTAAACAGGCTCTGATCAGGGAAGTTACACAACTCAATAAAAATGAAGAATAAAAAAGGGCACAACATTAATAATTCATCATGTTTAAATCTGTGAACTTAATGTAAAGGTGAATATTCAATGTCAACATGGTACAACCAGAAGACATGTCGGTTAGGAACACATTCATTCATTCATTATCTTCCGCTTTATCCTATATTAGGGTCGCGGTGGGGTTCCCCATGCCCATCCAGGGGAGAACGTTTCGGGCGCAGGACAGATATACCCAGGACAGGGCGTCAATCTATCGCTGGGCACACACTCACTCACACAGACACGCATGCATACACACTCTATATGGGGCAATTTGGAGAACTCAATTGACTTGTTCCATGTTTTTACACTGTGGGAGGAAACCGGAGAACCCGGAGGAAACCCACGCAGAAACGGGGAGAACATGGAAACTCCATCCAGATGGGGATTTGAACCGGAAATCCCTAGTGCTGAGAGGCGAACGTGCTAACCACTAAGCCACCGTGCTGCCCTGGTTAGGAACACATGCACCATATAAATATATGAATTATACCCAAAACTACACACACAGATTTTACATTCGATCTGATATTCCAGCTACAAATGAAGAAACTTGACATTTCAGTTGCTCAGTCATTAGACTTTTAATGACATACAAAGAGGATATGAAAGTAAACAGCACTTTCCTCTGTACAGATACAGTATCTGGGTCAAAGCCAAGATGTAAAAAGCTTCATTTGCTATTTTGTTGTCTATTTTGCCTGCTTACACACTGTAATTAGTCGTCTACATTTAATCCATCCGTGCAGTGAAACCCACACACACTGAGTGAAATGAGCACCCATGTTCGGAGCATTGGGCAACCTTGTACAAGGTGGACAGGGAGCAATTCATTTCAGCCATAGAACTTGGTGGGACAGGGAATCGTTCCATAGACCTTCAGGTCGCAAGGCTGGTTCCTTACCCACAAGCCTACTATTAGGGAGTACTGTGATAGGTTCTGTAAGGTTTTTGTAATACTTTGAAACTTATTTAGTAATTCACGATAGTTTGAACAACAGATCAATAGTTGCAGGGAATAGATGGAATGATCAGGTGTGGGATAAGCCTGTATAATTCTAGGATAGTCCAGTTGTGGGATTAGCGTGTGAAAGGGTAGGGATGTCCGATTACAGGGTGAGCTGTGTAATTGTAGACTTTGGGGGCAGGTAACAGTTTTTAATTGAAATAGTGAGACTGGGGGCTCAGAAAGTCTCCACCACATATGGAAGGCACATTCACACTCACCCATGCAGAAGGACAGCCCAACTAAGGGTTATATACCAAAGCAGGATCTTTGAGAACACAGAGCTCTCTCATCAATCTGCCACTGATGATTTTTCCTGTACACTTGTTGGTCTATTCAGTAAAACGCATTAAATTCTTTTGGAACAAAACTGCCGACTTATGACCGTTTATTGGAACATAACAGTTCCTTTTCTCTTTTTAAATATTACACACTGTACGATTTTGTGCCAGATTTATGTTTATTTTAA
>JAFMOC010000388.1:120000-200000 GCA_019802505.1 Corydoras sp. C115 | reverse complement strand
GATTGGATGGAACATTACTGCGGATGCTAAAGAAACTTAAGTTGTGTTCTTATTAAGCATAACTCAGGTCATCAGAGTCAGAAACCACATAAAACATCAAACATAAACCCAAATAGTCAATTTAAAACTGATAAAACAGGGAAGGAACACAGGATAAGATGAAAAAAATATCTGAATAGATTGATAAATGTCAGACGTCTGTAAATTATAGTGCATAAAGTGAAGATCTGAGGTGTGAGGACATGTAAATGAGCTGTAGTACAATCAACATGAAAAGTCAAGAAAAAAAATATGCACTGCATATGAACTAATAAACCAAGATTTGGAAACATCAGGACTAATGAACTGCATGAGGAATGAACCAATCAGAATGATGCCCCTCAGTAAAGTTCAATAAGCTTCATTACTACACAGGAAGAGAAATCCCGACACACAAGAGGATTCATAGAAGTTCATGTTATTCATATTCGAAGCGACTTATTAGGAAATGCAAGATTATTAAGTTACCACAGTATATTCATTAAAAAATAAACAGAAATTCCACTTGTGTCTTTTTAAATGACTCCATTGTGTTAAATCTTATTTCTGAAACACATGTCCATCTGGATGCTTCCTCCATTTCACAGTGACATTCATTCCAAACTCCTGCAATTTCAACTCAATCTAAAGAACAGAATATAAAAAAGACGTGTGAATGTAAATCAATGTAGAAATGCAGCAGTAATTCTGTTAGTACTAAAATATTTTTTTAAATAAGGAGGACCTATAATTAGAACCCACCATTTCCAACATTGAGTTCATTGTAGGATTATTTAAATCTTGATTAGACTGAACCTTCAGTCTCACGATCTGCTGCTGTCCTGTGATGACTGATAACAGAAACAGAGACAGATTGCATTCAATCGAAATTCTAATATAAGTTTGATGTAGTGTGTAGAATTGAACTCACTTCCATAGCAGAAAAAAGTCTTCAGGTTGGAACATGAATCATCATATGTTCCACCGGTACTAAAATATCCACAGTCATTAGGTCCTGCAGAATAACTGGGCTGTCCGGTAATCCCCGTGTTGTAGGACATGGGGCTCTGATCAGACCACTTCCAGACATCATGGTACAGTCCGATCCACGCAGTGTTGGAACCGACAATTCTGAAAATTTCTGTTTGCTCTAGTGCATCTCGAATACTGACTAAATCTGTGTAAACCCACCTGCAGTATGCCTGAGCCATATTCCATGAATAATTGATGTTGATCAAGATGTACCTGCTGTTTCCGGTGGGACTGTCTGGATGCAATATTTAAAAAAAATAATACACTTTAACATCTAACATTTTAAGTTTCTACATAAAAAGTAAATAAAATATGACTTACCATCATAGCAAACAAAATAAAAAGAGGTAAAACAATCAGCACTTAACCAACCACTTGGATTTAATGCACCACAACGTAAGATGGCCCTAGAACTGTACAAGAACCAAGATGTTGGATTTTCAAGTGACCAGCGCCAGTTGAGGGTTAGATCAACCCAACCGGTGGAACCCAGTTTGTTAAGTTTGACCACATCATCAGCGCTCTTGATAGTAACTAAGTCCGTGTGATTGGTCCGGCAGTAAGTATGTGCATCACTCCAGGTTTTTGCTTGTTGGATCAGATAGAACTTGAGAGGTACTGAAACCAGGAGAGGAACCAAACCTGTAAACAAAGTTTTACATTTCATTTTACAGACCGAAATTTACAAGTTAAAGTAAATAATACATTTCATGGTATATGCAATTTAAGAAATATTATTGTAATATTTCATCATCTGTTTTAAAACATTCAAAATGCTTACTCCAGTGCTCACAGAATGGTTCTGCATGTTGACCATAACACTAATGATGTTCACTTAAAACAATCTGAAATAACTAGTAACATGTTTTTGCTGTCTTTCCTTTTACAGTGTCCATTCCATAAGGCTGGGTGCTGCTCTTGTTGTGACTAAAAGCCAACTGGTTAATAACTAGCTATTCAGAATGACCTGATCGACCATCTGCAAACTGCGAGATGTCACCCAGAATTAGAGACCTACATATTTCGATTGTTACCAGATATCACAAGTACAGGTGCTGGTCAACGAATTAGAATAATTTGAAATAGTGCAATCATGAAATTCTTTGAATGCATTTTTTGTGCAGAAAGCAAATCAGGTGTTCACCCCACCTGTCCTACTCGTTAGACTAATCACAGAACTCGTTACCTGTAAAAAAAATTTGCTCAGCTGAGCTTTCCAAAAGGCCCATTTAGGCCATTTAACTGTGACACTGTTGTTTTATTGAATTAGAATAATGGAGAAACTGTTTCATTGAATTAGAATAATTTTTATTATAATTACAATCATCACTTTCTCAGTATTTTGTGGCTGCCCCCTTGGCTGGTATGACTGCCTGAAGTCTCCGCGGCATCGATTTGACCAGCTTGTCGCAAGTTTCCGCACTCACAGCTTCCCAGGCAGTGGCGATGTTCTGCTTCAGTTGGTCCAGCGTAGTAGGCTTTCTGTCGCGAATTTTCCGCTTGACGATGGCCCAAAGGTTTTCAATGACATTGTGGTCAGGCGAGTTGGCCGGCCATGCCAAAACTTCAAGCTGTTTTTTAGTGAACCAATCTTTGGTCGACTTTGCCGCATGAGCTGGTGCAAGATCCTGTTGAAATATGAAGTCTTCTTCGCCGAACTGTTCCTCAACAGTCGGAATCAGGAACGTTTCCAGAACATCTTGATATACGGCAGCATTGACAGTCTTCTTGAGGAAGCAGAGTTTCCCTACACCTCGAGCGGACATGCATCCCCAGACCATAACGCTCTGGGGAAACTTGACGGATCTTTTCACGCACTCGTGGTTGTAGGTTTCGCCACCACGACGCCAGACACGAGGACCTTGGTCACCGAAGGAGATGCAGAAGCGTGATTCGTCACTGAAGACCACTTTCTGCCAGTCTTCAGCAGTCCACTCGCCGTGTTCTTTGGCCCACTTCAGCCGTTTCTCCATTTGTTTCTTGGTTTTACTGCTGGAACGCGAGATTTGAAGCTGAGTTCGCGCAGACGACGGTAAGTGGTTGATCTGGAGACGTCAGCACCGGTCTGCTTGTTCCACAAGTCGGTGAGCTCGGAAGTGGACTTGAACCGGTTGCTGACTGCGATCTTTCTCAGCTGCTTGTTGTCGTGAGCAGAAGTTTTTCGGACGCCGGAACAGTTGGTGTGCTTGCTACAGTTTTTCTTGAGAGCTTTGCAGACGGAAGATTGGCTGATGCCGAGCTGCTCAGCAATTTTAGTTTGGGTCAAGCCTTGTTGGCGAAGGGTTTGAATTTGAGCCACTATTCCGGTTGAGAGGTCGCGCTGCTTACCCATGATTGATTTTACAACTTAGAAATTCTACTCAACCCTGACTTTATACTGCACAGTGAACACTCTTCACAGAAAACAAAAATTCGAGCATTTATTCTAATTCAATGAAACGGTTTCTCCATTATTCTAATTCAATAAAACAACAGTGTCACAGTTAAATGGCCTAAATGGGCCTTTTGGAAAGCTCAGCTGAGCAAATTTTTTTACAGGTAACGAGTTCTGTGATTAGTCTAACGAGTAGGACAGGTGGGGTGAACACCTGATTTGCTTTCTGCACAAAAAATCAATTCTTCAAAGAATCGTGATTCGTAGTCCTGGCGATTCTGCATCGATTTAAAATGCCAAAGAATCGATTTTAAAAAAATGAGTTTAAGTTTTATTTTTGGCGCCCCCTCCCAAGCGTACTGCATATCGCATTACGGATCCGCTCAGCCACTGTACAGCAAGCTTGTTAGCCAGCACCCGTTGTAGTTCGCTAGCATCCTAGTTCATGCTAGCGAGAAGCATGGAGCAGGGAGGGAGAGTGGGATTCGTTCCCCCCATCGTACTTAAAAGCCAGGGTTTGGCTTTTAAAGCCAGGAAGAGAGAGCTCGAAAATGAGCATGACTGTTTACAACGAGTGTAAATTGACATCGAGATACTTTGGGAAAATGATGTGCGAGCCCGTTTTGCTCTACATCACACTGAGATAAAAGAAGATGAAGAGTTGAAAAATATATTTAATATTTAAGGTTAAGTTTTGAAAATGTAACGAATGTTTGTGCAATGTAGTTAAAAAGACTGTAGTATGGATTTTATTTTTAATGTTAAGTTTTAGGCGGCACTGTGGCTTAGTGGTTAGCACGTTCGCCTCAGTCTCAGTTCGAATCCTCATCTGGGTGGAGTTTCCGTGTTCTCCCCGTGTCCGTGTGGGTTTCCTCTGGTTTCTCCAGTTTCCTCCCACAGTCCAAAAACATGGATCAAGTCAATTGAGTTCTCCAAATTGCCCCATATAGAGTGTGTGTCTGTGTGAGTGAGTGTGTGCCCAGCGATGGATTGGCGCCCTGTCCTGAGTGTATCTGCCCAGCGCCCGAAATTTTCTCCCCTGGATAGGCATGGGGACCCCCCCCCCCACGACCGTAATATAGGATAAAAGCGGAACATGATGAATGAATGATGTTAAGTTTGAAAGATTTACAAAATATGTCTGTAAAGTCTGAATTTTTGTTTCGATTAAAGGTTAATGCACTATGGTAAACTTTGGTATTAATATATTTTGAATTATTTGTTCATTGAAGATGTATTATTTGTTTATTGTATGTAAGATAAAGCCAGGCAGCTACTAAGCTAACCTAATACTGCTCATTTTAATTTAGCGCAATTCTATTTTTGTATAAATATAAAATGATGCAAAATGATTTGATACAGTAAGGAACCTGAAAGTATTGTTTTAAATAAATGTTCTATTTGTTTACATTGTTGTTTCATCTTGTCAATCACATAATTTAAACAAAATTTAAAGACCATTTGACCTTTGCTCTGTCTCACAGAAATTAGAACTAATGGATATTTATTATTAAAAACTCCTGTCTACCTGTTAAAAATATATTTATGAACATCCCAGTGCCTGATTCAGCTCTGATTCAAGATTTACTACTATTCATTCATTCATTCATCTTCCGCTTTATCCTCTATTAGGGTCGCTGTGGGGTTCCCCATGCCCATCCAGGAGAGAACGTTTCGGGACAGGACAGGGCGCCAACCTATCGCTGGGCAGATTTACAACTAATATTATATAATTTTTAAGAAGTACCTTTTTTAAGGCTTTGATATGTTCCTAAAAAATTGAAGTTTGGGACCATTAAACCATTACTTTAGAAGCCAAAATTTAATACCTTACTTGTTGTTTTACTATGGGCCAATATCAAACCCTAAAATTTGAATTGTGGATATAAAGTTGTTTCTTTTACAGAATCACTAGCTTTAAACCACAATATTCACACAGTTGTAAACATGATTCTAAACTTAAAGACAATTTCATCCTTAGTTAACTCATAGGGTTAAGATATGTGTTAAACTGGCTAGTTTTAATGACTTTGATTAGATCCAGTTCACTGATTTAGACGTTATAAATGATTTGGATCTTTTCACCAGCTTCATTTTCTTTTTTTTTGGCTAAAAATTATATCTCATTATTATATCTCATATAAATTATTATCACATCAAAGTTTACACCAAATTGTTCATACTTTCGCAAACCTTAGAATGTTGTAATGTACTTCTTAAAGTTATTTAATTATTTTTACATAAACTGCACATAGTTTAAATGCATCAGCTAGAGTTTTGACTAAAACATGAAAGTCTTATCACTTTTGCCCCTTTGTAACAAATTTGCACTGGCTCCTGATTGGATTTTACATTAGATGCTAAATTTTACTGATAACACACAAAATACTACATAATGAGGCGTTACGGTATCTGAGTAAACTTAGTGAGTAATAAAATTCAAGTACAGACTTCCTCTTAATCCCCAATAAACTAAAAAACTCTGAAATAAAAAAAAAAATCTTAACAAAGATGTAACTTATACTCTTTTATTGTAGTGAACCAAGTAGTGGATGTACTGTATACATTCTATATCATATCAAAATATCTGGTAAATTAGATATGACAACAGGATGTGCTCCACAAACTGTAGTTACACATTTTTCCAGTTAACACTGTATTAAAATTTTATTTAAATGAATATTTAGAATTTTCTTACCAGAGAGCAACAAAAATAAAAGCAGATGCTTCATGTCTGTAACAATGACAGTAATACTTCCCAGTCACAGTTTTAATTTCTGCTAAGTTAATGCACAAAAAAATGTTAATGCTAAAAAAAGCAAATGATCTCTCAGCCAATATTTATACAATAAAACATGTCTTATAAAGAACAAATGTTACTGTAGTTGTGATGTAGGACCTTTCCCTTCTTTCTTGTTTTTTATTACCTCTATGTACTATAGATTCTATTCACTGTTCTCCAGATGAACCTGAATTTCTGTATTTATACCACAACCAACAGGCCACTCTGACGACACTGAGTCACAACCAAATCCTGTGTAAATCATTTCAGCTGAGACACCACGCCTAAACAAGACCATCAAATACTGTCTCTAAAATATAAAGAGAATTAATAATAGGATTCTCAGGTAGCTTTTCCCTTTGTTTCTAACATTTTAACACTTTCAGCTACAATCTAAAAAATGGTTCAGACAATAAATCAGTGATCAGCAAATGATCTAAAACTAAAACAAAAAAAGAAGGGATTTTGTATAATAACCTTAAAAAAAAAGTCTGGTGGTTGAACAATACAGAGAAATTTTTTTAAATTGTTTATTTTAAAATTAGAAAAATAATATTATTATTATTTATGACCAAACATCACACACAAGTAGCACATAAAATACCAAATACATCATTTATAAGTTAATTATAATTTATAAATAACAATTTCATACACGCGGCACGGTGGCTTAGTGGTTACCACGTTCGCCTCTCAGCACTAGGGATTCCCAGTTCGAATCCCCATCTGGGTGGAGTTTCCATGTTCTCCCCGTGTCCACGTGGATTTCCTCCCACAGTCCAAAAACATGTATCAAGTCAATTGAGTTCTCCAAATTGCCCCAAATAGAGTGTGTCTGTGTGAGTGAGTGTGTACCCAGTGATAGATTGGCGCCCTGTCCTGGGTGTATCTGCCCAGCGCCCGAAACGTTCTCCCCTGGATTGGCATGGGGAACTCCACCGCGACCCTAATAGAGGATAAAGCGCAAGATAATGAATGAATGAATTAATTTCATACACTGCATTTGAGCAATAATTTAATTAAGTCATTCAGATTTTAGATTTTATTATTTCTAGATTTTATTCATTTACATTAATGTGTATCATCTAAATAAATGTGGAATTTATTTTGCATTTGTGATTAATTTATTTAAATGTTAGCACAGATTGTAAGAACTTTAGGAGCCCCAGTACTGACCTCTGAGGAACACTATATTTTATCTGTGTATGGGTAAATCATGTAACAAAATACGTGATTAACTTCTGTAACCTAATCAAATGAGTTTTATTAATGGGTCGCCTTTAATATACAAACATTTCTGAACTACTACAGTAACTACATGGATTACACTCCATTGGAGTACCACTTTAATCTCTAATCTGTTGTGCAGTCAGTATAATTGCATCCAAATCCATCCAGGGAAACTAGAAGAGAATTCATGTCCTCTCTGTCTTATCTTGTAATGTTGTGTTGGTGGTTTTGCTTTATTTTTTTTTAAAGACAATATTATTCTGTGCACCATCATTTACAATTTAGATTTGAAAAGAAAGCATTAAAAATTACTTGTAAAGTGTTTACATTTTCTGGACCCCTCTAAAATTTCTTGTTGGTGTGTAGCATTTTATTATTGTTTGCTTGAATATCTGTAGAGTTCTTTATTGTAAGAACCTTTTGTTTTAGGACTTCTGTACCTTTTTGAATAGTTTTGTTTTTTGATCCTGTAGCTTTTTGTGACCTGCAGTGAAACACTGTCTCTCAATTCATTCTGATTTGGATGTAATTTCCAATTTAAACTAGTAGCTGAGACAATGTTTTTCTTTATCTCACTTGTAAATGACAATGTAAATCTTTGAGGTTCTTGTTTTTAAAAAAAATAAAAGCAGTAACAGAGCAGCCACAGAGACACACATTAACACACACACACATTTACCTTAATAAATTTTCCATATTTTAGTGCTGTGCGTAAAATGAAGCTTTTGTATAACACCCACTCATATACAATGAGAACATGCAAATTCCACACACAAAGAACCCAGTTATCACGCATCTTGTTAGAAGATTAATGCACAATTAATTAAACACATCATTAGTCCTGCGAAAAAAACAATAAGAAAAACAACTGCACAAACAACAATCCAACACAAAGAAAGACAAGAGCTGAACATTATATAATGATAAAATGAGCGTGGCTAACAAAGATAATAGGGAGCAGGTAAATTAGAATGTGCACCCAAAAAGGAAGAAATAGGGATGGGTAGAATCTACTAAGGTGAGGCACGTGTGACACCAGACCACCCTCACTGGGAATTAAATCTAGGACAAATACATGTGTCAACCATCCCTTCTCTTTTTCTTTCTCTTTTCATCATAAACCTTGTGCATAATACATTAACACATATTTTAAATTAAAACAAAAACACACTTCTCGAACTTCAGCCCCATCAGTGAAAAAGATTACACCCTAAAACATAGAACATTTCTATTAATAAACCAGTTGTTTGCTTCAACAGCATTTGAAGGCTATTAAATAAAATATCATTGCAAACACAACAAAATATCAGGTTTAAAATAGATGTACAGATTTCAGATCAGATCAGGAAAAAGCCATGACAGAACCATAACACATAGCATTAATGATAAACGCAATAATGATATATTCCAACACAGAGGGAAGGGCTTAGAAACTTACAAGGCATGACCATGTGACAAAACACACAGCTGCTTCTAATAGAACTAGAACTACAGAAACAGTAAATGAGAATGAACTCAACAATAAATACAGCTGCAGCAGATTACACAAATTAACAAAAAAATCCACCAGGACTCAATAGGGGCGCTGATGTTCACCTGTTAGAGGTGATGGGACATGTAGACCATCCATCCATCCATCCATTATCTTCTGCTTTATCCTATATTAGGGTCGCAGGGGGGTTCCCCATGCCCATCCAGGGGCGAACGTTTCGGTTGCTGGGCAGATACACCCAGGACAGGGGGGCAATCTATCACTGGGCACACTCACTCACACAAACACGCACACAAACACACTCTATATGGGGCAATTTGGAGAACTCAATTGACTTGATCCATGTTTTTGGACTGTGGGAGGAAACCGGAGAACCCGGAGGAAACCCACGTGGACACGGGGAGAACATGGAAACTCCACCCAGATGGGGATTCGAACTGGGAATCCCTAGTGATGAGAGGAGAACATGCTAACCACTAAACCACCGTGCCGCCCCACGTAAAAAGTACTCACATAAAACAACACAGCTTAATTACGGAAGCATAAAAATGACTGCAACTAACCCTACAATTTATTAATCATGTTTTTGTCATTGTATTGTCACTTGAACTGGTCTACTCATTCAGTCATTTGTTTTCTAAATCACTTTTCCTTATTAGGTTAGCTGAGAGGCGAACGTGCTAATCACTAAGCCACCGTGCCGCCCAGGACGTGTAGACCTTTAAATATTATTACAGTTTTCATGTTGGTGTTCACCGGCGGCATGGTGGCTTAGTGTTTAGGTTTCCTCTGGGTTCTCCAGTTTCCTCCCACAGTCCAAAAACATGGATCAAGGTCAATTGAATTCTTCAAATTACCCCGTAATGAGTGTTTGTGTGTTGGAAGAGTGCGCCCATCGAAAAATTGGCGCCCTGTCCTGGGTGTATCCACCCAGCGCCCGAAACTTTCTCCCCTGGATGGGTATAAGGACACCCCTACCACCCGTGACCCTAGTACGGGATAAAGCGGACGAAAATGGATGGATGGATGTTTGTGAACATGATGAAGCTCGTCTCATTATCCGAACAATCAGACCAAATGAATCAAACAAAGCTGGTAATTTCAGCTTTATTAAACAGATTTTAAAACAGAGTTTATTTTATAAAACATGATGTTTTCCATTTAATTCTGCAACCTCAATCTGACAGGGACTTTTGATAATGATCACTACTAGTGGATGAGCATTGTTCCACAAAGCACCTTAACTTTGATTTTGCCTTCCTGTCACTGTTCCGGATTCTGATTCCCTAACAAAAAATTGTTCAAAAACACATTTATTTACCAATGTTTGATGAATCCCAAATTAAGGTTTAGAGCTCAGGTTAAACTGTGTTAAATTGTGGATCTGTGACAGTTAGTGCTGGGATCTCACCTCCTAACTCAGAATATTATTGTTGGAGAGCGCTGTGCTGAAATGCAACTGTTTTGACCAAATACTTAGTAGTCTCTCCACCTTTTTAGTTCTGCTGTAAGTCAGTAAAGGAAATTTATTAATAATTTAGTTTTAAACAAACACTATTATGAATTTATTTTATTATAGTGTGTTGGCAATCCTTTAAAAAAAAAAAAAGAAATAACTAGGGTATTTCTAGCTGCAATATTCGCTGATTCGACGATTCGATTCAGAGAACCGTAGTCGACTATGAACCTCATAGTCGAATGTACCATTTTGACCACATGGGGGTGCCCCTGGCTGCTGCTAAGCATTAGTTAGTTTTTACATGAAATGTCTTTGTTTTCGTTATATATATAGCCTTTTGTCAAATAAAATCATCCTAATTTCTGTTAATATATTTTTTTAATGATGTGTGCGCTTTAACAATAGGCTACACATTAATAAAGCTCCCCCTGCAGTTAGTTGCACATTCCAAATGAGCAGAGCTGGGTCGTTAGCATCTACCGGTGTATTTTTCCATGATGGCTATGGCTACTAAAAAAGCTTCCAAAGGATGGGAGTTTTTTGAAAAAGATAAATACAAACCCAAGAAAGTAAAGTGCAAGTTCTGTCATCTAATTCTTGCATATCACGTGACAACAACCAACATGGCGCATCATTTAAAACGGGTAAGGTGAAAAAAAACAGTTCAGCCGTTTATCAATGCGGGCATCGAATAAAACAAATATTAACATTTATGTGTCTTTTTTCTGACAGTTACACCCGCAGACTCATGTTGACAGCTCAGTCAGCACGTCTGCAGCACCAGCAGCGCCGATATTAACGCAAAAAAAAAATAGATTTTAGAAAAAAAAATCTTTTTTAAAAACCATGCTTATAGCGCCATCTTGTGGTGAAATTTTAACTGATTCGACTATCAGTCGAAGGGAAAAATCTGACGAATCAGATTCGACTATGAAAATCCTTAGTTGAAGACACCCCTAGAAATAACGCATGAGAGAGCGTGTACAGTTGTGAATAAATCATGGGAAAGAGAACTGAAAACACCCCTTTCTTGTAATTTATTCACAATAATGCATGTCCTCTCTGCCGTATTGCTTTATTTACCTGTACATTATTATAGTTTTTCACTGTTATAATTGCCTGGTTGCTCCACTGAGCCTTAATCCTTATAATAGTTTGTCACTGTTGTGTCAGCTTGATTATTCAGGTTTAATGCTTAAAAAAGTAACGATGTTTTATGAAAATGCACTATTGTAAAAAAAGGTATATAGCAGAAACAAACTGGTGTGGGATAAGACATTATGTATAAACTGTCCCGACGCTTAAATGACTGAGAGAAACATCACTGCAGATACTGTTTTTAAGTTTTATTAATTAAGTTCTAATTAATATGAGCCCATTTTGTTCATCAGTCATTGCTGTATCATACATCAATCATCAATCAGGATAGCCTGAAGATATACTGACACTGAACATGATAGAAAAAACAAAATGAACAATGCGATAAATCAGATGTCAGTAAATAAAGACATTAAATACAAAAATTCAAATACAATACAAATATAAAAGTAAAATCTGAAACATGAGAGCGCACTAATGAGCTGTAATACCAACATCAAGCATACAGCTGCACAGGACAGGCATCAAATTACCATCAGTTACAAACAACAACAATGATAAATAGCATAAGTAATAAATCCCTTTGATAGAGAAGAGTTAGAAGGGCAGCATTTTAATTTAGGTTCTATTATTGTGAACAGGCATGCTGGTCATATATTAGAGCACTAAAGTTTAAACTCATATCAATGGCATTCCTTAAGTTTGATTTATTCATCTCATAAAATCATAAATATTTAGGGAAAATATTCAACCACAAAAAGTAAGATCCTAGAACTTTTACTCTCGGAAAGTAAGCAGATTACAAGAGTTTTTAACTGCAGCAGTGTGCTGCAGATTTTTAAAAAGATAAATATAAATATAATTAAAATAAACTTTAATATGCACTTTAAACTGATAAAATGCAACATATAGGTTATGAAGTATTGTAAATTCCTGTAAGTTTATACAGTTACATACAGAAATATCTATCACATGAAGAATAAAAGGATTTGTAAAACGAATGCAGGTTTTTAGCCTGGACCCCAAATATGGGAGGGGTGTTTACATACATTTAGACCTATATTATGTTTATTAACAAAATAAATAATGAAATGCAGAGGTTTTACTTGTGTCTCTATAAATGACTCCATTGTGTTATATCTCATTTCCGAAACACATGTCCATCTGGTTGTGTCCTCCATTTCACAGTGACTCCATTCATTCCAAGCCTCTGCAATTTTAGTTCAATCTAAAGAACACAACATAAACATTATGTAGAAATGCAGAAGTAATTCTGTTAGCACTAAACTACTTTCATTCATTCATTATCTCCCGCTTCATCCTCTATTAGGGTCGCGGTGGGGTTCCCCATGCCCATCCAGGGGAGAACATCTCGGGCGCTGGGCAGATAGACCCAGGACGGGGCGCCAATCCATCGCTGGGCACACACTCACTCACACACTAAACTACTTTGTATTTAAAAAAGGAACTATAGTGAGAACCCACCATCTCTAACATTGAGGTAATTGTAGCATTATTTAAATCTTGTTTAGACTGAACCTTCAGTCTCACGATCTGCTGCTGTCCTGTGATGACTGAGGAGAGAAACAGAGAAAGATTGGATTCAACCTGAGTTCTTATATTAGTTTAATGTAGTGTGTAGAACTGAAATGACCTGTAACTCACTTTCATAGCAGAAGAAAGGCATCAGGTTGGAACATCTGGAATCATATGTTCCATTGTAACTAAAATATCCACAGTCCATAGGTCCCATGGGATAACTGGGTTGTCCAGACAGCCATGTGTTGTAGGATATGGGGCTCTGGTCGGACCACTTCCAGACGTCTTTGTTCAGACCGATCCAAGCATAGTAGAAACCAATCATACCCATTATTACTGAGTGCTCCGTTGCATCTCGATCGCTGGCCAGATCTGTGTGATACTGTCTGCAGTAGGTCTGAGCCTGAGTCCATGTTTTACCAGTTTGGTAAAAGAAGTATCTGCTGTTTCCTGTGTAACTGTCTAAATACAACATTTAAAATAAAATGTTTAAAAAACTTTAAAGATCTAAATTCAAATGAATGGGTACATGAAATATTACTCACCATCAAAACAAATAAAATAAAAGCTGGTTAAACACGGATAATCTATCCAGCCGTTGGGATATGCTGCGGCACAGCTTTTAACAGTCCCTTGCAAAAAAATATTATTAGACCAGAATGTGGTATTTCCAACTTCCATATTATTAAGGGACCAGCGCCAGCTGAGATACAGTCCAACCCAACCAGAAGAGCCCAGTTTGTTAAGCTTGGCCACATCAGCAGGGCTCGTAATAGTAGCCAGGTCATTGTGAGTGGTCTGACAGTAAGTCTGCGCATTAAACCAGGTTTTTGTCTGTTGGATCAGATAGTATTTACGAGGTAGAGAAACCAAGAGTGGAACAAAACCTGTAAACACAGTTTAACATTTTAGAAACACAACATTTCAATTAAAGAAAAGATTATGTTGTTTCTATATTTTAAATACAGATTTAAGAAAAAATAAAGTTTTTTGTATAAATCATAGTACAAACATTTTTAGAAGGGTTTTAAATGAGGTAAATACAACCTCAGATAAATAAGTTCATATAACATATTGTAACAGGTATCCTGTTCCTTATTATAGGTTAATTAGCTGTGTTATCATTCACCATTTAAGTTAATTAACCTTTGTCCATTGGTTTGTTTTTGTGCACGTGGTCAGGTTTTTGTGTATTTATATTCTGTGTTCCCCTTCCTCCGTGCACCTTATGTCAGCTTGTGATTTTGTTGACTCTTGTGTTTGGTGTCCCTACACCTTTAATAAACCCTGGTTACCGCTACCTGTTCGTGCCTGGCCCCCTTCGGCGCGTTTAGGCGCTTCAGTTCTGCACTTTATATGCGCAGCCGTTCGGTTCGAGGTAAGCGAGCGTGACACATATTACAGCGAACTATTTATTTAATACAAATATAGTAAGTAGACAAGATGAAAAAAGACTTGTGAGAAAAAATAATTACATCTAAATAGCCTGCAGGGTTATCGGTGAGTTTAAAGAGTGGATGTCACAGAATTTATTCTTGCTATATTATGATGAGATTCTTATCGATAAATCTTTTTTAAGAAAAAAAGTTTCTTAAACCATTTTAATAAAGCTCAGACTCAAGTGCCTTATTGCTACGTCAGAAAATCAGGTGATGTAATTTCACACCTGCTGTGTGTTCTGATTGCCCAGTGATAGATTGGCACCCTGTCCTGGGTGTATCTGCCCAGTGCCCGAAAGGTTCTCCCCTGGATGGGCATGGGGAACCCCCCGCGACCCTAATATAGGATAAAGCGGAAGATAATGGATGAATGGATGTGTGTTCTGATTAAGAAATTTTAGAAAAAGAGAGGGTATACAACGTGTTAGACACCTGCACTGCTAATGTCTGTCTGTGTACCTGAGTTTTTTTGCCTTCATTTTATTTTATTTGTGTGTATATATTTCAGTTAAATTTGAGTATTGGGTTTAAACAAATAGCACTTTGCAGATAAGTGTCTGTCTGTCTGTCTCTGTATTACTTTACATCAACATTTGGTGTCTGAAGTAGTCTAGTATTTGTTTTTAATAGTTACAAATACTGTGCTCTGAGCACTTCAACTTTATTCTGTATTAAGAAGTTTAGAAAAAAAAAAAATTCTTACCAAAGAGCAACAGGAGCAAAAGCAGATGCTTCATGTCTCAAAAGTTAAATTCACTGTAAAATAAAAAGTAAAATTATGTCACAGTCATATTTTGCAGAATTTCATACAGACTCTTAAAACCACAATTCTTTAATAAATGAACATCCTTTAGAACAGTTGTAAGAAATCCGGGTTCTGCGTTTGTCTCTCCTTCACGCTCTGTCACTCGCTCTCTTAGCCCCGCCTTCTAGTTCCGCTCTCGCTCCGTCACCAGGTGAGGCTAATTTGTTTGATGGGTCGTTTACCTTATTTAAGCTCTGTCTTCACACGGGACGAAACGCGAAGTATTGTCCCTGCTTGCATACATACCGAGCGATTTTTTGGCTTCTATTCTAGATCTGTCTCTCAGCTTTTTGTCCTGTGGTGTATCTGGTCTCGGTGAGTGTGCGTCTGTTTGTGTTAGCTGTTTGTTAGCATCTGCGCTCTCACCTCTGTGTTTAGGTTAGTCTCTGTCGTTACATGAGTGAACGTCTGTGTTGTTCTGTGATCGCTCCCCGTGTTTTGTATAATCCTCTTTCTGTTTTCAGTGTTCATCCTGTCCCTAGAGTCCTGCGTCCCGGGAGCGATCGTTGTCTCTGTCCGTCCGCTCAGGTGGTTCGGCTTCGGCCGGTTGGGGCGGAGTTTGCGCTCACCCTAGCCCGCTCCGCTGGCGCGTCACCACCTGAGGGCGTCCGTGTCTCAGTGTTCACCCAGCAAACTAATAATTCCGATCTGTTTACTAACACGCTCTCTATCGGTGAACTAACATGGTTTTCTTCCCTGTGTATTAACCCTCTCGCTGTCCCCCCGTCCCTTGTCTGTTGCAGTTCCTTCCTGAGCCGCTCGTCGTCCCGTGTAGTTCACCGTACCTCTCTGAACACTTTCTCCACGCTTTCTTCTTTCAGGTTTTTGGATAACACTCGCGTTGACACACCTGTTCTTTCTATCGTAGGGTTTGTTATTTTGTCTACTCTAGACAACCTCACTAGTCCTTTCCATTTTTCTTCACGCATAGCCAGTGTAGGGTTCTCTTACTACAGCGTTAGTATTAGTGTGTACTTTGTTTTATTTGGTTATTGGTTTTGCTCGGTGTTGTGTTCTGCCCAGTCCTCCGTCCAGGTTCATCACCCCGGCCTGGGTCCAGTTGAGAACACTCCCCTCGACCACGTCTCCTCCTGCACCACCCTACCTCTGCCTTGCTTATTAATAAACCTACTTTGTTCTGCATCCACGTCTCCAGACCTATCCTTACAGCCACTTTCTGACAACAGTACTATCAGCCTAAGCATCCAACACTTCATGGCTAAGTTGTTGATGTTCACAATCATGTCCAATTAGTTATAATACAGTTAATTACAGCTGACTGTGGAATGTTTAGAAGTACAAAATTTCACAAACAGACTTGCATCCTATCCCAGTAGGTCTAGTTGCTGGTGTTATACACATGTTGCCAGTAAAGTGATTATAGCTTCAGTGAACTGGATAATTTTTGCAATATACTGTAATGCACTGTGGATAAAAAATTCTTAATGAACAGATGAATCAGTAATGAGCTTTTATTTAATACGCAATAGTAATGGATCTATTCAATGTTTAAGTTTATGTGAGAAAATAATTTAAACTAACATTACTGTTACAGGTGCCTGTGGCACCTGTCCCTCGTTTGGGGTGGTAATTGTCTTCGTTGGGTGATTGGTTTGTTTTGTTCACGTGTTTAGTTCCTTTTGTATTTATTCTGAGTTTTCCTTCCCTTTGGTGCACGTCTTTATTTTGTGGTTTGTATACCCGATGTTCATTTGTTCATTGCTTTGTTCATTTGTTCCCCCCTTTTTGTTGGTGTCCCGTCACCGATTTTTAATAAATTCTATTTTGGATTTTTCCCGGTGTTTTTCTGGACTCTCCTCCCGCGTTCAACCACGTTACGGCACTGCACACCTTCTCCGTGCAGGTCGTAACTCGTGGGAGTGCTTCCTCGGACCCACGCACGCATTCTTCCCCGCGTGGTCGGTAACCGGGGAGCGCTCATTAGGCGCGAGCGGCTGAACGCAACACCTCCGCGTTAGCCGCCCTCCTCCGGGGAAGAACGGACAGAAGCTAACAATTACAGCTGTGTGAAATTAAGCTCATAAATCACAATTATTAATTTTTTTTTTTTTTTTTTTTTACAATTCTTTGATATAAAAATATATTTATCAGTGATTACCAAAATATACCTTACTCTAGTAATTAAACTGTTTCAAGTTATAATCATTGAAATTTGTGAGTATTGTATTAGTATTATAATATAGCATTAATACTCTTATTAGTAAAGGACTGATATAAGAACGATTAAAAAAAAGAATTGTTTAAGTGTTAAAGAGGTTTTAACATTAAAATAGAACAGTATCCTTAAGAGTTCAGGTTAAAAAGAAGTCAAATAATAAATTATTAAGAGAAATAGATTTCTTGATTGTTAAGGTTTCTCTCTCTCAGTGGATTACTACTTTGCGTGGTTTCAATAAGCAGACTTCCTTTTAACAACTGCTGTGGCTTTATTCACATTCTTTACAGCAGCTTTTACTGTACTGTATGTAACTGCTGCGCTTCCCGTTCTCACTCGCAGACACTGTATACACAGCAAGGCAAAAGAAAAACCTCAACACCACCGCTACAGGGGCTTATACGTTACAAAAAGTACAACAAAAAATACCCATAAGGGAAATCTGTTTTTTTTAAAAATACATATACATTTTAACATCAATAAATTATTAAAAGTAAATTATTCAAGTCATGTATAAGTACACATGCAATCCTCTTTAGGATATTATTTAGATTAATAAAATATTTAAAACACAAAATAAGCTACTACAGAAACAAAAATTAATCTGAGCCAACACACAGTACGAATTCAGATGTATAAAGTACAAGTTGCTGTACCTGTAATGTAGCTTCTTTTCCTTTGATTTTACTGATTTGTGTTCCTCAGATCTTTTCCACTGTTTTTCAAATGAACCTGACTTTTTCATTTAACATCCACATTCAACGCTCCCCTTTTGACGTCATAACCAAAGTGTGTGCAAATCACTTCAAACTGAGACACTGTCAGACTCGTCTAACTCGGGATAAAGCGGCTGCGCATAGGAAGCGCAGAGAAGGCGCCCTCAGGTGGGCCCCCTCGGCGGATCAGGAGTGGGCCACGCCCTCTGGCTACGAGGTCAGGTGGGCGCCCACGGTGGATCAAGAGTGGGCCACTCCCTCTGGCTGCGTGGTCCGGTGGACGCCCACGTCGGGCGAGGAGTTGGCCACGCCCTCTGGCTGCGTGGTCCGGTGGACGCCCTCAGCGGACGAGGAGTTGGCCACGCCTTCTGGCTGCATGGTCCGGCGGGCGCCCTCGGCGGACGAGGAGTGGCCCACGCCCTGTGGTTGCGTGGCGAGGCGGCCCCTGGACCTCGGGCTGCGTGGCGAGGTGGCCCCTGGGCCTCGGGCTGGGCGGCGTGTGGCCCCTGGACCTCGGGCTGGGCGGCGTGCGGCCCCTGGACCTCGGGCTGGGCGGCCCCTTGACTTCGGGCTGGGAGGCGTGCAGCCCTTGGAACTCGGGCTGGGCGGCATGCGGCCCCTGGACCTCGGACTGGGCGGCGTGCAGCCCCTGGACTTCGGGCTGGGTGGCGTGACGCCCCTGGACTTCCGGCTGGGCGGCGTGACGCCCCTGGACTTCCGGCTGGGCGGCGTGCGGCACATGGACAACCACAGGTGTGCAGGCACGCGGGTCCGTGGCAGGACTGCCCGCTGGCTGGACCTTGGCGGGAACGCACGCAGGAGGGGCCTAGGCGGATTCATACGCTGGCCGGACCTCGGCGGGTTCGCATGCTGGCAGGACATTGGTGGGCACGCATGCTGGCAGGACCTTGGCGGGCACGCATGCTGGCTGGACCTCAGCGGGCACACACGCTGGCAGGACCTTGGCGGGCACGCATGCTGGCAGGACCTCGGCGGGTTCGCACGCTGGCAGGACCTTGGCGGGCACGCATGCTGGCAGGACCTCGGTGGGCACGCACGCTGGGCGGACCTCGGTGGGCACGCCCGCTGGGTAAACCTCCGCTGGCACGCACGCTGGGTGTACTTGCGCCTCGGGATCGCCATCCTGCACACAGTACAAATACACCCCCACCGCAATGCCCAAACACAAAGACATGGACATATCTGACACCGGGAAGACGGACTGGACACACGAGCCAGACGAGACAGGGGGACACACCACGCTCACGCCACATGTATCCACATTTACCCCCCCGAGTGCCGGCTCCGGTACCGCTCCCTCGCAGCGCGACCCAGACACGGCGCGGTCCGGCGCGGACGCGTCACGTGACTGCCCCGCAGCGCACGTACCGCGCTCAGCAGCTGCGCAGTGCGCACGCTGCGTCTTGGCACCGCGCCGGCGCGCTCTGCGTCTGGATCTCGCCACGGGGGGTTTAACAAGCTGGACCGGAGCGTCCGTCCAGAACTCCTCAGAGTTCAGGAGGGTGCGTATGGGCAGAATATGCCCATACAGGTACGACTCGCCCGCCTCGTCATCGGAAATCTGAACCAGACCCAGACCTCTGCGCAGAGCGCCTCGTACCCGTACCTCCACATCCACTTATCATCAGAGTCATAATACTCCGTTATCTCTCTGTTAGAGCCGTCCTTACGGCTCCGGGACGGCGGGCTGCGCATAGCGGCGCACTCGCGGACACGGTGGAATGCGCCGCGAGTACGAGGTTACACGGCCCCCGCAAAGAAAAATTTTGAAAATAGCTTACCTGGGCTCTGGACTCCCCAAATTGCCTGGTTCGTCGTTCTGTCAGACTCGTCTACCTCGGGATAAAGCAGCTGCGCATAGGAAGCGCAGTGTGTGTTTGTGTGAGTGAGTGAGTGAGTGCCCAGCGATAGATTGGCGCCCTGTCCTGGGTGTTTCTGCCCAGCGCCCGATACGTTCTCTCCTGGATGGGCATGGGGAACCCCACCGCGACCCTAATAGAGGATAAATCGGAAGATAATGAATGAATGAATGAATGTTTAAGTGTCTTGCAGTAACACTGGGATGATTGTTTGACATGTGGAGGTTTATACAGTATACTCTTTACAAACACCATGAAGTAGCTCAAGGGGCTTTATTTCAGCGATTTTTAGCAAGTTTTCAGTGTGTTTTGTGCATTATGTGCATTAAATGAATCAGCATGTCACTTGTCTTTAAAAGCCTGCTGTGGTCATACTGGTGGATTTCTATTTTAACTATGCAGTGTTGCCAAATTAAAATTTACCCCATTTGTGTAACAGGTGCCTAGGGCACCTGTCACCTGGTCTGTGTTTCCCTTCGTTCTTTTGAATTAATTAACGTTCATTTATCATTAGTTTAGTTAATTAACTCTTTATTGTTATTGGTTTGTTGGTGCACGTGGTGGGAAGTGTTTATGTATTTATTTCCGGTGTTCCTTGTCGTCCGTGCGCGTCTTTAATTTCATGTTGCACTCGTTTGATGTACCTTTGTGTTCGGTGTCACTACACCATAATAAATTTGTGTTCCTGCTACCTGCGTGCCTGGCTCCCTTCTGCGCATTAGAGCGCTGCGGCTCTGCGCTTCCTATGCGCAGCCGCTTTATAGAGGTATCAAGGTAGACGAGTGTCACAATTTGCAGGAAAATCAACAATTCCTGGCCAAGTGGCTTCCTTATTTAAGCCTTAAATTCCTTTTAACCTACAGATTAATAACAGGTTTAAAGTTATTTATTTATATTTTATGAGAACTAAGTAAATATAGCATAATGATATTAACAAAAAATCATGAAACTTAAAATTATTGAAAACATATTTTATTTGTGGGCGGCACGGTGGCTTAGTGGTTAGCACGTTTGCCTCTCAGCGCTAGGGATTCCCAGTTCGAATCCCCATCTGGGTGGAGTTTCCATGTTCTCCCCATGTCTGCGTGGGTTTCCTCCAGATTCTCCGGTGTCCAAAAACATGGATCAAGTCAATTGAATTTTCAAAAAATTGCCCCATATAGAATGTGTCTGTGTAAGTGAGTGTGTGCCCAGCGATGGATTGGCGCCCTGTCCTGGGTCTATCTGCGCAGTGCTCGGGACGTTCTCCCCTGGATGGGCATGGGGAACCCCACCGCGACCCTAATAGAGGATAAAGCGGGAGATAATGAATGAATGAATATTTTATTTGTTTTTATTTCCTTTTTATTATAAACATATATGTGCAAATATATTTGTAAAATAGTTCCAACAATAATTCATTAATTTAAAAATAGCAAATTTTCATTTTCTTCTCCACTGTCACACAAATTAAGTGGATGCATTTTTTTAAAAAGTGGGTGTAAACTGGATACTGAGCTGAAAACAGTCAAACTAAAGGAGTGAGCTCAATAAAAAAAATCATCCAAGATTTACAAATTCACTGCTGGCTGTTTAAAGCAAAAAAGACACACATATTCAGTACAGATTAAATTCTGTAAGTGGTTCAATCTGTCAACCAAATCAATACATTATATAAAAATATCAGATACTGATGAAATGTCAAGTCTACAAATAAACACAAAAGTAAAACAGAATTTTTGTCACATTCAAAAAATTCTATTCCATTTCCTTTGATCCTGATATCTGTGTGTCCTGAATACTGTCTACAGAGATTTTAAGATCAGGGGAAAAATTATCTGAACTCTTATTTCTGAAAAAAATCAAGATAACTATTTTTCAGTTCTTTATCTGAAGATAAAGTTCTTAGGTTGACCTTTAAGCAGTGGTGTAGTGGACAGTGCTATCTCCCCTGAAAGAAGAAACATTTCTTAGCTTAAATGAGCAACTTGCTTTCCAACAAAGGTTCAAACACCGGGCGTCATTGCGCCGATGGGCAATATGATCCGGAAGCTTCCAAAAACAAAACCTTTTATTTTATTTAACTTTAGGGACTGTTTGAAGTTAAAGTTGTTTTGTTTGAGTTTTGAAGTTGAGTCTGAACTGCCGTGACACACCGTCACTGAATTCTGATTTGGATGTCATTTTCTATTCAAACTATGAAAAGTAGACGAGTCAAAGTTTTTCTTTTGCTTACTTTTCAACCAGCGCTGTAGCATTCGAAGAATATAAATATCTCTGAGTATCTGATGTTTGTTCTGAAAAGCAGCTATGAAGTAGCTCCACACTTGGACTTAATTCCCCCCCCCACCCCTCCGGTTTTCTCTAACAGTCCAACCACATGTCCTGGGTGTATCTGCCCGCCGCCCGAAACGTTCTTCCCTGGATGTGCATTGGGAAGGACTCAAGGACTAAGTGTATTATAATGAATGATGAATATTATTACACATTACCACCACTATTTAATTTGGATTTTAAAACAGTGCATAAATATTCACTATTTAAATATGCATTCATTTTTGGAGCCTCTGTAAGTCTCCCCTTTACAGGATATTTTTTATTTTTCTATTGTGCTCTAGAATTATTGCATTGCTGAGTTGGAGGTTTGCATATATAAAGCTATATTAAGAACTTTACACACACACACACACACACACACACATGCGCGTGCGCGCGCACACACACACACACACACACACACACACACGTGTCTTTGTTACATACTGGGGATACTAGACCAGACACAGCCAGGTGGGAACCACCCTTTTTGACGGAGCAAACTGGTTTAAAATATATATATATTTTTTTTAGCCCAACTATTCAGTCAACTATCCCAAGCCCTTTTATAGGCTTGGTGTACACCATTCCTCCTCTGCAGGGGGAGATCACACAAGCAAAGAAGATCCATCCATCCATCCATCCAATTTTTTAAATGTTTTTGGACTGATCCATCCATCCATCCATCCATCCATCCAATTTTCAATCCATCCATCCAATTTTTTAAATGTTTTTGGACTGTGGGAGGAAACGCTGAGAGGTGAACGTGCTAACCACTAATACTAATAGATACTATTAGATACTAATAAATACTAATAGAACATAATAATAATAAAAAAACAATGCAAACATCAAAACACTTGTTCCACATGAGAAACATAGAACTTAAAACAAGCATTATGAACATGCTGAATCTGAAATAAAATAAAAATAATATTTACAATCTCATGTAAATAAACCCGTTTCCAAATGGATCAACCCAAACATGTCTCTAGCCATGTTTTCAAGTGGTGCCGGTTTTAATGGAAAGACGAGTTTCCCAATGAGGAAGTACCACATAAATGCCCTCTGAAGTCAGAAACCAAAAGTTGGATATATCAAAACTTTTGTTGCAGGACGAATTTGAACATTTACATAATTTTCTAACATCTACAATGACGTAAATGCTATTTTGCAATATTTGTGCTCAAAAAAACTTAAAATACAACACGTGTCCATGTATTTTATGTTGAAATGTTTTAGACTATGTGAGGAAAATCACAGATTTAGAGAGAACATACAAACTAAATATCAAAATATAAATATCAAAAAGTAACTTTAAAATGCACGTAGACCTGGTACAACACATTATGTAATTTATAAACCACTATTACATACTGTATATACAACATAAAATAATCGGGCTATTTAAAAAGGAAATGCAAGTCTCTATATTAAACCTAAGAGTTAGAAGGGGTGTTCACATACGTTTAAATCTACATATTTCACATAACCTAATTAAATGCAGAGGTTCTTCTTGTGTCTCTATGAATGACTCCGTTGTGTTATGCCTCATTTCTGAAACACATGTCCATCTGGTTGCTTCCTCCATTTCACAGTGACTCCATTCCATTGCAATTTTAAGTTGATCTAAAGAACAAAACATAAAAAGGAAAATTATTATTTTTTTTATTTAGAAATGCAGCAGTAATTTTGTTAGTACTAAACTTTGTGTTTAAAATAAGGAGAAACTATAATGACACCCCACCATCTCCAAGATCACTAGGTTTACTGTAGCATTATTTAAATCTTGATTAGAGTGGTGATTAGACTGAACTTATAAAAGAAGTACCTGCTGTTTCCAGTGTACCTTCCTGGGTATAACATTAAAATACTTTAAAATCTACAAAATGTCCAAGTTTTTAACTAAAACGTGTAAATAAGATTTTACTTACCATCAAAGCAAATAAAATAAAATAAGCTAGAACACACAAAATAAGGAACCAGTACTGGGACCAAATCTGTAAACAAAGTCTTACATTTAATAAACAGAACTTTACTAGTTACAAAATAGACCACATTTCATCAGTAATTTCACATTCAATGTGAAAGTAGAATTGCTGATATAAAAAGCTGAATACCTTAAAAAGTTGGTTTACAAAGGCAGGTAGCCTCCATCTCTGTCCTATATGGGATAATTTGGAGCATTCAATTTACCCTGATCCATGTTTTTTTTTTTTTTGGACTGTGGGAGGAAAACGGAGAACTCGGAGGAAACCCACGGGGAGAACAGATTGGGATTCGCACCGGGAATCCCTAGCGCTGAGAGGCGAATGTGCTAACCACTAAGCCACCGTGCCGCCCCTACAATGAGGTTAATCTGTGAAAATAAAACTTATTGTAACCTTCATTATCAGAATAATTTTTTAATGTAATGTTGTGAAAGAAAAAAGAAGAAATATTTGCCCCAAAAAGTTAAATTCATAGATTTATTCATGCCCATTTTGCCTTGACTTGCTCTATGAGAGTTTAGATATCTATAAAGCTGCTTAAAGACAATAATTTATGCCGAAAAGTACTATATTAATAATTTAATTTAAACTTGTAGATGCTTGCAGATAAAACCATCTCTTTACATCGTCTTGGCTTTCTGCAGTTCCCTATTTCAGTTTTTTAAAAATTTATTAATTTCATTCATTATCTTCCGCTTTATCCTATATTAGCGTCGCGGTGGGGTTCCTCATGTCCATCCAGGGGAGAATGTCTCGGGCGCTGGGCAGGTACACCCAGGATAGGGCGCCAACCTATCGCTGGGCACACACTCACTCACACAAACACACTCTACATGGGCCAATTTGGAGAACTCAATTGACTTGATCCATGTATTTGGACTGTAGGAGGAAACCGGAGAACCCGGAGGAAACCCACGCGGACAACATGGAAACTCCACCCAGATTGGGATTCGAACCGGGAATCCCTAGCGCTGAGAGGCGAATGTGCTAACCACTAAGCCACCGTGCCGCCCCAATTTATTTATTTATTTATTTTTACTTTATTTCATTTTATGTCTTCTGTGTATTTTTCCTTTCATACCATGTTTACCTGTGAAAATTTGAGGTTATTTTAACATTATTATACAGTTTAATATAATTTCCCAGTTATTTCTGGCTAGGCTCTGATAATTAATGCCATTTAGTTATTTTTAATCCCTAAATACTAAAACCTAAAGACTCCCTGTAACAAGTTTATCACTAGGATTAAAAGGTCACCTGTAGAACTGGAATTGTAAAAAGTGTTAGATTAAAATAAAAGTAGTTTCTGTCTGTATTTTATTTAATGAGAATAAAAACATACTGATATTTGAGCCTCGGTTTTATTTTATTATTATACATGGCAGCGCGCCACGAACACCTTCAATGAACCCGTATACAAACATATACAATAAAATGTTTAGTTACATATATTTCTTGCTGTTGACATCAAAACATTTCCACTTAAAGTTTCTTGCAAAGTACCTATGGTGGAAATTAAGGCACAGTTGGATGATAGGTGTTTGTCTTTCAGCAATAAAAATTTAGAATCATGTCTTTTAGCGTGGCATGTTATTGGACGCAGCAGTGGCAGTTGAAAGTTGAATGTTTTAAGTTGTTTTTCATGAGTCTAGATATTTTTACTTGTAATAGTAACTGAATATACAGTATATTTATGTAGAGAACTGTTCTTTGTTAGTACTTTTGTCATGTGCTATTTTCTAGTTAACCTCAGGGTAGCAGTATGGGTTCTTTAGTACTCATTGTAAGGTGCAGTCCTAAGAAGTGGTTGCAGCTGGTCTGTTCTGAAAAACTACGAAGAAACGTGTTGATGCCAAAATACAGCATAGAAAAAGCTACCTCCTGTCTCTCCTAAGTTTGTTGATTCACACAAGTAATATGCTACAATTTATAATTTTTGAATAAAAATTATAAGTTTATCAGTTATTGAACCTGTGATGTAGGTGTCAGAAAATTTTAATTACTTGCACATAATAAGAGTTCCAAAATGGCCAAAACTTTGTATTCAAACAAAGGACGTTTCTGTGTTCTTGCCGCCATTGGGAAGTGGGGTGGGGCAAGCGCTCTCTTCTTCAGACCACGGAGGTATTCATAGCATCTAAATCATCAGCTTGTTCTTTCTGCCTTTTCAAAAATCAAAAGATCCAACATAGGAACTTATTACTCTGATTCTTTCTGTGTCTTTTTGAGAACTTACGGCATGTTCTTCGGCTAAACCTAAAATTTCTAGACATTGAAGTACAACCAAAGTGTGTGTAAATTAGTCTGGCAAACACACCACACCTTAAAATGACCTTAGAAATTTCCTTTATAAGCACTCTAGAGTACTAGCAAATACTTCCAATAATTATAATGTTTAATTATTGTAAGTAATTTCAGCTCTTTTACCAGCTACAGCTAATAATATAAATAATGATTCTGGGAGTCACAGAGTCTTGTATTTAAAGATTGGGGTAGAAGCTGCTGCTGCTTAGCAACCAATCGAGGGTTTAGATGGTATTGTTTGTAATACCTTCAAGCTACCATAAAGGACATAGCTACACAGAGCTACAATGAGTACTTTGAAAAATCAGTGTCATACAGACTGTAACCGCATCAATAAATGCAACCCTAAAATTGTGTGGCATGAGTGTACAAATTACACCTGGGCAAAATCCAAGAGCCATTTAGGATAAACACCCGAACTGACAAGTGAGGACCTGAATAAGCTGTCATTAAAGCATTTTTTGTTTATTATTCATTCAAGTATTCAAGTATTTTATTTGTCATTCCACAATATAAAGTACAGTACAGTATATGTGGAACGAGACAGCGTTTGTATGATAGTGGGATTAACTGAAATCCTGCACTGTGTTTTTAATTAATACATGAAGCTTTTTCAATGAATGAATTAACATCTAAAAATAGAGAAATTTGTTGGCAGTTTGAGGGCAAAACAGGTAATAAGGGACAATAAACAAAAAAAGACAGGACTCAATTACTTTTATTATTCATTCATTCATTATCTTCCGCTTTATCCTATATTAGGGTCGCGGTGGGGTTCCCCATGCCCATCCAGGGGAGAACGTATCGGGCGCGGGGCAGATACACCCAGGACAGGGAGCCAATCTATCGCTGGGCACACACTCACTCACACAGACACGCACGCATACACACTCTATATGGGGCAATTTGGAGAACTCAATTGACTTGATCCATGTTTTTGGACTGTGGGAGGAAACCGGAGAACCCACGGAGGAAACCCACGCAGACACGGGGAGAACATGGAAACTCCACCCAGATGTGGATTCGAACTGGGAATCCCTAGTGCTGAGAGGCGAACGTGCTAACCACTAAGCCACCGTGCCGCTACTTTTATTATTACATCTGAAATTAAAATCATCATTAAAACTTTCTGGACAGACAAAATGATTTGCACAGTGATGCTGAAATATATTGAGAACTGATGAGATTTAATCGTGCTGACCACTAATCCACCAAGCCTCCCAGCAAATAACAAAATACAGATTAATTATTTAGGAAAAGAAAAAATTGAATTTGAATACTTTAAGATTTTTGCTAGTTTGATTTTTCTTTTAATTTCTTCATGGTTTTATATTTGTTGTTTAAGCAGACTTTAGAAGAGAATTTTATTGTTTTTTGTTTTGTGTTCAGAAGCAGGTTGTTCACGGAGAAGAGCAACGTGAAGAGTATACGTTTTCGTCTTGTCTAATGCAAATCATCAGTCCCTATCCTGCCACGTGAACAAACACACAATGAAGTGGATGCAAATTACACCCGGCCAAACACAAGTGTCATTTAGGATAAACACCTGAACCGACAAGTGAGGACCTGAATAAGCTGTCATTAAAGCAGTTTTTGTTTATGACAGTGAAATTAACTGAATCCTGCACTGTGTTTTAATTATAACATTAAGATCATTCAGTTAATAAGGTTTAATCTAAAAATTATGACTATTGAGAGATTTGATGGCAGGTTGAGTGCAAAAACAGGTAACAAAGGACAATACAAAATAAAGACACATGTAAATTACATTTATGATTACATTTGTAATTAACATCATTAAAGTTTTCTGGACAGAAATATTTGCATAGCGATGCTGAGATGAATGTGCCCTGAGCACTGATTTGTGAGTTTTAAAAGAGTTCTGTAAGGAATCTGAATTGTCTTACCCGGTTCTCTGATCCTGAACACTGGTTTAACTAAGGTTCAGATTTATAAAAGGGATGTATTGTTTATGAATGATATTGTATATACATGAGCATTCAGTCAATAAAAAGCAGATGTAGGCTGTTAGTACCACAATGTCACTGTAATCATCAACAAGGCACACAGTTATTCTGAAGATTTAAAATCAAGGCTTAGTATTAATATTTAATCATTTCCAGTTTTTTTGCTGATTCATGTTGACCTATGTGATGATATGTATCTTTATGAATTTAAGTTATTTTTTAACAACATGTATTTTTTCATTTATATTTATTTCACTATTTTTTTTAGTTATTTAAAAAAGTAAAGGGGCAAAACTAACTTCACTGTTTGTCAGGCGTTTACGGCGCGCTCCCGTTGGGACTGTTTTGTTCTGTTTGTTTTTATGATTCATAAAAACATAAATTTTTATGATTTATGCAATTTCTCTTTATATTATCTTCAGCTGTGCCCTTATCTTGCTTAGTTCTTCTCATCAGGTTACTTGCTCACATGCTATGTGTTTTTGTTAATTAAGCCAGCCCTGCTCTCAACTTTGGTACCCAGTAGAGCTGTGCGATACCAAGAATTTTGGTATCGATCCGATACCAAGTAAATACAGGGCCAATATCGCGATATTCGATACCGATACCGATACTTTTTAATATTTAAACTTCATTGATCCAAAAGACCTAGTATAGAATTTCGCCAAACATTGTAGGTGACAACAAAATAATGTATCCCAATCAACATCTTTGTTTAGAAACAATGGAACAGTAATAAAACAAAGTTTGCTTTAACGTGAGGAAAATATATATTTTTGAGGTAAGAAACGATAATAAAAATTTTTTTTTTTCAAATAGAATTTTGTGTGTGGTTTTGGGTGTGCTGTGTGCTTTTTCATGTGCTTAAATAAGTTTGTTGTGTTTCCTGTGTACCTAATAGACTTTTTGCAAACTGAACAGGTTGCCGAAGTCGCATTTTCTGCTGTAAAATACAGCCGAACAGAGCTTCTCTTTTATCTTTTATTTATCTCCCACCCCGAGTCTCTCTCTCCGTACTGTGACGTGTCGACTTGGGCGGGTCAGGCTGAGCCCACGTGGCCGCTGTCTTGAGTATCGATCTTTTTATGCAAGTATTGTTCAATACCAATACCAGCGTTGGTATCGATATTATTGATGTTTGTATCGATCCACACAGCTCTAGTACCCAGTCATTCTTATTAAAACCTCTTTTGGATCTGCTACCTGGTGTTTGAGTGTATCTCGCTACAATTACCTGGATCAGGGTAAACCATCACACTATTCCTAACGGTCTGGGGGTGGGGGGCTGAAGATATGTATTTTGAATGAGTCAACTGAAATTGATATTTTTTGTTTAACCCTTTTTTTTCTTAATTTTGTTTAACTTTAGATTTCCAGGAATAAATTTTCTAAACTTGATACACTGGTGCTGAATTTCTGTGTTCGTAATGAAACAATCAGGACTTAAGACTTAAGTAAAGAGTTTTTAGTTGATGTTCTACATCTAAGACTGCCAAGGTTATAGGGATTTCTGAGACTGTAAGTACTGTTACAAATAAATGGATATAAATAAAATACACTTTGACCTTAACCAGTTTATTCACCATTATAAAGTATTAAATTACATTAATACACACAGAACTGGATCCAGCATTTAAAATTATTTAAAAAACTCTGGGTTCTCCAGTTTTCTCTCACAGTCCAAAAACAGGGATTCAAAATAAATTGACTGCTCTAAATTGCTCCTATATAGTGTGTCTGTGTGAGTGAATGTGTGCGTGCCCAGCAATAGATTGATGCTCTGTCTTGGTGCCTGAAACGTTCTCCTCTGGATGGGTATGGATGGTGTTACGACCCTTCGACTTGGTCTATGGAAAACAGGGGGTCAATAACAGGTTTTAAGCGTGATGTGTGTGTGGTTATTTGTATTTGTATTTGTAAGATATCTCAGACACAGAGTTGTCAATATTTGTGCCTTTTAATGGCTCTCAATTATCTCATACAACTCAACAAATCAGATGAACATATGAGCATTCACAGGTTGGTTCCTGGACTACGGGTGGAGCCAAAGAAAATAAAATAACAAAACATAACCTTTAAACAAAACAAAAACCAAAGTACAAAGGTTGGCACCAGCCCCCTTACCTAAGGTGTCTATATATATAACTTTGTACGTGTTGAAATGTAGGAGCGCGCTCATCTTCCCTGTCCAGGACCAGTTAATGGGGGGGAGGGGGGTATAAACCAAGGATTTAAGGTAATCGCTCAGGTGAGACTTTACAATGTACAAACACGGCTGTGGGGCTCCCACGTAATGTTGTGAGGTTCACAAATAGTACACATGAAATTTAATCACTACGTCAATTTACACTCCCATCACCCAGATACAAAAGTTCTCCTGCTAGCACAACAACAAACTCATCAAACATCCAAACAAGCCACCACCAACTGTCCTCCCCCCACGGCAGTAGACAGGCAGTGTATATATATCCATAGGTCCGCCTTTTCGCTACGCGGATCACTCTGCGATTCGTGTGATGTGAAGAAGGCGTGGTCCGATATCATCCAATTGACTTCCACGTGAACCTGTAACAATGACACACGAGGACGAAAGCGCGCCTTCCACGTGACAGACACCAAACTCAAAGCGTGGAACACGTAACAGATGGATTTATACTTTTACAACTACATCATCTACTATATAGAAGAGTTTAGATAATAAGAATATTATTTGCAAAAAGAATGCAGGATTGCTATAGTAATATATCTTTTCCACTGTACTGCTAAAAAAATGTGGACACCTGATAATGAATGCTTCATTAATTTGATGGATGTTCCATTCAAAATTCTAGGCACAAATATAAATGCTTTATCAGCCTTCACTCTACTGTCGAGGATTATTAAGTGTTTTGGACTCAGAAATTTAGACCCCAAATACAAGACGGGTGTTAATCAATAAAAAATCATTTAGAAAAGGAATGCAAGATTACCACAAAACATATTTCTCAATATACAGTCAAAAGTATGTGCATACCTTATTATGATGCCTCAATTAACTTAAAATTATGTACAATTCCAAAAAAAAGGAACTATTGTTGGAATCGTTTTTCATGTCTATCAGCCTTCACAATGCTGTGGAAAAGTATTTAGTGTATCTATTTTAAACACCAAATACAGCAGGAGTGATGTACCAAATGTATGTGAACATTGCACCTGTGTTTAGCATCTAAAGCACACAGCACATTTTTTAAAAAATGAACTAATTAGTAAACTAATGCAGAGGTTCTACTTGTGTCTCTATAAATGACTCCATTGTATTTATGTCTCATTTAAGAAACACACGTCCATCTGGTTGCTTCCTCCATTTCACAGTGACTCCATTCATTTTAAGCTCCTGCAATTTTAGATTTATCTAAAAAACAAAACATAAAAAGTAAATAAAAATGTACACCTATTTAGAAATACACCAGTAATTTTATTAGTACTAAACTACTCTTTATTTAAAGTGAGAATGAACTATTGTGAGAACGCACCATCTCCAACATTGAGTTCATTGTAGCATTATTTAAATCTTGATTAGACTGAACCTTCAGTCTCACTATCTGCTGCTGTCCTGTGATGACTGAGGAGACAAACAGAGACAGATTGGATTCAACCTGAGTTCTTATATTAGTTTAATGTAGTGTGTAGAAGTGAAATGACCTGTAACTCACTTCTGTGGCAGAAGAAAACATTCAGATTTGAACACTTAGCGTCATATGTTAGACTGTTATTAAAATATCCACAGCAGTCACGTCCTACAGTATTACTGGGTTGTCCAGTCATCCATGTGTTGTACGACATTGAGGTTTGATCAGACCACTTCCAAACGTCTCTGTACAGACCGAACCACAAGGTGAAGCCGCTGAGCCTTCCGTAAATGACTGCATGCTCTGTTGCATTTCGATCGCTGGCCAGATCTGTGTGATACTGTCTGCAGTACGCCTGAGCCTGACTCCATGTGTAACCAATCTGAAATACCATGTACCTGCTGCTTCCAGTGTACCTGTCTGGATATAATATTAACAAAATGTTTTTATAACAAAATAATACATTATATTGTCACTTCTGTATTACAAAATAACAACATATTTTATGAAGATAAAGTTCCAATTTTAACTAAAATGGTGCAAAGAATATTTAACTTACCATCAAAGCACATGAAATAAAAGCTTTGAGAACAGACATAATCCCACCAACCATTTGAATTTATTGCAGCACATCCTTGAAGAGGTGATGTGTAGGTGGTGGACCAAAACGTTGTATTTCCAACCTCCTGATTTCCGAGGGACCAGCGCCAGCTGAGATACAGACCCACCCAACCACTGGGGCCCAGTTTTTTAAGTTTGACCACATCATCAGCGCTCTCAATGGTAGCTAGGTCATCGTGATTGGTCTGACAGTAAGTCTGTGCATCACGCCATGTTTTTGCTTGTTGAATCAGATAGTACTTATGAGGTACAGAAACCAGAAGTGGAACCAAACCTGTAAACAAAGTTTATATTTTACAAACAGAACAATTGTCACGGTAGTCTACCTCGGAATAAAGCGGGTGTGCATAGGAAGCGCAGAGCCGCCTCGTTTACACGCGCTGAAGGGAGCCAGGCACGCAGGTAGCAGAGAACGGGTTTATTTAAAGGTGCAGTAACACCACAAAACATGAGGTACAAATAACTAGTGACATCAAACACACGACCAGCCCCGAGAACGAGAAACAACGGAAATAAATACAAAAAGACACCCGACCACGTGCACAAGACGAACCAATGACAATAAGAAGTTAATTAACTAAACTAATGACACATGAACGTTAATTAACCCAACTGAAAGGAACGAAACACAGAACAGGTAACAGGTGCCCTAGGCACCTGTTACATTACCCCCGCCCCTGCAGTCGCGCAACGGGGGGACGCGACCAAGAAAAAAAAAAAAGTCCCGGGGGGGAAGGGGGTGTCCTCCGCCCTCCTTGAGCCGGGCTTGGAAGGCGCCCTCAGGTGGACGCCCTCTGCGGGGGAGGCGTGCCGAACGCCCTCTGGCTGCAAAGTCAGGTGGACGCCCACGGCGGATCAGAAGTGGGCCATGCTCTCTGGCTGCGTGGTCCGGTGGACGCCCTCGGTGGACGAGGAGTGGGCCACGCCCTCTGGCAGCGTGGTCCGGTGGATGCCCACATCGGGCGAGGAGGCGGACGCCCCCTGGCGGCGTGCCGAGGCGGGCGCCCCCTGGCGGTGGGGCGTGCGGCCCCTGCTGCTCGGGCTGGGCGGCGTGCGGCCCCTAGACCTCAGGCTGGGTGACGTGCGGCCCCTGGACCTCGGGATGGGCGGCGTGATGCCCCTGGGCTTCGGGATGGGCGGCTTGACGCCCCTGGGCTTCGGGATGGGCGGCGTGACGCCCCTGGGCTTCGGGATGGGCGGCGTGACGCCCCTGGACTTTGGGATGGGCGGCGTGACGCCCCTGGACTTCGGGATGGGCGGCGTGACGCCCCTGGACTTCGGGATGGGTTCGCGCGCTGGCTGGACCTCGGCGGGCACACACGCTGGCAGGACCTCGGCGAGTTCGCACGCTGGCAGGACCTTGGCGGGCACGCATGCTGGCTGGACCTCAGCGGGTTTGCACGCTGGCCGGACCTTGGCAGGCACGCACGCTGGCTGGACCTCAGCGGGTTCGCGCATTGGCAGGACCTCAGCGGGCACGCATGCTGGCTGGACCTCAGCGGGTTCGCACACTGGCAGGACCTTGGCTGGCACACATGCTGGCAGGACCTTGGCAGGCACGCATGTTGGCTGGACCTCAGCGGGTTCACACACTGGCAGGACCTTGACGGGCACACACGCTGGCCGGACCTCGGCGGGTTCACACCCTGGCAGGACCTCGGCCGGCACGCATGCTGGCAGGATGTTGGCGGGCACGCACGCTGGGCGGACCTCGGCAGGCACGCACACTGGCAGGACCTTGGCAGGCACGCATGCTGGCAGGACCTCGGCGGGCACGCCCGCTGGGTGAACCTCCACCTCGGAAACGCCATCCTGCACACAGTAGAGGTACACCCCCAAACATAAAGACATCTCTGACATGGGGAAGACGGACTGGACACACGAAACAGACGAGACAGGGGGACACACCACGCTCACGCCACATGGATCCACATTAACCCCCCCGAGTGTCGGCTCCGGTACCGCCCCCTCGCAGCGCGATCCAGACACAGCGCGGTCCGGCGCGGATGCGTCATGTGACTGCCCCGCAGCACACGTACCGCGCTCAGCAGCTCTGCGTCTGGATTTCGCCACGGGGGTTTTAACAAGCTGGACTGGAGCGTCCGTCCAAAGCTCCTCAGAGTTGAGGAGGGTTCGTATGGGCAGAATATGCCCATACAGGTACGACTCGCCCGCCTCGTCATCGAAAATCTGAACCAAATCCAGACCTTCCTCAGCGCAGAGCGCTTCGTACCCGTACCTCCACATCCACTCATCATCGGAATCATAACACTCCGACATTTCTCTGTAAGAGCCGTCCTTACGGCTCCGGGACGGCGGGCTGCGCATAGCGGCGCACTCGCGGACACGGCGGAACACGCCGCGAGTACGAGGCTACACGGCCCCCGCAAAGAAAAATTTAGAAATCGCTTACCTGGGCTCTGGACTCCCCAAATTGCCAGGCTGGTCGTTCTGTCGCGGTAGTCTACCTCGGAATAAAGCGGGTGCGCATAGGAAGCGCAGAGCCGCCGCGTTTACACGCGCTGAAGGGAGCCAGGCACGCAGGTAGCAGAGAACGGGTTTATTTAAAGGTGCAGTAACACCACAAAACATGAGGTACAAATGACTAGTGACATCAAACACACGACCAGCCCCGAGAACGAGAAACAACGGAAATAAATACAAAAACACACCCGACCACGTGCACAAGACAAACCAATGACAATAAGAAGTTAATTAACTAAACTAATGACACATGAACGTTAATTAACCCAACTGAAAGGAATGAAACACAGAACAGGTAACAGGTGCCCTAGGCACCTGTTACAACAATACTAGTTGCATTACATATAAAATTTTATATGAGTGAAAATGCAAACAAATAAAAACTATTTAATAAGCATATTTAAAAGGATTACACACAAAATATTTTGCAAATAACCCATATTAAAAAAAAAAAACTGACTATTTCTATTTTTGGCAATAAAACAAGAAATCTCTCATTATTTAATTAATCTAAATCTTTATTTAACAGATACACGGATAAACTAGAGTTAAATTTTATTAATTTCGATGAATATAAACGAATAAATATAAATAAAAAGTTTAGAAAATGATTTTAAAAAAGTGGGGACCTTCACTCATCAGTGATTTTGTCCTCTGCTTTCATACATTCATACATTATCTCCCGCTTTATCCTATATTAGGGGTTCCCCATGCCCATCCAGGGGAGAATGTTTCGGGCACTTGGCAGATACACCCAGGACAGGGCGCCAATCCATCGCTGGGCACACACTCACTCACACAGACACACTCTACTGTATATGGGGCAATTTGGAGAATTCAATTGACTTGATCCATGTTTTTGGACTGTGGGAGGAAACCGGAGAACCCGGAGAAAACCCACGCGGACACGGGGAGACCATGGAAACTCCAGCCAGATGGGGATTCGAACCGGGAATCCCTAGCGCTGAGAGGCGAACGTGCCAACCACTAAGCCTGCTTTCATACATTTTAACTGAATTCTTGAATCTTTAAAGTAAATGTTGATACTGAAGATCGTAAAAGACTTAACATGTTTCTAATCTTCTAATCTAATCTACGAAGTAGTGCACAAAACTGAAACGTTTAAATTTGTTAAAAAGGTTTTGTTTTTATCTGATTTTTCTTTTTAGACTTGATGTAAACATCAGAAAACAGCCCCTCATCACTAATTAACTAACACGGTCTGCTGATGTGCTGCTGTTTCCCACAGGATGAAAAGAAATGTAAGCATACCTGAAAGTCTTTTACTACATTTTTTAATTATTTAGATGAACATGTACATGTCTGTGTCAGTGTTATGCATTTGCTGAGATGATTATACTGTACATCAGTTTTGTGATTTTTAATTTTAACACTGTAACTTAAAACTAGAAATGAAAAATTGTGTTTTAATTATTCTTGGTTAAGGTTTTTTTATTATTTAATCTGTGTATTTATTAATACCATCATTTTATTTCTGACTGTATCTTTTTAAGCACAGGTATTAGATTTATAGCTAGGTTTATTATACATTTAATCAGACACCTGGTTATTGTTTACATATAACCTTTGCTCTGAAAATCAGTCCACCTAAACACAAGCGTCACCTAAAATGTCTGTGTACGGACCTAAATTTAAAAAGTTTATTTTGTCTCTGAATCCATAAATACAACATAAACTATAAAATGTGACTTTTGATCACAGGTGATCCTGTTCTTAGACCTGCACACACAATCTTTCAAATTTAACTCTGAATAAAAAAATAGTAAGAAATATGGTAAATTAAATCTCACCTGAGAACAACACAATGAATAGCAGTTGCATGTCTAAATTCACTTTAAAATATAAAATAGTTTCAATACGTTCCAGAAATATTTTGAACTCCAGCCAGGTTACTGCGTACAAACAACTTCAACAAATAAACCTTTCTTCTTGAAGGTCCACATTTAACATTCCACTCCAAAGACACTGATTCACAACCAAATTGTGTGTAAATTCTTTTGGCAGAGACACACCTTAAGTGACCTAGCAAGTTCTCTGCAAGTGTACTAGAGCACCCTCACTTCTACTCATCACTTCTGGCCATAAAAAGGGCCAAAAGCCAAAACTGCAAGTCAGTTAACAGCAGAAATAGCAAATTAATAAGAATAAAATGATCAAGAATTAAGCAGATAAAGTAACAAGGTTTTTGTGATTTTTATCTTTAACTTTTAATTTGTATTTTTAATAGAACATATAGAAATACACACAAATAGTTTAAGAGCAAAATGCAACACACCAAGCAATGGGTTAGTTTTAGTTTTAAAATCATTTGTTTTCATATTTATGTTAAAACCTCATTTAGAACAATTGGAGCAAAAATTTACTTTTACTGACAAAGGTTTTTTATGACTTAAAATTTACTTAGCTATACATAAATAAATTTAGAAATCGCTTAAAACAGAGGCAATTGACAGTTAGCAGGTGAGGTTAATTATATAATTGAAAAAATCTTTTGGCACGCAAGGGTCCGTCATGTTTCATCACCATGTGTAGCATAGGAGAGAATTATCAAATCATTTAAAGACAGCACATGACTGCAATTAATATTTTTTTTATTCATAGTTTCATTCATAGTTTTTATTCATAGGATTCACGGAGTCAGTTTACTGCAGTGATGCTAATTAAAATAATTTTATTGCCGTTTTTTTAGTTTAATCTAAACGTTTGAGAAAAATAAAAATTCACAAATATTCTTGATTGTAGTTTAATTAATTTAATTTAACTAATTAACTTTTGTCAAAAAATTGGTTATACTTTGAGTATAGCAAAGTGAAAGAGTTCACTCTCTGTCCTACATGTCTTATGCAAATTGTCAGGCTCTCACTCTTGCCATCTGAACAAACACACGATTAAAATTAATGCAATTAATTCTTGACCTACTCAACTCATTTTTATTTATAAAGCACTTTATAAACAACAACGGCTGCAACAAAGTGTTGTACAGTGTTGAAATTAAAACTAAAATTATAAAGCAAGAACACAATATACCAATAAAACAATATAAGAAATAAAACACTAAAATGAAATAAAAACACGAAAACCAATAAACCCAAAGTGATATCATGCTGTACTTAAAGTCAAAGAATAAAAATTTGTTTTAAGACTAGATTTAAAACCTCGGTACCTCGGTAGCTCAGAGGGGTAAGGCAGGGTGAGTGCATTGCTCTTTCCAACCTGAACCAGGGCTCAGGTTTAACTCTTTTTGGATTTTAATTGAGTCACTGAATCTAGTATGATTTGGCAGGAAAAGTAAAACTCCTCCATATCAACAGATGCTGCATCAGGAGTGTCTCTAAGCTGATTTAAGGCAGCAAATGACTGACCAGCAGTGCAGGGGTTAAAACGCCGACAAAGCCGGGCAGTAGCAAAAGATTGAACTGCAGCACTAGATAAAACCACATCAAATAAAACAGCCATGTGATCGCAGAACCCACACATCAACACAGACAAACCATGAGAAAGAACAAGATCTAAGGTATGGCCATATATATGTGTAGGACCAGACACACACTGTACTAAATTAAAATAGTACATTTACATTTGGTCATTTAGCAGACACTTTTTTTTTTTTTTTTTTTTTTATCCAAAGCGACTTACAAGGTGAGCACAGGGTTAATCACAACATCCCTGGAGCAATGAGGGTTAAGGGCCTTGCTCAAGGACCCACATTGGTAATGTAGGCAGTAGTTCCCCTCCGAGTCCCTAGGTGGCATTTTGACCCAAGCTACTGTAATTGCCTGCTCAGAAGCAGCGCGGGTCAGTGTTGTGTTATACTATGTGAAGGTAAGATGTGCTAAGGAGCATTTAGTTAAAAATAATTGTTTTTATAAAGCCATACATGTTTATATGTTGTTTTAAAATGTAACAAAAAGTTCTTAAACTCTATATAGGGTAATATTTAGTTAATATTGAGACCTTTTGCATATTATTTTTTGCAGTTTTGTACTTCACTCAAATATATGTGTTTTTCTTAAGCTAAAATATTGCTGTACTAGCTGTGTAATTCTACAAGTTCATATTGTGCAGATTTTCAGTATTTTATTAAGCAGAAAGTGACAAAGTTTGTATTAAGTCAGTGTTGTGTTATACTGTACTATGTGAAGGTGGCTGAGAGCTGTGCTATGCTGTGTGTGTGATGGAGAGAGCTACACGTGTGCTGTGAGAAAGACTGTCACTAAATAAACTGCTGCTACTGAGCTGCGATCATAAAAAGGAACAGTATTGGTGTCCAGTCTGCCTCTTTCTCTAAAACAAAAAAAATACACAACGCAGAGGAAAAGGTACCAGCAGAGGTGGACTACACCCCGGGTTACAGTAACTTCAGTGGACCTGGGATTTGAAACAGCAACCTTCAGATTGATAGCCCAACGCCCTACATTACACTAAATTTACATTGTCATTTAGCAGACGTTTTTTTCCAAAGCGACTTACAAATGAGAACATCACAAGTCAGTAGTTGTGAAGAAACTACACTGTAAAATTAAAATATAAAAGTTATATGATGATGTGCCCCCCCCCCTTTGCACATAATAGAAGTAAGCCTCATATACATAAAAACTACTTATTTTGGGGAACAGTAAGTTCAACATGAAGTTTAGGTAAGATAATAAATGAAGTTTTTAAAATACTTTTTACAGTCTTTGTTCACTATTATAAATTAGGTAGTTCTGGTCCTTAAATCTGATTTGCTAAGCTGTTTTGAAATCATTGACAATAACACACATTATGAGTCTGGCTTGGAGAGAACAGAGGAGACGCAGATGCAAAGCAACTGTGGTTTATTAAACTAATCAAACAGTGGCGACCGAGTGACACGTCACTGAGTAAGTGATCGGCAGCAGGATCACTGGAGCACTCGCTGGATGTCACATGCGTAGCTTGAATACCAGGACTGGCAGCGAACCTGGTATCAAGCAGAAGAGAACAGAAAAACACAAACCAACACCAAACGCAAAATATAAACACCGGGAGATAGAACAAAGAGAGTGGAAACTAGCGTGAACAGAGGAGCTAAATAGAACAGGGACAGGAAAGATGAGGTGAAGTGCTGGACGAGGCGGTAACCAGGGAGAACCGAGGGTGGATGACGGGGAAGGAAACACACCGACGGGAACCTGGAACCGGGAGACAGAGAAGGGGTTAATACGAGATGTGTTAAATGTGTTATATACACCGACAGTGGAGAGGTTAGTAAATAAAAGTGAGAAGGTGTTAGGGAGTCTATACATAAATGACGGACACAGACTTTCCTTCCACACACCACACGCACAAAGGATCCTAAACTAAGGGAAGGAGGGAAATGACGGGGATGAGGAAAAGAGAGAGATGGAGGACGAGAGGGAGGTAGAAGCGGGGAACAGAGAGAGAGGAACACGCTACTATTAAACACACTAAAAATCGCACTCACCCAACAGAGACCAAAACACGGAAGTACACAGAGAAGGAATGCAGGGAATATTACTCGATAACGCTCGGTATGATGTGGAACAACCAATACTTTGCGCCCGGTCAGCGAAACGGAAAGCCTTATAAAGGAAAGAAAGAACCCAGAAACAATGAACCTCACCTGATGCACGGAGAACGCACGCTGATTAGTAGGCGGGGCTAGGGGAACGCGCCGGCGCGCTGCGGTCTCTGACAACACATATCTGTACACTTCATAATCCTATCAGTGTTTGACATAGATTATTTTCCCAATGTTTTTATAAAGTGCATTCTGTAATTTGTCTGCTAGATTGCAATATTGGCAGGATTGTTAGAGTATCTGAAATCCTGTTACTCAGTGTTCACTTTAAAAACTGGACTAGATTACGTTGCGGAAGACCAGATTATGAACGATTTTGCTTTTAATAAACTGTACACTTGTGCAACTGTACTCCGCTTCATGTCAGGCCTACTAACACTTATTTTCTGTGATTTATTTACAATAACGCCACACCCTCCCATGCCTTATTGCTTTATTCTACAAAGAAAATCATTATTTACAATTAGAGAGCTCACAATAACACATCACCTAATCCCACCAGGTATAAGCAGATAATAAAGAGTGTAATTTTTTAATAACATTCAAACCCACTGATTTACATACAAATTTGAGAATAATTTAACTTAAAAACACAAACAGCAAGTTTCCCAAAAGTCTTTTGAATCTTCTGAATAAAGAATGAAGTTCAGGTGGCTTTAGTTAAGTCTACCTCTGCATGTGTAGTGGAAAAGAATGTCAAGAATAATACAACAGCATTAGATATATTGATTTATTCATAAACAACAATTACATGAATAGTAGAATAATTGAAAAAGTCAATTGTTAGAATTAGTTAGTAGTAAAACATTAGATGTGCTACAGCAGCACACGTACAGAGACAAAATGGTTTTTATTTGTTTACTTTTTCCTATGCATCACTTAAGACCTTTTTTTTGAGAAGATTCAGGGTTTTAAACTTAAATCAACACAAAACCCACTAAATATATTTTTCCGATGTTGCTTCATCCCAGGCTGTCAGAGTTATTTACATATTACTTGTAAACAATAGAAAGGAAAATAAAAGATAAAAACAAAGAACGGTGAAATCAGGTACAAGACCAGAATGCAAAGAACTTTTAAGAGCAATATTAAAAACAGCAGATGACATTGCTTTATAGCAGGATAAGGTTGGTCTTAAGTTCAGTCCTTTAGCAGGTTCTCCCTGTGTCTGCAGGTTTGTTTTTTTTCACCATCCAAAAACATGCTAGTGGATGAACTGGATATACTAAATTGTAAATGTGATTGTCTGTGTGTCTGCCCTGTGGATGGACTGGAGATCTTTGCAAGTTTTTCTGCTAACCTTTGGCCTCTGAATGTTGGGGTAGATTCATGCACCCCATGTGGCCTTAATCAGAAAAAGGGACTAAAACATAAATAAAAGATTGAAACTGACTGATGTAGTGCACTCTGTATTTACTTGAGCACATAGGTTCGTGTAAAAAAAAACCCCAAACACTTCAAAACTTACTACCATGTTTCAGACACAAGGAGAACATGCAAAATCCAGGGGCCCTGGCGCACAAACCTTAAGAAGGGAATCCAGTACTTTGTTGCTGTGAGTAAACATGACTGCTTGTTGTGTATCTTCTGCTTTATCCTATATTAGGGTCGGGGGGGTTCCCCATGCCCATCCAGGGGAGAACGTTTCGGGCGCTGGGCAGATACACCCAGGACAGGATGCCAATCTATCACTGGGCACACACACACAGACACACTCTGTATGCGGCAATTTGGAGAACTCAATTGACTTGATCCATGTTTTTGGACTGTGGGAGGAAACCGGAGAACCCAGAGGAAACCCACACGGACACGGGGAGAACATGGAAACTCCACCCAGATGGGGATTCGAACCGGGAATCCCTAGTGCTGAGAGGCGAACGTGCTAACCACTAAGCCACCGTGCCGCCCCATCATTTTACAATAAAAATAATTATAAAAGCAACTATTGTTGTATTCTATGTTATATTTTACAACTACAACTATTACAACTACAACATTTTACACATGTAAGATTAGATTTAATATCATTGACAAAATGAATGCCAGATTACCAGAAAACATATTTCCTAATATACAGTCAAAGTTATGTGTACACCTTACTATGATCCCTTAATTAACTTCAATGATGTCCAAATCCAGTCTTTTTTTTTTTTTTTAAGTTTTACCAGCCTTTAAAATGCTGTGGAAATTTATTGCGTGTATCAATGGGAACAAGTACTCTAGACCCCACATACAGGTGGGGTGATAAACCAAATGTAGGTAAACACACCTCCTATATTTAGATCTAAAACATACAGCACAAAAAAAAACAAATTAAATGCAGAGGTTCTACTTGTGTCTCTATAAATGACTACATTGTATTATGTCTCATTTAAGAAAGACACGTCCATCTGGTTGCTTCCTCCATTTCTCAGTGACTCCATTTATTTCGAGCTCCTTCAATTTTAAGTTGATCTAAAGAACAAGCCATTAAAAAGAAAATAAAAGTGTACACTTATTAAGAAATACATCAGTAATTTAATTATTACTAAACTACTCTAAGTGAGAAGGACTAAAATGAGAACTCACCATCTCCAACATTGAGTTCATTGTAGCATTATTTAAATCTTGATTAGACTGAACCTTCAGTCTCACTATCTGCTGCTGTCCTGTGATGACTGAGGAGACAAACAGAGACTTGGATTCAATCTGAGTTCTTATATTAGTTTAATGTAGTGTGTAGAACTGAAATGATCTGTAACTCACTTCTGTGGCAGAAGAAAACATTCAGGTTTGAACACTTCGAGTCATATGTTAGACTGTTATTAAAATATCCACAGCTGTCAGGTCCTACAGTATTACTGGGTTGTCCAGTCATCCATGTGTTGTACGACATTGAGGTTTGATCAGACCACTTCCAGGCGTCTCTGTACAGACCGAACCACAAGGTGAAGCCGCTGAGTCTTCCGTAAATGACTGCGTGCTCTGTTGCATTTCGATCGCTGGCCAGATCTGTGTGATACTGTCTGCAGAACGCCTGAGCCTGACTCCACTGGGCATTGCTCTGATAAACGATGTATCTGCTGTTTCCAGTGTAACTGGCTGGAAATAATATAAAAATGATAAACACTTAACTTTCTTAACATGTTTCAATTTTAAACAATAAATGTTAATACAATTTTACTTACCATCAAAGCACATAAAAAAATATCCGTGAGAACAGAAATAATCCCACCAACCATTTGAATTTATTGCAGCACATCCTTGAATAGGTGATATGTAGGTGGTGGACCAAAACGTTGTATTTCCAAACTCCTGATTTCCGAGGGACCAGCGCCAGCTGAGGTACAGACCCAACCAACCACTGGGGCCCAGTTTGTTAAGTTTGACCACATCATCAGCGCTCTCGATGGTAGCTAGGTCATCGTGGTTGGTCTTACAGTAAGTCTGTGCATCACGCCATGTTTTTGCTTGTTGAATCAGATAGTACTTATGAGGTACAGAAACCAGGAGTGGAACCAAACCTGGAAACAAAGTTTATATTTAACAGACAGAACTTTAGTTTAAGTTAACATTATATTTTATGTGAAATGTACAGTAAATTGGTGAAGTAAAGTGAACAAACAAAACAAACAAGTCAAGAATATTTTACTGCATGTAAAAAGTAGGTCAAAAAATTATACAGATTTATTTAAACTAAATATCCGTAGAATGTTTTTTATTTTTCTGATCAGATGTTCCAATTAATTTTTTGTAAACTTATTTCACTGGATTAAAATATAGTTTCAATTAGATCCAAAGTTTTTGTTTTTTAATTGCAATTTTAAAATAGTATTCATTTTCTTTAGTTTTCACTTAAAACACACAATTCTATTAGAAAAAAAAACATGAAAGTCAAATTTCACATTCCAATATTTATTACTTTACTGTACTGATCTTACTTAAATGTTTATCTTGGTTATTTTATTATTATTTATTAGTATTCATACACATATTTCTGAATTCTGAATTTCTGAATTCATACACATATTTCTTCTGTATCTTTCATCCATCCATCCATCCATCCATCCATCCATTACTCCATCCATCCATCCATCCATCCATCCATCCATCCATCCATCCCCATACTCATCCAGGGGAGAACGCTTTAGTTGCTGGGCAGATACACCCAGGACAGGACGCCAATCTATCACTGGGCACACACTCACTCACACAGACACACACACAGACACACTATATATGGGGCAATTTGGAGAATTCAATTGACCTTGATCCATGTTTTTGGACTGTGCGAGGAAACCGGAGAACCTGGAGGAAACCCACACGGACACGGGGAGAACATGGAAACTCCACCCAGATTGGGATTCGAACCAGGACTCACCAGCGCTAAGAGGAGAACATGCTAAACCACTAAGCCACGAGGTCAGTACACGATTTTTACAACTTTGATGCTCAGCAGACAAAAAAGGATTTTTGATAGTTTTAAAATTAGAACTATTTTATTGTTGTCTTTGTGATTTTATGACAGAAATATATAACTTAAACTTCACAGCAGTGAAACAAGTGGATGCTGACTTTCTATATCATATCAAATGATAGGAGAATTCTAGTTATTATATACAAATTAATGATCATGATCTTAGCATCTATAGTTAAACTTGTGAGGTTTAATTCTGAATTGTCAACTCACCTGAAAGCAACAGAAAGAAAAGCCAGTGCTTCATGTTTCAGGATTTAAGCTCACTTTAAGATAATAATTGGCATTAAAATTCCCCCGTCATATTTCAAACTCCAGCTTTCTTACTGCACAATCCTGAAAAACAAAAAAACATTAAACAGAAATAAGAAATCATATGTGAGCCACAAATTACAGTTAAACATTAGTCGTATAAAGTACAACAGCTCTCTACCTGTGATGTAGGACTTTTGTTACTGAGATCTTCTTCAGTGTTCCTCAGGAAATCCTGACTTTTTTTTTTTGTCAAACATACACAACCAGCAATCCAACCAACCCAGAAGTCACAACCAAATAGTGTGTAAATCACACTGGCTGAAAACACAACAAAACTGCTGCGCACTTCAAATGCACTGACAAAAAATGAAAAGGAAATCTAAGGTTGCAAACATATATATTTGATATCTCAACAACAGAACACAATCGAGGATCGATTCCTTATTGATTGATTTTAACTTTGAGTGAGTGTGAAGGCATTGTAATGCAAAGGAAACAGAACATTCTTTTAAAGATATCACTATTTTATTGATTAATCAGATTAACTCGACATCTATTTTCCTTTAAAGGATAAACTGACCTCAAGTTTCTTTATATTTGAGTACCAAAAATGCTGGGGCATTAAAATATCATTAAATCAACACAAATCGCCACATGAATTAATAACTTTGTTAACTTTTTGATTTATTTAGTACTTCATTCATTTCCATATTTTGATGTTTTTCATTTCTGTGTAGATGTTAATTAAATGGGTGGACGGAACCTCAAGGATTGGTCAGCTGTGGACTGGCTGTTGATAACCAGTCATAGAGACGACATCACTCTAGAACCTTAAACGAACATTGTGAATGGTACTCTGCTAACGTTAACTCCACAACCGATTCCTAACAGGACCGTGAGTGTTCCATTGTTTTTACACCTACTGACATGACGGTCTCCTGCTCACATCACATTAAAACACATCTCTGATTGCTGATAACTCAAATAAACTACAGAATAGCAGCAGCATATAAATTAATCAGTCATATCCTTGTCTTCTGTACAAGCTCAATCACAAATAGTGGATGGAAATGGCTTTTAACTAAACAGGAGACTTATGGTATACACTCAAACTGAAACAGTGAGGATGTTATATTGGCGTTCTATGTATTTAAAGCAGTGTTTATTTACAGCATGGGGTCTCATTAATCTTATCTTGCAGTTTCCTAATAAAATTATTCAGTGAATGTCTAAATCCACATCAGAAACCAAATGATTGTCTTATCTATGAATATTAAAACTTGTGAGATGTTATGATTTGTGTATGGTTTTGTTAAAAATATGGATCTTTAAAATATTACATACATTTTGCTGTGTTATTGAGTTTTCTAATATAATCAGAATCACAAAACCAAAAGGAATGATGCTCCATTCAAACACAAAATAATAATTAAATAATACATCCTTTATGACAAATTGTTTCTTAGAAATTAACCTTTGGGAGGAAATAGGGTTGTTCCATGGGTACATAGATGTGTCTTTTGAGAGTGCTTAACTGCATATAGCTTCTTTAACACTGTAAGCAGCAGAATAACTCCTTTAATATTTTCAAAGTGAATGAAATTTGTATCATTATGTATATAATCCTATATAAGTCAGCTGTGATAACAAGCAAATATCGAGGCATTTTATTTATTAAAGCTTTAGCTTCTTGTCACATGTGTGGTATCTCAATAAGAAAGACAACACTTGTTCACTTAATGTTATCCTTATTAAAATAAGGTTATTTTCTCTTTTAAGTGACTATGGACAGAGTGTAAAACAGCAGTCAGAACGCAAATCAAAATGTTATTTGTCTGAATGATGACAAACACATTCCTAAAGACAACTAGGATAAATGTAGTGTCTTCAGTTCTAATGACTGTGAGTAAATCTACCCGCGCGTTCGTTTGAAAAGGAAGAGATCATACCAACAGTTCTGAGTGAAGAAATAACATTTATTAATACAACAGAAATCTGGGGAGAAGAGCGCAGTCAACAACCCATGCACGATCTGCCTGTTCTCCGACCTCGCTTTTCTGACTCCATCTTCATATACTCTCCCTGCACAGGCCCCCACCTTTGCTGCTCTTCCATCTCAGATTGATCACCTGTGGGCCACCCCGCCCGAGCAGAAGTTATTCTGCTTAGTGTAAAATAATGATGCTTCTTGTTATCAGAACGTTTGTAGTCAACCGACCCGTATAATACTCCTCCCTGCCGGTGAATCCCTTCTGTACATCCTGACCTTGACACAGAGATACATTCTCACATGGGTCTGATTAGAGAACCATACTGCCATAGCGTATTAAAAGTATGAGAACTTAAGCAATATTAATTCCTGAAAAAGGCAGAAAGAACGAGCTGATGCAAAATGGTCGCCTCAACTCATTTATTGAGGACAAAGAGAATACTTCATGGACACCTCCAGTAACTCACGCTGGCCAGCGGTCTTCCTCCTCAGCTTTCTGATGCTCTCCCTCCGCGTCTGAGTGAAAGTGAGCCTCCTCGTGTTTACCTGGATGTATATTACGTCTAGTTCCCGCCCCTTAACTGCTTTAAGCCAATCACAAACTACCGCCCCAGGTTTTAAATCAGCCAATCCCAGTCCAGTAACTCCTAGTGGCGGGAAATCCAAGGTTCTTTGTTTGGCTTCCGGCCATATTGGAATTCTCATAATGTATAAGAAATTTAAAATTCCTGACAATCCCCCCTATGGGAGCACCTAAATGCTCCCATAAATAAATTTTAAATTAAAAATACTACGGCCATAAATTTTAAGCCAAACTGTACACATTACCATTTCTAAAATTTGAAATCAATTAACCCAAATCTAAACGCAATTAACTTCCAGTACGACTTTCACAAGTTCACACAACTGAATGCTGAGGAGGCAGAGCGCTAATTAAACTACCCCCCTCTAACTAAAACCCTTCTTGAAGGTGCCCAACACATTACATGGCCATATAGGCTGAAAACACAATTCTAAAACAAAACATCTATCAATTATACTAATAGAGACCGCGCCTAACGAGACAGTCTCCATCCCTACACTCACAAACCCAAAATAACACCCCCCTTGCACCACTGTTGCAGAAACTTTAATACCACCCCCCTTGCAGCACTGTTATAGAAATTTTCCCAGAAGGTTCTTAAAGGTTCTGTTCTCCTGGTCAGTATCTGCTTTAGTCTTTTGGTTCTGTAGTCCCAGCATTCCCTCGTCGGTTCTTGAAGCTCCTTCTATCGTTGTCGTCCTCCTGTTGTCATCCTCGTTGTCATCAATGGCAGCTCCCTTGTTGTCAGCGTCTCTCCGTCATCATCATCAGCAGTACCCTCGTCGTCATCACTTTTCTAAAAGCAGAGTTAGCAGCAACCTCTATACCACCCTGAATTGGTCTGTTGACACATCCAGCGAGGCATCCTCTTCTTCCTCCAGGGACTGGTCTCCATTGCCCCGAGGATCAGCATCCTCACCGCAGATCCATCCTGATCACCACTTACTCTGTTCCTGGAACTCCACTTCCTAGAGAATCTAGTTCCACACCTACATCCAGCCGCATTTAATCTGAAACACACCGATCATCTAGAGAACAGGTTTAGGACTGAATTTCTGTATGAATGTCTGTTGGAAACGGGAACTCCAGCAGCTCAAGAATAATGTGCTCTGTTTTAAAGACAAAATAAATCATCCAAACAAGCATGTTTAAGGCCAAACAAGGAATGATAAGTTAACTCAACCAAAATGCTTCTGAAATACAAAAGGTTTAGCAAAAGCTAAATGTGGTAGGTTAATTAAACCAGTAGGTTGATGTTTAAAAGATCATCACTGTGTAGAAATTAAAGCTAAGCTGAGTGAAAGAGTGCACCAATAACCAACCTAGTTTACACTTAAGGAACAGTAAAACCACGAGACCTTAAAACTAAAACTAACAAAACCAAAATCGACCCATACAAACACTGTATAAAAAAAAATATGCTTAACATTTTTCCCATATATTTTCATTATGAATAATTTTACCTAAATAAATTGGTCAGATGCCTTATAATATACATTATACAAACCCCAATAAATAAATAAAACACTAGAGGGTAACATGGTGGGCACATCTATCAGAACTGCCCAGCACTGCTTGGGTCACACTGTCACAGTCGCACAATGGATGGGTCACTTTCTCTATTCTTAATAAACTCCTTAAACTCGTCCAGAGACAGCTTACCATACAAATCTATAAAAAATGCAACAATTACAAGGGCTTTGTTCAACAAATAATTGTGCAATACATATATATACACAATACTGTCTCTATATATTTGGCACCTGTCCACATAAAATATCTATAATGAAAAATGTGACATTCCAAAAGGAAAATGTATTTAGTGAACTGATGCAACTGCGATTCACCAAACATTTTCCCACGCTACTTAAAACAGTAGTTAAAATGAAATTGTAAACGGATATTAGATGATCTATTGGAGGTCGTTTCAATACAGTAAGGGTAAAAATAGTTAAAGCACAGGGAACGTTGATAACCACAAATATTTTCTGGATCTTAATCCTGATGTATATAACACCCAATAATATGCAGGGAGGAAGTATGACAATTCCTAATATAAAAATATAGATATTTCTAGCTGCTATGAAATTTAAAGCAAAAAATGTGGACATGTTACCATGAAATTTAAATTTGATTAATAACCTCTTTTATTATTCTGAGACTTTCATCTCATTACCTTTATTCTCTACTAACGTTGCATGGGGTTCTTTCTGCCCATCACAGGGAGAAAGTTTCAGGCGCTGGGAAGATACACCCAGGACAGAGCGCCAACCTATCGCTGGGCACACACCCACTCACTCATACACGCACACACTCTACACGGGGCAGACTGAAAACCAACTAATTTCACTTCTATTTACTATTTAAGTAAGCATTTAGTCTATTATTTTATATGTCTTCATTATCTTTATTGTATACGACATGACTCATGTAATCAGACCTATGGTCAGCACCAGTATTAAAAGGGCAAAGCAAAGATCAAAACGTGTAAATCAACCCAGTCAAATTATTTCCAACCAAATAACAATTAGTGGAACCCAGAAGCTTTTTCTAAATAATTTCTATAAAAATTCCGAATTTGCACATTATGTGGCGAAATACTAAGCTTGACAAACACTAAATTCAGCCACCTGTTAAATCAGACTGTAAATCTGTAGGTGAGGATGGACCGAAGGGAATCCCAACACCTTGTTCTGCAATTTTAACCTCATTAAGGACTCCAGAAGACAACCCGATACCAAATATTCTGCCATTAAAACTGCATCTAATACAATACTAGCAAAGGTGCCAATAACTGAAATGTAATTATCATTTTTGTCACTAATATTTTTTTTTTTTTTTTTTTACTACTTTCTACTACTCCCCCCTTTCTGGAAAAGAACAGCATTAACAATGCCTTCTTTTACAGAATCATCTAGGTAAAAAGGGTTTTTGTGTAATATGGGGACTGAAGTTTTTCAGCGTGTGCTAAACTTTGCTTAACCTCAGTAAAGCATTGCTCTAATTTTAGGTCCCATTGTTTATGTGGCAAACTACAAATTTCCACATCAGCTAACTGCCCTTCACATGTGTTCCCTACCTGCTATCTCCATTACATTCCTGTTGCTTCCAGCCATAAGTCCCCACACTTTCTAAAAGTTTCACCATGTCTATATCTACTCTTATCAGCTCTCTTAAGAGCTGGCAAGGATGTTAAACTATAAGTTACGGGGTACTCCTTAAGTAGATCCCATACATCCTTTTTATGCTAAAAATGGTGTTTTCTGTCTTTCCTTTTAACCCTATTCCGCTATTTCAATCAATATTCACCTCCTTTTACCTTCTAATCTAGCTATTACCCCTACTTTACCCAAACACGGCATCTTACCTGCTGTGTACTATTCAACTTAACACCCACACTTAACTCCCTTCAGTTAATGGTGGCAATTTAGTCAGTATGCCCTCTTAATGGCTTCATGGCTGGTAAACCTTTTGCCCAATCTGTATACTAATTGCATGCTATTGACCATTTTCCCCTACTGTCCAGTGTACATGTATTATTATTAACCAAGTTGCTTATAATATATGTTAAACTAATTGCTTTCAACAGCTTTACCCCGTCCATCATGGAGTTCAAGTCCGCACTTGCAGTACCTTAATTGATATAATTTATCAGTCAAGCTTCTACCTTCTCAGGCGGACTGAAAACTATATCAATGGTAACTTTCAACTGTGTCCTTCTGATAAACTCCTCTATCCCAAATATACTACTCAACTCTAGGTTCTAGCAACCAAATATATTACCATGTGGGGTCGTAGCATGAGTATCAATCACATGGCTCTATATTAGAGCTGAGGATTCATATAATTATATATTTTAACGACTATTTTATACCACTTACCAAAATATCTGATCCAGTATACAAATGTCGTCACATTTGTCTGAATCAGCAGTAATATAAGCCTAATATATTATCTGGGATCCCAACATTAAAATACCTAAAAATAATAAAAAACTAAACCTCATTTCTGGTTACATAATTATTGCTGGCATGCACTTCCTCTGACACACATAGCACAAAGTATTAAGTGTGTGGAGGAGAGGTGTCACTCCAAACTCTATAAACCCGACGCTCAATGTAAAATTGTGTCCAGTGTGTTGTGATGACGAATCTGGCTGCTGAACCACTGAAGCACCTGTGTGAGAAATTAAAACATGGCATGACTACATTTTGAAATTTAAATACGCTCAATACAAAGGCTTTTAATATTTTATGGAAAACAGCAATTTTAATTACAAAGATGTGCTGCTACAAATAATCATTTAATCACTTAAATCAAATCAAAAGAGTCGTTATCTTAAAGGTGGTATTTTCTGATGTTTGATTATTGGTACAAGAGCTGAACTCAGAGCCATATGCAAAAACTTTTGGAAGGAAAGATGGTGGTAACCAGAAGTAAGATTTGGCCCAGGCACTGCTGCATTAACAAATCACTGTTAAACACCTGTACCATCACCAACATGTGTGTGACAGACAGTAAAAAGAAGGTGGGGGGATCTAGAATAATAATTACTAAATATGCAAGTATTGAAGCTACTGTAGATAAGGGTCACTGTGCCCTTTTACTGTAAGGACATTGCATGTGCATGAACAAGGACAAAAACCAAGTCTCCACTTAGTGCTCATGTTGCTACCTGCAAAATGCATGTCTCCAGAATCAAATCAACTAGAGCCTAAGGGTGTGTAACATGTCAATCACTGCTTAAGTACATGTGACATGAAGCCCCATCACATGCATGGTCTCAGTAAAGCTGAAAATTCACTAAAACTAATTTTACTTTAAATTTTACTAAAGCACTTACTTTTATAACAATTCACTTAACCCTTGTACAAGTCTTACTATTTGGTTTTAGTTGTACAGGTACAGAAGTGTGAACTGCAAACTTAAATTTATATTTTCATTATTATATTATTGTTATATTTACTTTTTCTCACTTATACAGGGTGGATGGCAAAGTAAGAATTACATTGCCCCAAGAAAAACATTTCTACATGTGCATATGACAATGAGGTTTGAGTTCTTGTAATTAGAACATCACGACCTAAGAAATTAGTTGGACAATTTGGAGAATATAGAAAGTAATGGATTAATTGCACTGTGTTCCCTGAAGCAGTGGCCCAGTGTTAATTAAAAAATCAAGTTGTTCACCACCTGCACCACTGGTAACAATTGGTGCTTGGATAATTTCTCAACCTGTGGAGGACACATGACTAATTTGGAAGGCGAGTTGGAGGTGCTTCATTAAAACCTATTGGTTGGGCACAGACTGTCTACTGGGATATGGCACAGTGGTCTATTGGCGCCATCTACTGGTGTACCTTGTAATAACACCCAACACAGGTAACTGTTAAGGTGAGTGAGGGGCTGCAAGCATTGTATTGACCATGTGCTAGGTGGGAGGAGCTATATGTGAGGTCGTGGTGGCCATTTTAAATCCTTTGTTCCAACTCACTCTACCATGCAGCCAAAATATTAGCCTTAGGCTAGGTGTGTGCTAGTTGTCCTGAAGTAAGTCAGCCATTTTAATTAAGTCAATTTAGGTTGTATAACACACAAGCAGAACACAAATATTACTTACCAAGCTAAACACTTACTTACCAGCTAAATTACTTACCACAAAATGAACTCCCCCTTTTCTCAAATACAACATCAAGCACAAAACAGAACTTTACCTTTTGAGCTGATTTCCACCCCCAGCGTGCACACACGTGTTGCTGCTCCACACAAGACAAGACAAACACAAGACAAACACACATACAAGGTTCCCTGATATTTGCACCGGAGAAATTTAAAATTTAGTCACAATTTGGAAATTTAACCTGCTATTCAGGAACGACACGGACCCCAGGCCTCTCTCTATCGTGCTGATCAATAATCAGTTATTTTTTCCAACCATTGGACCAGTGCCCCCCGTTGAAAAACTTCCTGATCCTTATTATATAATTACTAGTCTGAAACCCTGTTTCACGACTCCAGTTATTCCTAAAAAAGCGCCTAGAACCCTCTATTTATAAAACGCTTACTACCCCGGATGCAGGTATGGGCCCTCTCACCAACTTTACCACACATTCGTACGTTCCCATATACCGGTTCTATCCCAAAACAAAACGCTTTATTAACCCAAATGTGTGACATGGGCCCTCTCACCAACTTTGCCACACTTTTCGCGCGTACCTCTTAAATATAACTCAAACTACGTTTTTATACTCGAGCATAAACTTCGGTGCCGATATCAGGAATGGTACCAAATAAATCTACCTTCCAGTGTCCATGAAGAATTCTGATTACTGTAACAATTTATAACACTTACGGACCCGGCATTCACACATACTCATTAAAACTAAATATTGAATGCAGCTAAATATGCAGTAAGTCTGCTTACCTTTGGCGCGCCTATAATGAGTATGCATGAAATCAGGAGTCCCGGTCCAGTACCAAAATTAATGTTTTTCTGCCCATTTCAAAACCATCACCTCTGCTACCATTTGTTAGGATCTTTTGATTTTGAAAAAGGCAGAAAGAACGAGCTGATGCAAAATGGTCGCCTCAACTCATTTATTGAGGACAAAGAGAATACTTCATGGACACCTCCAGTAACTCACGCTGGCCAGCGGTCTTCCTCCTCAGCTTTCTGATGCTCTCCCTCCGCGTCTGAGTGAAAGTGAGCCTCCTCGTGTTTACCTGGATGTATATTACGTCTAGTTCCCGCCCCTTAACTGCTTTAAGCCAATCACAAACTACCGCCCCAGGTTTTAAATCAGCCAATCCCAGTCCAGTAACTCCTAGTGGCGGGAAATCCAAGGTTCTTTGTTTGGCTTCCGGCCATATTGGAATTCTAAGAATTTAAAATATGTTCCCCATGCCCATCCAGGGGAGAACGTCTCTTGTTTTTGGACTGTGAGAGGAAACCGGAGAACCCGGAGGAAACCCACGCAGACACGGGGAGAACATGGAAACTCCACCCAGATGGGGATTCGAACCGGGAATCCCTAGCGCTGAGAGGCAAACGTGCTAACCACTAAGCCACCGTGCCGCCCACCATCACTTTTGATTATTCTTAAGACTGATTGTTAAAATGAACTACATAATCATTTTACACGAACTCAGAATAAACTGCTCACATAGTAAATTTGAATAATAACTAATCAAAATATAGTTAACAGTGAACATTTACTGCATTATGAGCATAAAAGAGCAGTTTATGTGAGTTTCATTCATTATTATGTGAGTTTTTAAAGTTTTGCTAAGGATCCATTTGGTTCTTAGTAACAGTGAAGGACCCGTTTTGAAAACAGAAATGTCCCAGGTTTGATTTCTTGGTAGGACAGAGTTTCTATCTGTGTGGAGTTCCATATTTTCTGTGTTTGTCAGTCCTGTACTGCACTAAACAACCTCCTGGTGTGATTCTGAGGGTCTGTGTGTCTGCGTCCCTGGACTGCGATAGAACACCTCTCCAACCTTTTCCAACTTTTCATCATATGAGCACTGGAATGGTCTGCAGTACCCCACCACAGTCGGATCAGGATAAATAGATTAGAAAAGGTATGAGTAAAGTAAAAGTGTTCTAATATTTACACACAGCTGGATGAGTTAGATTAAGGTTTTAAGGTGCTCTTTAATAAAAGGGATGGGTTCTAACATCCATCCATCATCTTCCGCTTTATCCTATATTAGGGTCGCGCGGGGAGGGGGGGGGGGTCCCCATGCCCATCCAGGGGAGAACGTTTCGGGCGCTGGGCAGATACAGCCAGGACAGGGTGCCAATCTATCACTGGGCACACACTCACTCACACACACTCTATATGGGGGAATTTGGAGATCTCAAATGACTTTTGAGATCCATGTTTTTGGACTGTGGAAAGGAAATCGGAGAACCCGGAGGAAACCCACGCAGACACAGGGAGAACGTGGAAACTCCACCCAGATGGGGATTCGAACCGGGAATCCCTAGCGCTGAGAGGTGAACGTGCTAACCACTAAGCCACCGTGCCGCTGGGTTCTAACAGGATGTGAAAGACATCAACTGCACGAGAACATCAGGTTAAACGTGAAGGTGTTTAATTGGTGGATTAAGTGATGAATAAATAATTATAAATTAAATATATTTGAATTCTGCCTGTTAATCTCAGTGGTGGGGTTAGTTGGTATGTAGGGCATTATTTTATGCTCTACACCCATTTTGACCTACATCAGTGTGATTTCAGGTGGAACCCTATAGAACACTTGTTCAATTAAAGTTAATCTTATTAAAAGAAGAAGGTTATTTTCTCATTTAGTAAGTGATTGTGGACAGAGTGTAAAACAGCCGTCAGAATGCAAATCAAAACGTTATTTGTGTGAATGTTGACAAACACATTTCCAAAGTCAATTGGAATAAACGTAGTGTCTTCAGTTCTACTGACCCACACACCTTTTCACTGCGGATGGAAATTGTCAGAGGCATTGAGAGAACCTACAAAACTCCACAGAGAAAGGACCCAAGGCATTCTGTTTAAGATCTGAACCCAGAACGTTCTTGCTGTAAGAGAACAGCATTACTCACTCAAATTAAGCGACTCACAAACACACAATATGGTACAAATGGCGCACAGTTGAAGGAAGTCAGCATCAGTTCAGGATCAAGCCACTGTTCAGCTACCTGTTTATAATATTTTCACACTCACTCACTGGACTTAAGACAGAAGTAAAATTATTTAATTTAATAATACAATAAACAACTGCTGTAAGCACAGGAATGGTCTGCAGTACCCCACCACAGTCGGATATATTTGAAAAGGTATGAGTAAAGTAAAAAGATTCTAATGTTTACACACAGCTGGATGAGTTAGATTAAGGATTTAAGGTGCTCATTAATAAAAGGGATGGGTTCTAACAGGATGTGAAAAACATCAACTGCACGAGAACTTCAGGTTAAACGTGAAGGTGTTTAATTGGTGGATTAAGTGAATGAATAAATATTTATAAATTAAATATATTTGAATTCTGCCTGTTGTTCTCAGTGGTGGGGTTAGTCGGTATGTAGGGCATTATTTTATGCTCTACACCTATTTTGACCTACATCAGTGTGATTTCAGGTGGAACCCTATAGAAATTCTGAAAGGAGGGAATGTTACTGAACTGGTTTGGGAGTGCTAAACGTGATGTGTAGGAACAATGACGGTAATATTATTGACATAAGACATGAAAATTATATTAAATCCCATAATCATTAACTCACATTGTGAATACAGATAAGTACATAACAGATGGATTAATCATCCAGCATTTGGCTGATGGAGTTCTGACCGTAAAGAATCAGTACAAAGATCAACAGGTTCAAACCTCTCATTGTATTTAATATAAGTCCTCTGTCCTCACAAAACCCTGGATCTGTGTTATCTGACTCTTTAAAACTCCTGCTCAGCTCTCAATGTCACCTGAACCCAGTTTACACACTCACTTTACCTCCCTGATGTCGCCTCCAGCTTGATGTCGCCTCCAGCTTCAGTCTGATCTTCTAATTTATGTCTAATTTACAAACCTGAAGAAACACTCAGGGCATAACTCATTATTAATAATGAGCAGCCCTCCTCCCTTACTGGAAGAAATGTAAAACTTTGTTTTTCTTTCTCTGTTTTTCAGCTTAATGTTTTGTTTTGTTTTTCAACTTGATGTGAATTAAACATTATTTAATTATTTTACTATTACTTTGTGTTACTATTACTTTGTAGTTTAATGAGATTAATAAATCATGATTTTACTTTTTTGCATGTGGAAATAAAACAAAGTGAAATTTAGGTAATAGTTACAAAAATATTTAATATTTAGGATTCAACAGAAAAGGAATCAATAAAAAAGCACAGGTGTGTCAGCTGTCTGTAAATTGATTACATTTTACATCACAAACCACAGAAATGTTTAGTTGCGTTTAATAACATTTCACAATTTCCCCCCAAATTTACCAAAAAATATTTGTAACTAAAATATTAAAGGATTAAAGGCCTTCCTCAGGAACCCACATTGATAACTTCAGTGGCTCCGGGATTTGAACCCATAACCTTCAGAATGTCAGCTCAACACTGGGCAGCAAAACACAGTGTAAGCAAAATTAGTTTTCAATGAGCCCTTCAATCTTCTCTCACATTACATGATGATCAAACACATGCATTTATTATATTCCTCTTAATCCTCTATTGGGGTAGAAAGTCACTGGAACTGGGCAGATACATCCAAGACAGGGTACAAATCTATTGCTGGGCACACTCACTCACACACACACAAATACACACATTATAAAGGGGCAATTTAGAGTAGCTATTTTACATTGATTCCAAGTTTTTGGACTGTGGGAGGAAACAGAGAACATGCAAACTCCACCCAGATCTGGATTTGAACCTGGATCCCCAGTGCTGAGAAGCAAATGTGCCAACCACTAAGTGATCAAACACATGAACATAAAAATCATCTTTCATCTTTCAAATGCAAACACTTCATTTTTTAATCATTTTATTTGTTGAACGAGAGTTCACTGATTACACATTTCAACTTTTATTATTTTGTAAAGTTTTCCTTTTTGGAAATGCTCTTAGTTAAACTCACTGTAGTTATTTATTGAAATCACAAGTGTGTTCATCATGTGTGTGTTTTAGACCTCAACACTATAAAGTTGAAATGTTTATTTCTGAAGCTGATTTCATTTAGTGTGTCTCAGTCTCTCAGTAAAGAATCAGCTCGTCACACACCTCATCCTCTGTGACTGGATGAGTGGTTCACTGGAATTTCTGCAGTAGCAAATAAGAATGACACCATGCTGCAGCTGCAACTAACTTCATTTCTTCTATGAGATCGTCACAGATCTCTGAAGAAGATGGAACAGCAGTGGAACAGCAACAATGTTGTCCAAATGCTTTCCAACAACAGAACTCTACAGTATGTCTTTATTTGTTTAGTTGGTCTGATTACTCTCACATATTTCTCGGTTCATCTAGATGGACATTATCACAACCATCATTACGGTGAGTCCTCTGCATCGGTCATTGTGTAAAGGATTTTTTTTAATTAAATCAAATAGCTTAACAGTTTTTTGTGTGTTATATAATGTAAAGGTTAAACATTTTAAAAGAATGATTTATAGAATATTTATGATTTATAGTGAATACTTAAGGATTTAATGTGCGAGTCAGTTATTTTGAGCACAGAAACTATTAAGCAAAACAAAATGTTTATTCACATTTAAAAAATCTTATCACCTGTAAAGCATTTTTATTTGTATTGTGGATCTTTCTGTATTCTGTTTCTATAACTTACATCACACTGTCCCCACCAGAGATTGTGTTAATCAGAGTTACTAAAACCCTTCACTCTATGAGTGGAACTCATGTACTGGTTTATAGAACTCTGAGATAACGCAGATGATCTGAAACCAGAGCATGTAGTACCATAGACCTCATCTGTAGAATTTTACCAATGTAGGAGTCAATGTAGGAATTTTACCAATCAGGAGCCAATGTAGATCTGATCAAACTCGATTGAAATGATCACACTTATCTGTAGTATTTTGAACAAACTGGACGTTATGCTGACCCGATGTTCTAAAGCAGGCATGTCCAAAGTCTGGCCCACAGGCCGTGATTCAGATTCTAAAAGGCTTGGGCTTATAGTGTGTTATTTATGGCTTGCTAGTTCTGTCAGAATGAATGAATGAATGAATGAATTAATAAATAAATAAATAAATAAACTTTTAATAATAACTTTTAATAAAAACAGTTGATCATGTTATTCTAAGAACAGGACAGGGTACAGTATTAAGTACAGTATTAACCTTAAGCTTCTATCTGTGATTTCTGCACATATTTAGTTTAGACTCTCAGTACACCACATGGAGCATGTATCACAGTCTGAGCTGCATAAGGGTGGTGCTGGCTGAATGGATAATGTAGTGGATTTAATTTGTTTATTCGTATTGGTTTGATTTGATGTTTTTATCTCTGTTTAAAAAAATCAAGCGTATAATGAAGAAAATGCATACAGATTCTGTTAATTATTTTTTTTAAAGTATTATATTGGTATATAGCTTCAACACTGTTGCTTTTATAGCTTCTTCATGAAGTATTATTGTGTCAGAATTTCTTATTTAAAACTTTATTTAAATACTCTGACTGTGTTTTGTTCTAGACTTCTGGGAGACGCGTAATAAAATCAAGTTTCAGGTGAATTTATTTTGATGTTGTAATTTTGCCGGAGAAAGTCATTATTGGTTGTACTTCTTTAAACTCACCATTTCCTTTCTTTACTCAGATGAAGGGGTCTAAACAGCCACAGTGGAAACCAGAGGTACGGAAAGGAACTCACATCCACAATCTCAGAATCTTTTAAAGGTTACTCTATTACTGAACCTGCTGATCTGGTGAACAGTTTTTAGGTCAGGCGAACGTTCATGTTTTTGAGGACTGGTGTGGAGGTTCCGTGGATCAGCTGAGGAAGGACCAGCTGTTCCCCTTTTTTCCACATGTGAGTGACATTAGAGATTCAAACTAACTACAACAACATAAAAGACAGTATGGTGGTGGTGGTGCTGGGGGGGGTGCATAACTACTGTGGGCTTTAATTCCATGTAGTTAGTTCAGAGGTGGGCAGTTGTCTTGACTAATTTGCCTCATATTTAATTAGTGTAACCACCTTGCAATTAACAGGTGACCTTTCTAAGGTATGTCCCCAGCTTTCAACAGTGAGAATTGGAATGAGGTTTTTTTAGACTTTGCTAACCTAATAAGGAAAAGTGATTTGGAAAACAAATGACTGAATGTGTAGACCAGTTCAAGTGACAATACAATGAAAAAAACATGATCTATAAATTGTAGGGTTAGTTGAGGTAATATTTATGCTCCTGTAATTAAACTGTGTTGTTTTATGTGAGTATTTTGGACATAGTGTAGAGCAGTAGCAGACATAAAGCCTCACTTTTGCATTTAAACTGATTTAATATCATTGTTTAAGGTAAACACCACTGTATTCATGACTTGACATTATGATTTCAGTCTCGCACCACAATAAACAGACTGGCAGTTTATCCAAAGTGGGAAAACTATGGAATGAGGATCTTTGGCTACATTCACCCTGTAGAAAGTGGTAAGTTCTGTTAAGGAAAAAAAATGACCTCACTACCCTAAACAAATGACCTGTTATATCCTGCCACTCATCTTCTTATGCTCTTCAACAGGTCAATACATTTTTGCTATTTCTTCAGACGAAAACTCAGAGTTCTGGCTGAGTGAAGATGAAAGTCCCAAAAATACCAATCTCCTCGCCTACATCGGCAAAGTAAGCTTTATCGTCACTGATGTTCACACACATTCCATAGATTTCACCTTGCACTTTTACTGCTGATCTTCTGGAATTTAAATCGAGTCTTTCAAGTTACTCTTTCAACAATAAAGACAAAAGAGAATAATCAGAATGAATTACTCTCATTTAAACATAATAATAATAATAATTATAATAATAAGGAAAATGGCAATAATATGAATAATTACATTTAGACATTTAGCAGACACATTTACGCAAAGAGACTTACAAATGAGAGAACAACACGTCAGTATAGTACAAAATAATAGCACAAAATGATAGTGTTTTAAATGGCATGTTTAACAAACTCATACATATTGATCAGTAGGTGACCACATACTGACATCATCGTGATCATCCTGAGACTGAATTAAGAGTTATTTTAGGAACAAAATATTTTATTTGCACTTGTGTTCATCAGACAGGACGTGAATGGGCTGCACCAGGAGAATATGATAAGTTTTCTTCACAGATGTCTCCGCCAGTACAGTATGTAACTATTCATTTATTAATTTATTAATTCATTCATGGTGGCACGGTGGCTTAGTGGTTAGCACGTTCACCTCTCAGCACTAGGGATTCCCGGTTCGAATCCCCATCTGGGTGGAGTTTCCATGTTCTCCCCGTGTCCGCGTGGGTTTCCTCCGGGTTCTCCGGTTTCCATTGAGTCAATTGAGTTCTACAAATTCCCACATATAGAGTGTGTATGTGTGCATGTCTGTGTGAGTGAGTGTGAACCCAGCGATAGATTGACGCCTTGTCCTGGGTGTCCTTGCCCTTGTCCTGGGCGCCTTGTCCTCTGCCCCAGCACCCGAAACGTTCTCCCCTGGATGGGCATGGGGAACCCCCCCGTGACCCTAATATATAGGATAAAGCGGAACATAATGGATGGATAATTCATTCATTATCTTCCACTTAATCCTCTTCTGGGGTGGCTGAGGGGTTCTCATGCCCATCCAGGGGAGAACATTTCAGGTGCTGGGCAGATACACCCAGGAGAGGGCGCCAATCTATTACTGGTCACACTCACACAGACACAAACACACAATATATGGGTCAATTTAGAGCATTCAATTTACCTTGAATCCAAGTTTTTGGACTGTAGGAGGAAACCAGAGAACCCGGAGGAAACCCACTCGAACACGGGGAGAACATGGAAACTTTACCCAGATCAGGATTCAAACCTGAATCCCCAGCGCTGTGAGACAAATGTGATAACCAATACACCACTGTCCCACCTCACCCTGTGTAACTATGTAATAGTCATTATGTATCAGGTTTTCATCACTTTTTATTAACAAATATTTTTTAGGTTATCGACGAAAAAACAATATTTCTTTGAAGTTCTCTACAAGCAGAATGAAGGAATGGATCACATCGAAGTCGCAGTAAAGTTTTTATTTTATGAAATAATTGATTAATTTTGATTCTCATTTATTAAACCTTTATTTAATTTAAAAATATACAAAGTAACATTCCAATGAACCAACAGGCTGTTAACTTTATTATGTACAGTGACTTTTTTTTGTTTTATTCACATGAAGCCAAAATATCAATAAAACTATTACCCATAATGCTCTTCCTGACAAATTAAGTTACATTTAAGAACTGAGTACAGTAAAGTCATGATCACTTATTCAGCTACTTATTTAAAGATTATACATATTTTTAGTGCGACATGGTCAATCTGTAGTGTTTATTATATTTTGCAGATTTGGTTTTATTGCAGTAGAATGTTGTTCTGAGGTTTCGTTCAGCATCATTGATTCTGTTTACTGCTCTTTCATCAGTGGCGTCTCAACACAGACGACAGCAATTTTGAGGTCATTACAGCAGAGTATCTGTCCCTCTATATGGGTAAGTTTTGGCATTTTATCATGTCATATTTTTTAAAAATAATTTTAAAGTTACACATTTACATTATATGACAAACACAGAATGGTGATTTACCTCAGACACAGGGCAGCACGGTGGCTTAGTGGTAAGCACGTTCGCCTCTCAGCGCTAGGGATTCCCGGTTCGAATCTCCATCTGGGTGGAGTTTCCATGTTCTCCCCGTGTCCGCGTGGGTTTCCTCCGGGCTCTCCGGTTTCCTCCCACAGTCCAAAAACATGGATCAAGTCAATTGAATTCTCCAAAAAAAAAAATTGCCCCATATAGAGTGTGTGTGTGTGAGTGACTGTGCGCCCAGCGATGGATTGGCGCCCTGTCCTGGGTCTTTCTGCCCAGCGCCCGAAACGTTCTCCCCTGGATGGGCATGGGGAACCCCACCGCGACCCTAATAGAGGATAAAGCGGGAGATAATGAATGAATGAATGACCTCAGACACATAATCCACGTAGATTTAGCTACTTTTTTTTATAATATTCTTTTTTACAGTTATTGAAACTTAGACGTATTACGTGCTTGATTTGCATTAAAGTCTTTATCAGAATCACTGCCCTGACCAGCCACCTGCAGCAGAAATACCACATTTAGAATGTGACTCCTCACTCAGCTCAGTGATTGGATTCTTTCTTCTCTGTACAGATGAATCCTCTCTGAAGATTGTGGACACTGATCAGATTCCACAAACCGCAGCAAGTCAGAAACTAACTTCGGAGTCTATCATTGAACTGGATGAGGTCAGAGAAGACCCCCGAGACTCCATCTACAAGAGTCAGTACTGTATTTTAATCAAAAATCAACTTTTGCTTTTTATATATTGTGCTCCCAATTTTATGTGACAAATATAAACAAGGGTAAGAGAGAACGGTCACCTGGTTCTTCTTTATTAAATCGGTGACATGGTAGTACAGTAGTTAGAGCTACAGCTTTACAGTAAAAAAAATCCTGGCTTTTATTCCCAGTTTGCTCTCTTTGTGGATTTTGTATGTTCTCTCTGTGTCTGGATGGGTCTTCAGTTACACTCCAAATTCACACAATGAATAAATTGGAAATTGTGTGACCCTCTATAATGATTATTTGTAACCATTCCTGTCAGAAATTAATATCAATGACCAAATTTTAAACTCTTAAACACAAACTGTTTCTTCTCATCTCTCAACAGTACCACTGCTGAAGGACTCATATCTGAATGAAGTCTTCCCTGATTGTGATTACAAACCCATCTATATGTTTGACAATGCCACCATTGAAAGATACGAAGGCATATATCACGTACGTTCATCTGCTCTGTTCATATGAAGTGCATACATTTTAGTTTTGTGCTTGTAGTGTTGCTGAAACTTGCTGATTTTAATGTTTAAGATATTTAACTGTATTGACGCAGTATTTACAGGTCACATCCTTCCTAACTGTGGCATGTGCTTATGTTTGAACTGCCCAACATAATAGCAATTCAAAGAGCTTTAGATATTTATGTTAGAAAATTACATCTTATTAAAAAGTCATGCACAAAATACAGTTAAGCTAATTGGATTAAGAAGAATTTTATGAACATGCTACAAAAGCAGAAGTAATTAGCATGCTGATTTAGGCTTGAAGTTAGAGCTGAAATACACACACAGCAGTGTGACCTGTGAAAATTACGCGTGATTATTTAGATCAAGCTAAATACAATGTGCAGTATGACAATTGTCAGTAAACAAAATTATATACTGTCAAAAACAGAAGCATTTAAAACAGCTTTGCACCAAGAATTTGCAGCAGGAGGAGGAGTGACTGCAGCAGACAAAGCATTCAAAATGGGCGATGCAAACAACATGAACTTGAAAAAGATAAAAAAAAAATTTGAAAAACAAGAGATCAGCAAACTGCTCTCAGAGCGACAGCGTGAGACCCCAAGACCCCAAGATTAGTACAGTGTTAATCTTCGTACATTAAACGTTAAAACTAAAGAGAAAACACTTAAATAAACCCATGTGCACGTGGCACTAATTTGCAAACAGCCAGCGTTTCTTTTAGCTTTTGTCTCCCTCTAGAGGCCGAAGAGGACATTAGCGTGGGATCCCTTACTCCGATTTAATTATTCTACTACTTATCCATCCATCCATTATCTTCCGCTTTATCCTATATTAGGTTCGCGGGGGGGTTCCCCATGCCCATCCAGGGGAGAACGTTTTGAGCGCAGGGCAGATACACCCAGGACAGGGCGCCAATCTATCGCTGGGTACACACTCACTCACACAGACACGCACACATACACACTCTACTATATGGGGCAATTTGGAGAACTCAATTGACTTGGTCCATGTTTTTGGACTGTGGGAGGAAACCGGAGAACCCGGAGGAAACCCACGCGGACACGGGGAGAACATGGAAACTCCACCCAGATGGGGATTCGAACCGGGAATCCCTAGCGCTGAGAGGCGAACGTGCTAACCACTAAGCCACCGTGCCGCCCGACTCGACTTACTACTTATCACTAAACTTAATCTTTAGTGTTTCTTTCTCATTATTTCTATGTCCATACATAATAAGTTATTATATTATACTTTATTATTAATTATTTGTTTTGTTGTTTTATTAAAATTGTTTTGTAATGTAAAGGTTCGCTACTCTTCAGTCTACCCCAATGACTACACAAGACTAGCGCGAGAGGACACAAAGGAGCAGCTCTGCTTTTACATGAAGGATGACGCATATAACACAGAAGAAGGGTACTGAAGGATTTTATATTTCACTTTTTACATTTTTTAACATTTACTTTACATTTATTTTTTTATTTTATTTTATTTTATTTTACAATTTTTACATTTTACATTTCACAACAGTACAGTACAGTAATACAGAATTCCCGCCATTGTCTTAAGGATTATTTTATCTTATATCATAATGACGCCAATCAAGCAGCAGTTGGATGGATACGCTGACCAGAGACAAATTTCCATTGGCATATACTAAAATCTTGCAGAAAGTCCCAAAACTAAAACAGCTGCTTTTTGTATATATGTATGTATATATGATCAGATTCAGGCTCTAGGTATCAATTGATCCTATAGATAATTTGGTTTCATGTGAAGAATCAGACAGAAGACTGAAAATAGTGAACACTGACATTATTCTGACTATAATAATGACTAAAAATCACACTATCAAATACCTAATAAAGTATAAGATTGGAATTTGAATGGGCTGATCAGTACATCAGTGATATATGTGGACTTTTGATAAAGCATCATCATAAAATACCAGATTAGACTTGAGTTCTGAATTAAATCCAATATTAAATAATTAGACTGAGTGCTAAAAAATATTGAAGATATTATTAGATCATACTTCGAATCTTTTTAAAGCTATTGGAAAATGCTCAACACTAATGTGTCAGAACAGACTTTTAGGCTGTCTTAGATTAAGATAGATTGGATGTATATGCAACTTATTAAATTATTATTATCAGAACTGACCTGATACATGATTTGAATTTATTATGTATTTAATAAAAAACATCAGACTGAACTTGACTTTAATATTACATGTGCAAATTAAGTTTAAGGGAAAACAAACAAAAACAATTCAATAAAATCCCCACCACCTACAGCCTCCCACTCACACACATGTAAATGCTGAAATAATATTGATAAATAATAATAATATATGCTGAGCTAATATTGAGTTATTTCCTTGGATCTCATGTTTTCTAGAGGAGGATTTGGTCCATATCTGAACATTGAAGACAAAGGATATGAGACAGAAGAAGAAACTAATGGTAATATGATTATTATCTGATTTACACCCATATTTTATCAAGAAATGATTAACAAAAAGTAAATAAATAAATACATTAATTACAGAAGTTTTTATGAAAGTAAAGTCATTATCACATTTTTTTTATTTTACAAGAAAACTATTGTCTGTACTTCAGAGTTGTACTCTTAGTTCATTTTGATTGATTAAAACATTGTGAGGCTTATTTGAAGTCAATAATTGTGTTCGGTAACCTTGTTTCTGCAAGGTTTAGTTGATATTATAGTTTAAATGAACTGAAGTGGTTTCTAACAGTGGATGAGGATCCAGATTCAGAGTCAGAGCGACAGGATGAAAAGCAACCAAAATGGAAGCAGATCTTTAATGTGAAGCCAGTGGAATTTCATTCCAAACAAGGAGACTTCTGTGTGCGCACCTGCAATCGCGCAGGAAACATCGTCCTGGCCAAGAAAGAGGTCAGACCTGTGGTGGAGGCCTTCACCAAACAGCTGCAGTCTGTCACAAACAGGTGAGAGATGCTCCTCCATGCAGGAGTGTTACTGATGTTCAGGGAGGAGAGGAGCTCAGACTGCTATTCTACACACAGTGATCTGGTCCTGAAAAGAGTACTAAACGTGGAGAAGAAGGCAAACGTGACGGTAGGGAGTCGTTACCTGATCGAGTTGGAGATGGAGGACAGTCAGGGGAACAACGTTCTCATCTCTAAGTACGTTTTCACCACCAGTAAAGAGAGGACGGGAGTCCTGCCCTCACTCTGCAGCCCAAATGGTGTTACCTGGAACCGGGAGACCACAGTCCATATTATTCTACCAGGTGGGGCAGCGTATCCTCTGTCAGTACCGCACCTACATTTACAGAAATAAAGAATGTCAAGCAGGCGGCATCTCCATATAGGTTTTCTCCAGGTTTTCTGGTTTCATCCCGCAGTCCAAAACCATGGATTCAATGTAAACTGAATGCTCTAAATTGCCCCACTATGTGTGCTTTTTTATGTGTTTATGTGAGTAAGTGTGTGCCCATCAACATATTGGTGCCTTGTCCTGGGTGTATCTGCCCAGCACCCAAAACGTTCTACCCTGGACGGACATGGGGAACCCCCCCACACCCTAGTATAGGATTAAGTGGAAGATAATGAATGGATGAATGAATAATTGAAAGAATCCGAAGCTTAAAACTCAGAAACTATATGAAACAGCTTGAAATATCATATTGAACATAAAACAATTCTGGGTTGTTTGGTGGTTGATCAGCACTTTTTTGTCACACAGCAAGAGGTTTCCAGGGTTTTATTCCCATGCAGAGCATGCAAGATCAATTATAACGTGAAGTTTGCATGTTCTCATTGTCTGTTTAGGTTTATTCTGCTAGCAGGTGACTTGAAAATACTTAATACCTCGTTGATATGCATTGCTTGTGCTCTGCTATGAACCAAGGAGATCTGGTGCACACATTATCAACTTTTGTAACCATGATTTCTTATTATGCCATTCCCACCACCTAAAACACCTTAACAACCATCTACAGTACCTGCATATAGAGCCACCAAATAACTGACACACCCAGCTGACAGGCACTAAATGATCTAATGTATGTGAACTGTGAAATGCTTATATAGAATCTGTAGTGGGTTCTACATTTTCTTATATTTAATATTTTGCAGCAGTTTTATTTTATTTAGCTTTTTAACTTCATAAAGCTCATATCATTTACCTCCTAAAACAGTGAAGAATCAGGGCAGATGGGTGAAACATTTCATCCAAGAGATGGAGAATGTATACAAAATCACAGGAGACAAAAACGTCAACATCATCATCGTGGATTTCAGCAGCGATGACATCGATGTCCTTCAGGAACTAAAGAATGCTAATATACCAAGGTACCATTTTCATAAAGTGTAAAATATCGACCATACACATGCAGTGTGGCTAAATAAGTGTACACCTGTTTAAAATCACACAGAAATGAAATCATTCTGCTTTATATAAAATAATTTCACAATTTTTTTTTGTCATTAACAGTCCTGAACACATGAATTTTATTTTAGCATGCACAATAAATAACCAATTACAAATGCCATAGCAATCGCTTGGAATTTCATAGAAACCTCTAATTTATACTCTAGAAAGAAGGCGATAAGCCTTAACAACTGTAGACAACCGTACACCATAGCAACCTCCTGAAAAATCTTATCCATAAAATACTGTACCTTAGCAACCACTTACAGGTAACTTGTCACCTGGTGTAACACCCTAACTACTACATGGATCATTGGGTAATAGGAGGCCTTCATTGAGTAACAGTTTGAAGTTGTGAAAGTTGTGAAATGTATGATTTCTATGTTTTATGTATTTACAGTTACAGATTTAAGAAAATGAAAGGGAATTTTGCCAGAACACTAGGGATTCAGGTTGGAGTGGACATGGTGGAGGTGCGAGGTTTATTAAGTTATATATGAAATAATTCAAGTTTTATTTCAGTGATGTCAAATTTGGTCTCTCTCTCCTCTGCTGCAGGATGATAACAGCATTGTATTTATGGTGGACCTTCATATTCACTTTCCTCCATCAATAATAGATACTGTGCGTAAACACTGTGTACAGGGGAAAATGATCTTTGCTCCTGTAGTGATGAGACTGGACTGTGGAACCACTTTAGAAGATCCTAAAGGTACTGATTCACCAGATACATATTTACTCCACTGGTGAGCCAGCAGGTTAATTGGTCTAAAATATAAATTACCACCTGGTGTGAATCTGTGTGTGTAAACGTGAACTGGCAACCCATCAATAGCTTCTTGGTCTTTCTCCATTTAATTAAGGGTTATGTTCCTGCACCCCATCAAACCCTGATCAGAATCAGGAAAATGAATGAATTAATTGATTTAAACGATTGTCACTAGGTGGTTCAGATGTAGTAAGCCCCTTTAGAAATGAACAGGAAAGTGTAAACATGATTTTTTTTTTAAATAAATAAATAAAATACATAAGGTAACTATGATATTCTCATCTCCTGAATGATGCTGAATAAAAACAAACATCTGATTGGTTAAAGAAATCTCAGGTCATACATAGATAAAAAGTTCTCAAAATTGTATCCTGAGTTGTGGTTTAATGTCACAGGTTTCTGGGAAACTCAAGGCTACGGACTGATTGGCATCTACAAATCGGACATGGATCAGATCGGAGGAATGAACGTTAAAGAATTCACATATAACTGGGGAGGAGAGGATTGGGAGCTGTTGGACAGGTTAGTACAGACCTGATATTATCATGGAACCTAATAATATATGTTATATATTATCACTGAATAAGGGGTGTGGATGTTGACGTTGAGTCTCAGTCAGGAGTTCTTTTACTCTCACATACCAGGGCTGAGTGGTTCCACCCTAATCTGTCTGTCAGCTCTAATGAGTCTCTCATAAATGAGATCTCTCATAATTTGCCTCTTACAGTAAAGAGGGGTGTATTCTGTAAGAGTGTCACTGATTGGATGTTCTGTTTGAGTAATTATTTCCCTAAATAACAGTGAACTGGTTAAAGGTTCTGTTAATTTCAGATACCATTTTGAACTCCATGTGCATAGTAAATCTATTAAATCAATCAAAGCATAAACTGAAAACTAAATATTTAATATTTCACAAACATGTATAGCTGTACATGTCAGTATATATGTGTCTGAACACATTTGGTCATAAACTTTTCTAAGAAACTGTGCAGTATAATATCAGGTTCATGTTCTTTGGGTTTGTATGGTGTGTAAACAGTGAAACAAGTAAAAAAAAGCAGAATGAACCCACAGTAAAGTTGTTCTGATGTTCTTCTCATCACTACAGAATCGTTCTGAACAAACTTGAGGTTGAACGACTGAACCTGAGGAACTTTGCACACTACTTCCATTCTAAACGGGGCATGTGGAACACGGAATGATCTCTAGCAGAATGTTTTATAATCTGTTAGAACATGTTTATGATGCTTGTTTCATGATAATGTGTATTTCTGGAATTAAGCTTTTATTTTTAGCATAAACTGCACATGACAAATGAATTTTACCTTAAAACGCACAAACTAGATGTGAACTCGGGTTAATGCATGGATTTATTATGAGATATCTTAATAATTTACAGGTATGGACCTCATGATTTCACTCAGTTTCACTCAGCACATAATAAGTTGTTGAAACAGATGAAAGATTAACTTATCTAAAATGTCTGAAGCAGCTGTAAATTTCAAAATCACAAAGAAAACATCCAATAATAACTGTATATAATAATAATAATAATGTTTACTAAAGACGATGTAATGTAAATGTATATAAATTTGTAGAAGAGAGATTTCAGACTGTACTTTCTGTTTCTCATCTTTTGATATTATTTATTGTTAAAATAAAAGTTTATTATTACTGAAATGTTTTTATTATTATATTAAACATGTAAAACTATGTCTCGCATTATAAATATTTCTTTCTATTTAATGTTCTGTCAACTTTAATCTGATTTCCATATGAAATCCATACTGATTTCCATACCCTCCCTACCGGACCCACACATGGCCAGAACCAGGAAGCGGGCAGAGAACATTGTCCGTGATCCATCACACCCTGGACATCACCTGTTACAGTATCTTCCCTCAGGCCGGCGTTTCAGCCAGATGAGGATCAAGACCTCCAGACTATGGAGAAGCTTCTTTCCACATGCCATCACACTCATGAACAGCTGAACATTAAATGTAGAGTGTTCTGAGACTGTATCCAGAAAGTAGTGTTTTAGACATTTACATTTAGTCATTTAGCAGACGCTTTTTATCCAAAGCGACTTACAAGGTGAGCACAGGGTTAATCACAACATCCCTGGAGCAATGAGGGTTAAGGGTCTTGCTGGTAACTGGTAACTTCAGTGGACCTGGGATTTGAACCACCAACCTTCAGATTGATAGTCCATCGCCCTAACCACTGAGCTACTGTGCCCCACTCTCAACTAGTGACTCGTTTGTTCTTCATATTCATACCTATTTAACTCAGTCTGCACTTTCCTTTACTGCTGCACTAGCACTTTATTTTTAAATACACAACTCTGCACATGTCAAGTTTACAGGTGTGTCTGTGTGTGTGTGTCACTGTGTGTGTGTGCGTGAGTGTTTGTAGGAGGCTGGCTAGTTTGGGTGTGTTTGTTACTTTTGTAATGTCAGTTATTGTGCACTGTGAGCTACTGCAACCAAGAACAAATTCATTGTATGTGTGAGCATACTTGGCCAATAAAGTTTGATTCTGATTCTAATTCTGATTCTGAAACACAACTGAGAAATTATTTATTCTTTTTTACATAACATGAGTCCTAAATCTGTGTGAATGTCAACACAATAAGCAAAAACCTTAACACACGTTTTTATTGTCTACTGTTTTCAGGATTGATAGTTTTGTTTTAAAATAAATAATTCCTAAATCCACATAAACCACAATAATTGGTTATTTTCTTAATGTTTGATAATAGGAGCATAGCTTTATTTTTAAAAATCCTTTAATGTTTCATGGGCTGAATTTTATGTTGTGGTCCAAACTGTGTGATGTCATTAAGTTTTATAATACAACCTTAGTAGACCTCAGTAGTGGGTGAGCTATTCTTCTACAGGGCTTCTCAGCGTTGGGTAATCCTCCCTAACTCTGTTTGATGTTGGATGTTGGATGTTGGATGGTGTCTACCCCCTCATTAAACAGATCAGGCCTTTAGATACTGCAGCTTGTTTTTAAAGAAATAATTATATATATATATATATATATATATATATATATATATATATATATATATATATGTATATATATATGTATATTGTCACGAGCACCTGCTGCACCTGTCCCTCGTTGTCGGTCCTCATTGTCTCACTTGGGTGATTGGTTGGGTTTATCACGTGTTTAGTTGGGTTTCTATTTAATCTGCCTTCTCCCGATATTCTGAGCACGTCTTTGTTTTGCGGTTATCTTACCCAACGTTACGTCTGTTTTGTTATCCCCGTTTTGTTGGTGCTTCGGCACCATCTTTTAATAAATTCTGTTTGGTTTTTATCCCGGTGCTCCAGTGGCCTCCTTTCGCATTTCCGCCACGGTGTGTCGCTGCGCGAGCGGTTCGCGCAGGTCACCTTCGTGGGAGCGTCTCCCTCCGTCTAGACCGGCGGGCGCTGTGGTTCACGTGTCGCCGGATCCCGGGAGACGCTCACCGATGCGCGAGCGGTGTCCGCATTGTCTGGCGGACCCGCTCCACTCTGGGGGACTCAAGACAGTATGTGACAGAAAGACGTGCCCAACATCGGAGGCTACTGGACACCTGGGGTCACCCTATGTGTGTCGAGGACCGGATGCTGAACCACCGATCTGACCGGGTCCGAGGGCCGGGGACCGCCAGCGGCAGAGCCCGGCTTCTGGAGGGCGGCAGGCGTCGAGTCGGGACCGACTGAGGCCGTTCGCCATCGGTCCCGAGCACCAGAGGCCGCCCACTTCGGACTCGGAGCACCAGGAGGTGCATGCCCCAGCCTCGCGGCCAGAGGACTTCGATCTGCGCTGCGAGAAGACGCGTTTTCGCCGTCGGCTGGGAGCAACCGGATGGTTCAGCCCGAGGGACTTGTTACCCCCCCCCGTTTGTTATTTTTGCATGCATTTAAGTGTTGTTATTTTTGTTCTTTTGGTTTGGGTCGCTTTCCCTTTTGCGCGACCCTTGGGGTGGGGGTATGTCACGAGCACCTGCTGCACCTGTCCCTCGTTGTCGGTCCTCATTGTCTCACTTGGGTGATTGGTTGGGTTTATCACGTGTTTAGTTGGGTTTCTATTTAATCTGCCTTCTCCCGATATTCTGAGCACGTCTTTGTTTTGCGGTTATCTTACCCAACGTTACGTCTGTTTTGTTATCCCCGTTTTGTTGGTGCTTCGGCACCATCTTTTAATAAATTCTGTTTGGTTTTTATCCCGGTGCTCCAGTGGCCTCCTTTCGCATTTCCGCCACGGTGTGTCGCTGCGCGAGCGGTTCGCGCAGGTCACCTTCGTGGGAGCGTCTCCCTCCGTCTAGACCGGCGGGCGCTGTGATTCACGTGTCGCCGGATCCCGGGAGACGCTCACCGATGCGCGAGCATTGTCTGGCGGACCCGCTCCACTCTGGGGGACTCAAGACAGTATGTGACATATATATATATATATATATATATATATATATATATATATATATATATATATATATATATATATATATATATAATGTATACATACACACATACATATATATATAATGTATACATACATACATATATATATATATATATATATATATATATATATATATATATATATATATATATATATATATATATAATGATAAAACATTATGCAGTTACATTTTTGCTTTACATAATTCTTGGTGTTATATACTAATATAATATACACATATAGCTCATATATATACAACACATGTTTCAACATTGGTGTTAAGTCTTGTTTATTTATATTGATGTGATGAGAGAATCAGGGGTTTGGGTGTTTACTTTGAAATGTATTTCCTTTAAGAATAATAAATATTTTAATATAAAAATTGTATTGACTGTAAGCATAACAATCCTTATTTAGTTAGAGTAAATATTCTTTTATTTTGTACTACACTAATATTTAAAAACATTAAGCACAATCATTAAGACCTCATTTTCCAGCCGGCTCCCACTTTAAAGTCATTTCCCTATAGTTTGTTTGGCGCTCGCTGGTTTAGTCATCAGGAAAATGGTTTTAAAATGCTGATTTAAAATGAAAAGCATTAAGTCTTACAGAGATGAGTAAACAATGAAAAGAGCTGGAGTGTGAACACTCAATACTTTCGCCCACGTCTCAATAAATATATCATATGTTAAAGTTACGTCATTTTACCTGAACTTGTTTATGTGGAATGATTTTGTATTTGTTCAAAGTGAGTAAGATATTATTATATTTCTTGTGATTGAGATTATTTGTTGAAAGTTGTAAATGATTTCATTTTGTTAGTATGATTTCATGTGTTAGTATAAATAAACCTCTGCATAGTAAGAGTATTCATTATTTTATTCAGTACTACACTAACACCACACTGAGAAAATATATATCCACCCAGAAAATCTTTATTTCATGATCGTGTTTCCACTCGTCAGTCATTTCCATATGGTTTGTTTTTAACGCTTTGGTTAAGTCATTAACACAAAATGGGTTTAAAATGCTGATTTGAAATGAAAAACATTCAGTCGAACAGAGGTGGGTGAACAACTCAGACAACCTGACTCTGAAAGGTTTTAATAAAGACAGCAAAGTTCAGGTGAATATTACATTCACATTTATAGCTTTATAATAATTAAAAAAAAATCTTTATTGTTTTAAATAAATATAGTATTATTAGTATAGTATTTTATTCAAATAGATTATTTTATTTATTATAATTATAAAATATATATAGTCGTATGTTTGTACACACCTCCTTCTTGCTACATTATTTCCTCCACTTATTACATAGATGGACTTTGTAGTTTTACAATTACAGACTGTAGTCCATCTGTTTCCTGTTGGTTCTCTGTTCTCTATTGGTCAGGACCATCAAAGAACAATCATTTGGGTGGTGGATTGTTTATTGTCAGTTCTGCAGTGACACTAATGTGGTGAGAGGGTTTTAGTGCAGCAGTGCTGCTGTAGTTTTATTTAAACACCTCAGTGACACTGCTGGGATAGGAATAATGCACCTACCAAATAATCCCTGGTCTGTGGTGGTACTATTGGGGTTTCTGACCATTAGAGAACACAGTATGTATGGTAGAACACAAAGAGATGAACTACAGTCTGGAATTATAGAACTACAAAGTCTTTACAGTGAGTGTAATCGAGAACATGATTAATAAGTGAAGCAAAAAGGAGGTGTGTTCAAACCTTTAACTGGCAATTTTTCAATATACATTTTAAAATCTAAATTTTATATGTTACTCTAAAACAAAAATATTAAAACATGAAATATTAATTTTATACTTAAAATTTACTTTATGTAGTTTGTAAACTTCCTCTGTGGGATGATAAAAAAATTTTTTTTATGTTATTGATGTAATTTCCTAACTGCATGTACTGTATATAAATCTCTATTTTTTCAGAGTTGCTCAGTAACATGAGAATGAAGCTCTTTATCCTTCTGTTACTCACAGGTCAGAATATTTTAGTAAAATTATTACATCACTAAACAAATACTTTACTGATGTTGCACTGAACACCCTGTGTGTCTAAACCTTGCAAATGTTACCCAAAAATGTAAATGTGATGTAACTCACCTACAGATTTGGTTTAATGAAATCTGAACAGAACTTCTTTTTATCAGGTTTAAACTTTCTATTCTTTACTATTGTTTTAGTAAAGTGTAAAAAATTTGATAATAAGCCTCTTCTCTCACATTGATAACTCCTGCTCAGTTGAATAACTCTGTAAATGAACAGACACCCTTTCCCCAAAATAAAACAAACTAAAAATCAACCAGTACATCTTAATAATCTGATAATCAGCTGATCAAAAGTTTATTTGTGAGTTAAAATTTATTTTAACTTTTATGGCAGTTTTAATCATTAGTTTTGGACATTTTCCTTTACAGGGGTTTTCCCTCTTGTCCTTTCTGGCCCTCACAAGTACTATCTGATCATGGAGGGGAGAACATGGATTGATGCTCAGACCTACTGCAGGGTCAACCACACAGACTTGGTAAGCGTTACCAATGATGTGATCATGGCCCAGCTTGAGACTGAAGCACAGAAGCAGCAGCTCATTTCCAGCGCTTGGGTTGGGCTTTATCTTGATATAAACAGTTGGCATTGGTCTCTGGGACATGAGCCACTGGGAACCATGACGCTGTGGGACACAGGTAATCCAGAACCTAACAATGGCTGGGGAAATCAAGAATGCGGTGTGATTGAGCCAGGTGGTTGGTGGGATGGACCATGTTCAGACACATATGGTTTTGTTTGCTTTGATGGTGAGTATATTGTTAGAATTGATATTTTTTCATTGCATTTGCAATTGCATTTGAAACTTGTACTGTACCCGCCCAATTTCTGGCACTCATAGTTTTATTGTTAAGGATTCATAATGATTCAATTTATTATTTTAAAGGACGTGCTGTTTGACATAAACATAAACAAAAATTTTAATATTTTGAACACATTTAGAGTTAATTAAAGTGTGTTACCTTATAAATCAGATAAAAGCTACACCTGAAATATTTAAATCTCCAGTTATTTTAAAAATTCAAAATAACATGTTATCAGTCTCACTTACCAAATAGCTGAACTTTAAAGTTGGGCAGTTCTAGAAAATCAACAATTATAGTGTAACAAAAATTGTAATAAATGTGGCTTTGTTAAAATGAATGATTAATTTGATTAATTTCTAATTCAACACAACTCTATTACAAATAAAGAATAACTTGTTTCATGATCAAATTCAAGATCACAAAACAATGATTTTTCTTACACATTACTAGGGTGCCAATTTGTATGAAGGGGTCGTTTTTATTTACAGTATTGTTTTATTAAGTTAAATGAAATTTGCTTGTGTCATACTGTCATACTGTCACACTGCCTCTAGATGGCAGTAAATTTATAATAATTGCAGAGGCAGCTCAGAAAAAGGGTAAACACAGATGATATCAACAAATCTAAATCCTAATCCCTGACATCTGAACAAGGAGGTGACCTTAAAGAGAGCGAAAATACAAATGAAATTAAAAAAACAAACAAACAATGACCAGAAACAAAATAAATGATCAAAACATGACAAATCAACATAAATCCAACAGTATTCAGCAGAAATCATAACTCACAAGGAATACGATGTTTTATACTGACCTGTATAAAAGCTAAAAGTTTCTCATCAGAGCTCTTTATATTTGGATCTTCTGTAGCTTATTAGAACCCATGGTGACATTTGAATCACAAACATTACAGATCATCCACACTGAAAGCTATTTCACTCGGTTTCAATGCATTTTATAACAGCTGTATTATTGTATATTTTAGTATATACAGTGTGGAGTTATTAAATTATATAAAGTGTGGGGTAATTATGTATGTTATGTTCCAGTAAACGGTCAGAAGTCAGCGGTTTCGTTTTTTAATACATTATACTGAATAGTAACAGAACAGTGTACAGAAAAATCATCAATGGCAGGCAACGGGGTTGATGAGAGAGCTCTGTGTTCTCAAAGATCCAGCTTTGGTATATAATCCTTAGGTGGGCTGTCCTTCTTCTGTGTGGGTGACTGTGAATGGACCTTCTGTATATGGTGGGGACTTCCTGAGCCCCCAGTCTCACCTATAGATTTAACAAATGTTACCTGCCCCCTAAGTCTACATTCTGACTCCTTCTAACACTCATAAAACAAATGGTCATTCCTACAATTACACACGCTCATCCCACACCTGGTCATTCCTTCTGTTTCCTGTAGCCATTCAGCAGTTGTTCAACTATTTTCATTCATTCATTATCTCCCGCTTTATCCTCTACTAGGGTCGCGGTGGGGTTCCCCATGCCCATCCAGGGGAGAACGTCTCAGGCGCTGGGCAGATAGACCCAGGACAGGGCGCCAATCCATCGCTGGGCACACACTCACTTACACAGACAAACTCTATATGGGACAATTTGGAGAACTCAATTGACTTGATCCATGTTTTTGGACTGTGGGAGGAAACCGGAGAACCCGGAGGAAACCCACACGGACACAGGGAGAACATGGAAACTCCACCCAGATGGGGATTCGAACCGGGACTCCCTAGAGCTGAGAGGCGAACGTACTAACCACTAAGCCACCGTGCCGCCCACGTACCATACAATGTGGGTTTATTATATTATTTATTATATTCATTGTGAGGTTATTTAATAAGTCATGATTATTATTATTATTTTTTTACAGTTTGGACTTTAATAGTAAACAGTTTTTTATGTCTTATAAACATTCTCAGCCAGGTTAAGTGGTATTAACAGCTACATTTACTACCCTGATTTAATGACGTGGTACGAAGCTCAGGCATTCTGCAGAATGAGTCACACAGATTTGGCCAGTTCAAGAAACGAAACAGAAAATGCCATGATACTGTCACAGATCCCTGTGAATACCTCCTGGACTACTTTCGGCCTGGTCAGAGACGCCTGGAAGTGGTTAGATCAGACCAACGTGACCAATCTCAACTGGGCATACGATCAACCTGATAATTACTATTGGAATGAGAATTGTGGTCAGCTGAATAACGGTCAGTTTGAGGATATTCAGTGTTCGTTTGTTCAACCTTTCTTCTGTTATGGAGGTGAGCTCCAGTCACTTTTATATATATTCATAATCACATAGTTTATAAAGGGCCAGTTGTTGAAATGTTGTTATCTACACAGAAATTACTGGACAGAAACAATTTGTGAGGATAAAGCTGCAGTCTATTCAGGATCTGACCAACTCTATCATACTGGACGCCATTTTGGAGAAGGTTGGTTTTATTCTGCATAATGTTTCAGTTTCTGCTTAATACTGCAGTGATGTAATGTGACATTAAGTCTCCAGTGTGCTAGCTGTCAGTTTTACAGGTAATTCATCCAAGATCCGCCAAGTACAGTAACCAAAAGAACATAGTATTACATTTTGCAGATGATCAAAAGGATTTAAAATGGTTGGGTCAGAGCCACTGAGCTACCACCCCATTATTAACATTTTATTAATTTAGAATATGTGTCTCATTTTTCTACAGTCAGTAGGTTTGTCTCTGTGTGTCACTGTGTTCTTCCAGATAAGGGGTGGATTTCCCGA
>JAFMOC010000388.1:0-117500 GCA_019802505.1 Corydoras sp. C115 | reverse complement strand
AGCTAATTTATTATATAAAAATCCATTTTTATTTTGTCTTGTTCAGTTTTCATTTTAAATATATTTTAAATCTTGTCTTTTATTTAAATAAAACTGAATTGAGGTATAACCTTAACATTAACATAGACATTCATATATATATATATATATATATATATATATATATATATATATATATATATATATATATATATATATATATATATATATATATATATATATATATATATATATATATATATATATATATATATATATATAATAATTTATTGTGACATGCTTAAGAATGTATTGTTATTGTATTGCTAGAAAAAATAAATATTTCACCCACACTGTGTGTTACTAGGTTGTATAATTCAGAAACATAAGAAAATATATTTTTTTGTTTTAAACAAACTTTTTATTGTTGTTATTGTTTTTATTAAGAGGTGCATCTTTAATTCCTTCAACATTAGAACTGATTGATTACGCTGCCTGAATGAAGGTCACACTGATATTCTACCTGATTTAACAGTTTGGGTACAGAATATGTGTGTAATTCATTTCAACAGTGAACAAAACATTATTTTAAAACACCCAAACGTTTACATTTAATACATTTAAATGTATATAATTAAAAAGGGGCAACCTAAACTCCCCAGCAGAACTATATAGAAAAGTTACCAGATTCACTTCTTCCCGTCGAGGCCTCGCTCTGTGGTTTTTGTTTTTTGCTCTCCCTTTGGATTTCGTTTCCCCTTATTTTTCCCCTAATGAAAATACTAATAAACTCCGTAAACCAATGAGTTTATTAGTATTTTCGTTAGGGGAAAAATCCATTTCCCCTAAAAAATTGTTCTTTTGAGTTGAGACTTGCTATATTTACAGATTTGTAGGATTTGTCTGTATCACACTACTTTTGAAGGGTATAACGATTTCCAAAAAATCAAAACATTTTCCTAATAACACAACACAAAATAATGAAATGTTAAATGAGAACAATGAACCAGAAATAAGCCATCCAGTGATTGTTGACCTTCTCATAGAGAGCAGAACAGCGCCACCTCACAATCATTAAAGAAAACACAAATTCATTCAGAGATCAGAGGGAAACAAATTAATTTATTTAATAATTTTTTCCTAAACATCAGTTAAAACATCCATCCATCCATTATCTTCCGCTTTATCCTATATTAGGGTCGCGGGGGGGTTCCCCATGCCCATCCAGGGGAGAACGTTTCCGGCGCTGGGCAGATACACTCAGGGCAGGGCACCAATCTATCGCTCGGCACACACTCACTCACACAGACACATACACACTCTATATGGGGCAATTTGGAGAACTCAATTGATTTGATCCATGTTTTTGGGCTGTGGGAGGAAACCGGAGAACCTGGAGTAAACCCATGCGGAAACGAGGAGAACATGGAAACTCCACCCAGATGGGGGATTCGAAATGGGAATCCCCAGTGCTGAGAGGCGAACATGCTAATGACTAAGCCACCGTGCCGCCCAGTTAAAACATGTTTCATAAATAAATATACATATAAAAAAATATAAAATAGGATAAGAATAAATAAATTAGGTATAATAGGATATGTTTTCAAAGTTAATTCCAGTGGACATTAGATCATCAAGCTAACAGTTTATTCAGCTGTAAATCTTCATCAAGTTCATAAATACTTAATTAAATCTGGATTCTGTATTTTGTTCTTTTTTAAACATCAGTGTAGTTCTGTTTAAATCTGTTCTATATTTTCAAGACTATCAGAATATAAATATATTGAAATTAATATTGATTAAATATATAGTTGGTTTTCTGCATAACTTCTGACTAATGTTCTCATGTCAGGTTGGGAGGGCTAGGCCACTCCCCCCTGTCTCCCGTGTTTCGGGTTTGGCCGTTTAGGGCTCCTGTAGGTAGGGCCCATCCCCTTGAGCTGGGATTGGGTCCTACCTGATCACATGTGGCCTGCTGACTGCACTTGAGGCGCGCAGGCGCCCTTAGTCAGCAGGCCAGCATTGTTGGTGTATGCACGCTTAGATGCTACGTCGGGTGTTTGGTTTTGGTTTGGTTCAATTATATTGTATATTATACAGTATATGTCTTTTGCTCCCAACACGTCTTCAGCTCCCCTCCCGTGCCTTCAGCGGCGTTCCCGCTGTTTAGTTATTTTGTATGTGTTTTGCTCCCGGCACTGCTCCCGGCCCTGACTCCATTTTGTTATATATTATTTCTGAAACACATGTCCATCTGGTTGCTTCCTCCATTTCACTGTGACATTCATTCCAAGCTCCTGCAATTTCAGCTCAATCTAAAGAACAGAATATAAAAATGACGTGTGAATGTGAATCAGTGTAGAAATGCAGCAGTAATTCTGTTAGTACTAAACTACTTGTTTTTTAAAATGAGGAGGAACTATAATGAGAACCCAACGTTTCCAACATTGACTTTATTGTAGCACTATTTAAATCTTGATTAGACTGAACTTCAGTCTCACGATCTGCTGCTGTCCTGTGATGACTGATCATGACTGATAAGAGAAACAGAGACAGATTGAATATTTAATTTAATTTAAATATTGAATCTGTAGTTATATTAAAAATTCAAAATAACATTTTATCTGTCTCACTTACCAAATAGATGAACATTACAGTTGTACAGTTCCAGAAAATCAACAATTATAGTGTAACAACAATTGTAGTAAATGTGGCTTTGTATTTTTATTTATTTTTTATTTTTTATTTATTTATTTATTTTTTTCTTCTCCGTGTCCTGTCTGGCACTGTGAAACTCAGGATTGATGTCTGAGTGTCTAAATCAGGCCCAACAGTTTTGATTTTACAAGTGGAGCATACAGGTATTTCCCCATGATGCTCCACTTGGTATATATTTAAAACTTTATTGTAAATTCTTTTGGGGATCATATCTGTACAGCAAACACGGAGATGGAAAAAGAAACAGAAAAGAAGAAGGAAAAAAGAAAAAAAAAGAGGTATACGAAAGTGGTGGGAGGGAAGAAGAAAAGACCAACAGAGAAAAGAAAAAAATAAATAAATAAAATAAATAAATAATAAAGAGAAAAGAAAATAAATAAATAAATACAATAATATATATATATATATATACATACATATACACACACATACATATATACACATACATATATATCTATATATATACACATACATACATACACACATACATACACATACATATACATACATACACACATACATACACACATACATACATACACATACACACACATACACATGTACATACATATGCACAAACATACACATGCTCATATATATATCTACATAAACATTACATACTATATGCATATCCATATACGCGCCTACGCATAAGTACATATATGCCCATACGCACATATATACATACATATATATATATATATATATATATATATATATATATATATATATATACACACACATACACATATACACACATACATATACACATACATACACACATACATAGATACACACTCATCCATAGCTACATTTACCTTCATATACTAAAATTAATTACAATTTCCAGTATAAATATATTTATTTATTTATTTAAACTATTCTTTTAATTGATTTTATAAATTAACGAAAAGAAAGATAATTTTAAGAAACCAGGATCTGAACACCTGTTTGTGTGCAGTTGTGAGCATGCAAGTAGATGAAAGATTTCTTCCATAGGAATGCCAAATGGGAATTTGTGGTAGTGACTGTGGGGGACCCCCTGCCACGACCCCAAGGCCCGAGGCAGACACCAGGAAGACCAGGGCCGAAGGCACCACGGAGGTCCCAGGCGCAGCGCCCCCAGGGGCCCCAATGCAGGGACAACCGCACACCCCACCCCCCCGAACGGACACAAAGGGAGAGCCGAGGGAAGCCCCCAGCAGCCCCCCGCCGAGCCCAGGGGTCAGCAGCCCCAAGCCCTCAGACCCCGCCGGCACCCGCCACGCCAGAGCAGATCCGACCATGGACACGGAGGCCCGGGACCCCGAGGCGCGCCACCCCCCAGCCAGGGCCCCCCGGGGCCCAAACCCAACCAGGCCGCCACCAGGCCCAGCCAGCACACCCCCCGGCGCCCAGCCCCCGAAACCGAGAGCCACCAGCCCACCAGAGGGCAAAGGGCACACTCCCGGGAGGGGAATGCGACGCGGAGGTGGGGGCCACCATTAGGTGGACCCTAGATAACCCAGGAGAGGGAGCAGACCAGGCCCCAGCCTGACAAATACACATTCACACACAAATGCACTCATACCATCCCACCCTCATACTCACCTCCACTCATTCGAAGTAAACATATACCGTACCATATACGCCACACTCACTCATACTCCCCATACACACTCTATACACACTCTGGGTCCAGGACATGCGTCCGCCCCCTATTGGTGGAAACCCACATCCGGACCCAGAGGGTAAACCCATTCTCTCCAGGGTGGAGAGGAGGGGACGGCCAAAGCCACGAACCCGCAAGGCCGTCCCACAGCCCAGGCTGCACCAGACCGGCAGGGCAAGCCCCCGCCACGGTGAGGACCCGCCCCCGACCACCGCCAAGCACCACCAACAGCCAAGCAGACACCCCCAGCCGAGCGCCCGCCAGACCCCGGCGACAAGCCCAGCCAGAGGAATGACCGCACAGCCCAGGGCGATGACCCAAGAATCCAAACAGGCCCAGGGAAGCCAGAACACCGGCCCCGCCCCCACCACCCCTCCCAAGCCCCGCAGCCCACCCACCGCCCCCGCCCCCACCAGATGGACTGCCCCTTATTCACCTACCCCCCACCCCAAGCGGCATAACGGGAAACGGGGGAGTGGCTTAAGACCCCCACACACATACCCCCACCCCCAGATATGCTGTTGATGCTTGTTGTTTTTTAAGGTGCGATTAAAAGGGGGAGGAGGGGGAGGTCGGCACATGATCTGACCCAGAGACGTGCACCCCCACTCCAGCCCAAACCCTAAGTGTCTATGTGTAGTGTTGGGAGCAGGCCCAGGCGACAGTGGTGAGACCGCTTAGCAGCCCCACCCACTGCACGCCTGTGTGGCTTTGTAAAAATTAATGATTGATTTTTAATCCAACACAAATCTATTACAAATTAAGAATAAACTATTTCATGATCAGATTCAAGATCACAAAACAATTATTTTTCTTACACATTACTGGGGAGCCAATTTGTATAGAGCGGTCGTTTTTTATTTACAGTATTCTTTTGTTAAGTTAAATGAAGTTTGCTTGTGTCATACTGTCGTACTGTCATACTGCCTCTAGATGGCAGTAAATTTATATCAATTGCAGAGGAAGCTCAGAAAGCGGGTAAATACAGAATCCAGGTGCAGGCCTAATGAGCGCAGTGATCTAATGCAGGATACTGACTACTGAATCATTCAGAATTCAGCTGCAGGGCAGAGCCTGTAGAGAAGATAATGACAGACTAACTGTGAGGACAGAAGCTGTTGATATAAAAAAATCTGAATCCTAATGACCAGAGACAAAATAAATGATATAAACATGAGAAATCAACATAAATCCAACAGCATTCAGCAGAAATCAGAACTCATGAGGAATACAATGTTTTAATTTATACTGACCTGTATTAATGTAGTTAATATTCATTATCAGATACCAGAGGAAGGGCTGTAAGTCTCTACTATGGCATTTTCATTTTATTTTCAAAGCAACATGTCAAGAACACAAGATATTATTTTAAAAGTATATTTAATAAATATTGTTTTAAACAAAAACAAAACCTTCACAGTACACAGTATCTTTCTGGTGGGTGAGGAAGGAGTCTGTTTTAATAAAAACAAAAATAAAAGGAAGAAAATAAAAGTTTCTTATTGGAGCTCTTTATATTTGGATCTTCTGCAGCTCATTAGAATCCATGGTGACATATGAATCACAAACATTACAGATCATCCACACTGAAAGCTATTTCACTCGGTTTCAATGCATTTTATAACAGCTTTATTATATTTAGTATTATATATAGTATATTTTATTATATACAGTGTGGAGTTATTATATAAAGTTTGGGATTATTATATATTGGGGATATTGTGGGTTCTTTATTATATACAATGTGTAATTTATGTATACAATTTTTTTTTTTATTATATACAGTGCGGGAGTGATTATATTATATAAAGTGTGGGGTTGTTTTATTATATACAGTGTAAATACATGGGGTTATTATATTATCCATCTATTATATTCCGCTTTATCCTATATTAGGGTCGCGGGGGAGAACTTTTCCGGCACTGGGCAGATACACCCAGGGTAGGGCGCCAATCTATCGCTGGGCACACACTCACTCACACAGACACACACATAAACACACTCTATATGGGGCAATTTGAAGAACTCAATTGACCTGAACCATGTTTTTGGACTGTGGGAGGAAACCGGAGAACCCGGAAGAAACCCACGCGGACACGGGGAGAACATGGAAACTCCACCCAGATGGGGATTTGAACTGGGATTCTCTAGCGCTGAGAGGCGGACGTGCTAACTATTAAGCCACCATGCTGCCTGGTTATTATATTATAAATATATATATATATATATATATATATATATATATATATATATATATATATATATATATATATATATATATATATATATACAGTGTGGGATTATTGTATACAGTGCTATGGGTTTGTAGAACCACAAGTCAGGAAGCACACAGAAAAGGCACAGACCAGAGACTGAAGAAAAGTTTTTAATACAAAACGCAGCGATGAGTAAACATAAACAACAGGTCTGCTAATAAGGCTCGAATCGCGTGAACAAACGGGTATAACAACGTGAACCTCGCAAGAAACAGGCAATTGGGAACTATAAATAGTGGTTGAAATCAGTGTAATAGCAAACAGGTGGAGAGGCGATCGGCAGTGACGTCAGGAATAAGCGCGGCAATAGAGGATGACGCCACTGTAATGACACCAGGGGCCACCAGATGGCGCCAAAACCATAACATACAATGTGGGTTTATTATGTTATTTATTATATTCATTGTGAGGTTATTTAATAAGTCATGAATTATTATTTTTTTTTACAGTTTGGACTTTAATAGTAAACAATTTTTATTTCTTATAAACATTCTTAGCCAGGTTGAGTGGTATTAACAGCTACATTTACTACCCTGATTTAATGACGTGGTATGGAGCTCAGGCGTTCTGCAGAATGAATCACACAGATTTGGCCAGTTCAAGAAATGAAACAGAAAACGCCATGATACTGTCACAGATCCCTGTGAATACCTCCTGGACTATATTCGGCCTGGTCAGAGACGCCTGGAAGTGGTTAGATCAGACCAACGTGACCAATCTCAACTGGGCGTATGATGAACCTGATAATTACTATTGGAATGAGAATTGTGGTCAGCTGAATAACGGTCAGTTTGAGGATGTTCAGTGTTCATTTGTTCAACCTTTACTGGTGAGCTCCAGTCACTTTTATTTATATATATATATATATATATATATATATATATATATATATATATATATATATATATCATAATCACATGTGTTGTAAAGGGTCAGTTGTTGAAATGTTATCTACACAGAAATTACTGGACAGAAACAATTTGTGAGTATAAAGCTGCAGTCTATTCAGGATCTGACCAACTCTATCATACTGGACGTCATTTTGGAGAAGGTTAGTTTTATTCTGCATAATATTTCTGCTTAATACCACAGTGATGTAATGTGACATTAAGTCTCCAGTGTGCTATCTAGGGCTGTATTCAACTAAGGATTTTCATAGTCGAATCTGATTCGTCAGATTTTCCCTATAGTCGACTGATAGTCGAATCAGTTAAAATTTCACCACAAGATGGCGCTATAAGCGTGTTTTTTAAAAAAGAATTTTTTTAAATATTTTACTTGTTTTTCTAGAGCACCGTAAATGGGTTAAAGTGCACACATCATTAAAAAAAAAAGAAATTAGGATGTGTAACAATCACCTGCGGCACCTGTCCCTCGTCTGGTTTCTGATTATCTCACTTGGGTGATTGGTTGGGTTAGTGCACGTCTTTAATTTGTGGTTACCTTACCCGATGTTGCTTTGTTCGTTTACCCCCTTTCTGTTGGTTCTTCGGCACCACTTTTTTAATAAATTCTAGTTTTGGTTTTTATCCCAGTGTTCCAGTTTTTCTCCATCAGCATTTCTGCCACGGTGTGTTGCTGCGCATTTGTTCCACGCAGGTCGCACTCGTGGGAGCGTCTCCCTCTGTTTAGACCGGCTGACGCTGTGGCTTACGCGTAGCCGGATCCCGGGAGACGCTCATTATGCGCGAGCGGCGTTCGCGATTTCCCCGCAGAGAAATCGAGTTTGTTACTCATCTCCGGGGAAAGACGGACATTTGTGACAGGATGATTTTATTTGAGGCTATATATATAACGAAAACAAAGACATTTCATGTAAAAACTAATGCTTAGCAGCAGCCATGGGCACCCCATGTGGTCAAAATGGTACATTCGACTATGAGGTTCATAGTCGACTACGGTTCTCAGAATCGAATCGTCAAATCAGCAAATATTGCAGCTCACCCCTAGTGCTATCTGTCAGTTGTACAGGTAATTCATCCAAGGTCAGCCAAGTACAGTAGCCAAAAGCATATAGTATTACATTTCGCATATGATCAAAGGGATTTAAAATGGTTGGGTCAGAGCCACTGAGCTACCACCCCAGTGATAACATTTTATTATCTTAGAATATGTCTCACTTTTCTACTGTGAGTAGGTCTGTCTCTGTCACTGTGTTCTGTCCAGATAAGATCAGTTCTGATTTTAGAATCAGTGTCATATTAATCTTTTCCTCAGATAAAACTGAAACTGAAGGAGCATGGGGTTGGAGTTATTGTCACGGCCCGGTTCGACAAGGGGCAAACCCCCTTTTTTCAAGGAGAATACACACTCTTGGGGATCAGCTGAATTGACAGTAAGACACTGGAGAGGAATCAAAATTTGCCACAATTTATTTAACACAAAATTAAAACCCCATTTAAAAGAAGTCCATGCTCAGGTTCACAAGTCCATGTCCTTCGGTGTCAAGGTCCAGTTCAAAACAGAGGGAAGAAAATTTGTCCAAGGTCCACGTTATTGTATGGTCCACAGTGGGGATCTCGTCACTTCTAACAAAAGAAAGCAACCAAAAAGAATACAAAAGAAAACATGCAATCACTATTACAGCACAAAAATAAACAAACAAATATAAAACACAAAACAAATTACTACACCCGATTACTAAATAATGACTAGATCCCCTCTAAAGAATTATACCCCAAACAAAAATCACTGCACTCCAAACCACCGCACTTCAAATATACCTATATAAATCAAAATAAACCACAAAACCCACCACACAGGACAAAGCAAGAAAAATTAAAAATACAATTAACCAATAACCAGATTATAATTTAAACGGCTACTATTTCAGCATTGGGGAAAAATATCTGGACACAATTTAACGCTCCTGACCAGAGAAACAGATCTGCACTTAACTTTGGGAAGGGTGAGCGTTCTCACCCTCCCTCATCCGATGCACGCCTCGCACAACCAAACGGCTCCGCTACACCAAACGATTCAGTCTCCACGCAGCCTCGTCTCTGGTCCACTCACACCACCGCTGTATATATACGGGGACAAACGCTCATCAGCAGAGGCGACTCACTTCACACAGTTGGGAAGAACCACAGGATACTAGAGGAAACGGGGAGTACTTAACTCTGTGGAAGAGTGAGTCGACTCCTCACCCTTCCACCAGATTATGAAGCCTTTCCGAGCCGACTCGTTGTCCCACGATCAAGGCAGAAGTTCAGCATTTCATTCCTCCGCACGTCCGACGGCAGTCCATTCAAGTTCAAGTCTTTTGCTCACCGAATGAATTCAACCCGTTGCTCCTTAAACCACGCAACGTCTGCTGCTTCCCTTTCCTCTCTCTATCTAACCAGTTTCCGACTCGCTTTAATTAATTTGTGGCGCTCCCCTAATTACGAGGTCCAGCTGCCCCTCATATACAAGTTTTCCCTTTAATGAAAGGCACCCAATTTACACCATTAACCACTATTACCGGTGACATTATCACTGTGAAGTTTACAAAGCAACCTGAAATATAAAGTGCAAAGATCTGCAGTGACCTTCCATGGGTGCAGATACCATGTAGTTCCACTTTGTAGTTCTACATTTCCATTCTGTAGTCCATCTGTTTCTCTATATACTCTGTTAGTCTCCTTTACTCTGTTCTCTGATAACCAGGACCCTCACAGAGAAGCTATTATTAGGGTTGAGGATGATTCTCAGTACTGCAGTGTCACTGACATAGTGGTGCAGGTGTGTCAGTGTGTGGTGTGTGCTATCTGTGGATCAGTCACAGCTGTGCTGCTGGAGTTTAATCCACCAATGCACACTCCCTCCACCATCATCCTGCCCTCAGCGTCCTGTCATCACAGATAAAGAATTAGAGGATAAATAACACACTGTTATTTATTCTCTTAGAATTAGAGGATAAATAACACACTGCTAGCTGTGTGATGAATCTTTGTATATTATTTGTTTATAATTAATAATTTGTTACAATAAATCAGTTAATTTATTATTAATCCATTTTAATTTTATCCATTTTTATCTTGTTGTTTTCATTTTAAATATAATATTTTAAATCTTGTCTCTTATTTAAATAAATCTGAATTGAGGTATAACCTTAACATACACATTCATATATAGAAATTATTTAATTTATTGTGACATGCTTAAGAATGTACTGTTATTGTATTGCTAATTTTTTTTTTTTTAAAGATTTTAACATTCATTCATTCATTCATTCATTCATTCATTCATTATCTTCTGCTTTTAGGGTCACGGGGGGGGGGGGGGGGGGGGGACGTTTCCCATCCAGGGGAGAACGTTTCGGGCGCTGAGCAGATACACCCAGGACAGTACGCCAATCTATCGCTGGACACACACTCACTCACACACACACGCGGACACAGGGAGAACATGGAAACTCCACCCAGATGGGGATTTGAACCGGGAATCCCTAGTGCTGAGAGGCAGACAGGCTAACCTCTAAGGCACCGTGCCAACAAGATTTTAACATGCGCCTAAAAAACACACTGATTTCTTTTTGACCCACAATGTGTGTTACTAGGTTGTATTATTCAAAAACATAAGAAAACATTTATTTTTTTTTATTGTTGATCTGTAAATATACCTTTTATTGGACCTTTAATATATTTAAATGTATATAATTAAAAAGGGGCAACCTAAACTCCCCAGCAGAACTAATTACACATGACATATAGAGAAAAGTTACCAGATTAAAGCCCTCATCCTATACCGACTCGATTACTGTAATGCACTTACACAATCAGGCCTCTACACCTGATTCAGAACTCTGCAGCCTGACTTGTGTTTAACCACCCAAGTGAACTCATGTGACTCCTCTCCTCTGTCTTATTGGCTCCCTGTAGCTGCTGTATTCAGTACAAGGTACTGACTCTGATCTACAGGACAATCTCTAAATCTGGCCCCACTTACCTTTACTGTATAGTTCCAAAATACACTCCGACTTGTTCTATTCGCTCTAGTGATTAATGTCGCCTGGGAATTTTACCAAATACACAGGTAATACATACATAAATTACTAGTCCGTTGTGTTCCGCTAATTATGAGGGGGCGGTCTGAGCCCAAATCAGAATCAGAATCAGAAACTTTATTTATCCCCGGGGAATAAATGCCAAGGTCGATTTTTTTTTGTCCCAGTCAAGCGCTGATGCCAAAATACCTTTAAACTTCAGGCTGAACTGTAAAATTGTGTCTGTTTAAAGGGTTAAATGATTTTCTGTAGAATACAAATGTCACGGTTGTTGTTCACCGTGTATATATTGTATTGAGAGAAAAAAGTATACTTGATTCTATAAAGCTGATTTTAGTGATGTTGTAGGACGTATATTTCTGCTCCCTCATGTAGCTTGTTTTTAAAGAAATCATTAAAGGATTAAGTTTTTTTTCACCTGTCATGAACAAACATATACAATAATAATGATAAAACATTAACATTATTTTAACTTTACATAATTCTTTGTATTATATACTAATATTCATCCTTCCATCCATTATCTTCCGCTTTATCCTATATTAGGGTCGCGGGGGGGTTCCCCATGCCCATCCAGGGGAGAACGTTTGGGGTGCTGGGCAGAAACAGCCAGGACAGGGGGGTAATCTATCGCTGGGCACACACTCACACACACACACACACACACACACACAAACACACACACACATACACATACAGACAAACTCTATATGGGGCAATTTCGAGAACTCAATTGACTTGATCCATGTTTCTGGACTGTGGGAGGAAACCGGAGAACCCGGAGGAAACCCACACGGACACGGGGAGAACATGGAAACACCACCCAGATGGGTATTCGAACCGGGAATATCTAGCGCTGAGAGGCGAACGTGCTAAACCACTAAGCCACCGTGCCCTTTTTGTCTTTGAAATAAATTAAATTGAATTAGGGTTAAACATCATAAAGTGGCCTGTAAGTTTAGATCTAATATATTTATATATAAAATATATTATTCATATTATTCATTCATTCATCCATCCATTATCTTCTGATTATTCCTCTATTAGGTTCATGGGGGAGTTACACATGCCCATTCAGGGGAGAATGTTTTGGGCACTGGGCAGATGGCACCAATCCATTGCTGGGCACACACACAAGCACACACTATTTAGGGAAATTTAGAGCATTTAATCAAATCCATGTAATTGGACTATAGGAAATCAGAGAACCCAAAGGAAACCCATGCAGACACGGGTAGAACATGGATACTCAACCCAGATCAGAATTTGAACCTGGATCCCCAGCTATGAGAGAAGAACATGCCAACCACTAAGCCACCGTGCCGCCCCTGTCATTATTTATTATATATATATTTTTATATAAATAGTGTGGCGGCATGGTGGCTTAGTGGTTAGCATGTTCGCCTCTCAGCGCTAGAGATTCCCGGTTCGAATCCCCATCTGGGTGGAGTTTCCATGTTCTCCCCGTGTCCGCGTGGGTCTCCTCCGGGTTCTCTGGTTTCCTCCCACAGCCCAAAAACATGGATCAAGTCAATTGAATTCTCCAAATTGCCCCATATAGAGTGTATTTGTGTGAGTGAGTGTGTGCCCAGCGATGGATTGGCACCCTGTCCTGGGTCTATCTGCCCAGTGCCTGAAACGTTCTCCCCTGGATGGGCATGGGGAGCCCCACCGCGACCCTACTAGTGGATAAAGCGGGAGATAATGAATGAATAAATAAATAGTGTACTGTGTTTATTTAAATAAATGTAATGCATGTGAGCATTAATCAATTAATGAATAAATTAAATCATCAGATTCTTCAGTATTTTGTTTTATTTTTATTTAACATGAATATGGTGACGTTAATAATAAATTATAATATTCAGTCTATGTTAAAACTCATTTGTTATATAAAAATAATTAACATGCATTAGCAAAGAGTTTAAGAGATGTGCCTACATGTCTTACTGTTTTAAAGATAAAACATGTTTACAGAGTGATGTTACATAACAGGTTAGTTTCCACAGTTAAATGTTATGAAATACAGAATAATTTTTTTTAATTATGCAGGAGTTACAATTTATATAATTAGTTTACTGAAGTTTCACACTGATCTTTAAATGATTACTGATTATAGCCAATATTTTATACACTGATATTAAAGTTGTAATTTCTTCACAATCAATCTATGATCTAAACTATGAGAAGATTCTCTTTAAACAGTTGTACATATTTTATTCTGCAATATTTTATGTTACTCTAAAGATCTCCTTCAGACTTTTTTCAGCTTGTTCCTTTGTGATGTTTCTCCAGGCTGGTGGAATATCTGCAGGTTTTGCTTTATACTCTTCAGCAAACTGCTCATTAAACCTCATCAGAACATATTTCCAGTAATCTGAAGCTTCTATACTGGGATCAGGCTGAATGTCCCAGTCAGGATAGAACTTCCTGTAATCTTTGTAAGGATGGTATTCATTATTAGTTTCCTGACATCTGAATCTTGTTTCACTCTGGACTGAAGTGGAACAAATATCAACAGTTAATTTCTGTGAGTCTTGCCATCTGTTTCTACCGAGTCCTTTAGGTCTGTGAACAGAGGCAAAGTGTTTTTGGTGATCAGCTCCTCCTGCATCACATGGTACTTTACAGAATGGACAGAGTTTTCCACATCCAAACACTCGCTTAAACAGTTCATCCTGTGGTTTAATACACAGTTTACTCAGTTTGTCCTGAAAATCTTTTTCTTTAAATTGATCCATCAATAAATCTGGCATTTCCTGTACTGACTGAATCAGCCAATTAGCAAACTGCTCCTGATTTGCATTACTTAATGCCATGACTGCATCTAATGCATCTCTCTGAATGATGAGTGTGGTTCCGAGTCCAGTGCAGACGGCATCAATAAAACTCTTTATACTTTCAGTTTTCTTTGTATCATCCTGTGTTTTTTTAATGACTTTTGTAATTTCAGTAACAGCTTTTTTGAGATGATGCTCCTCTATTTCAGAAAGTTTTTCTTGTTGTAAATTTAACTGAGACTTGTTTTGATATCCAGTTCTTAACAAACTCCTCATATGAGTGAATGTAACTCACATAATCCTGAAACTTTTCCTCTTTCAGTAGCTCCTGCAGAATTGAAAACTGAAAAAATGTCCGTGTGCTGAACTGAAGCCCTTCATCCCCCTGCAGCATCACATCCAGGATGTCAAAACCCAGTCTGCTGTAGATGAAGGTCTCCACTGCGGGTTTCAGACAGAACTGTGTGAACTCTCCTGCTTTCTTCTGACACTGATCACGATTATAAAACAGATCTTTAAAATCAGTACAGTACTGTTTTTTAAACTTCTCCAGACATCTACGAGGATCGTTCTCTTCATTAAAACGTTCATGCATGTTCTGATATTCTCTCGCAGAAATTCCACAAATGTGCAGTTTAAGTGAAAGTTCAAAATCTTCAGTGAATTTTAGATTCCTCCCTGAATTCAGTTTTTCATCAATAATCTGCAGGATCTCCTGAATGTCGTTCTCATGATAATCTGATCCTGTCTTTATTTTCTCTGTAACTGACTGATCACATGATGTGATGATGACTTCTGATAACTGCTGTAGTTCCTGTTGTCTCATTCTGTGTTCAGATTTAAATGTATCTCTACATTGTTTCTCAATGTGATCGTCTGTAATGGTGAATCTTTCTCTTCCGTACTGATGAAGACTGACTGAATTTAATGTTTCAGAAACTGAGCTTCCTTTATGTTTCAGATTTTCTCGTAACTGATTGAAAACACTATCAGATATGTTTTTTCTCTTCAGTCCCTCAAATGAAAGCTCTTTAATAGTTTTCTTCCACATTTCTTCAAAAACCTTGTTAAGTTCTTCTTCAGATAAACTTTCAGAACCTGTTTTTTTCCGGATCTCCTTCAAAAGTTTTAGTACTTTCTGTTCCATCTTGTCAGTGTAGGTTTTCTTGATGTTGTCCAGTTTGTTCTTTGCAGTTCTGATCTCTGTAACTGTCTCTAATTTATTCAGTACTAATCTTTCTGTTTCTCTCCTGACAAATCTGATGCTCTGATTAAAATCTTCTCTGTACTTTTCCACCAGATGAACATGTCCCTCTTTTTGTTCAAAGTATTTACAGAGATGTTCCATCATGGTCTTTTCTCGTTCATCCAGCTTCATCGTGGCCTCCTCTCTCAGCATCTGTAGTAAATCCTGTAGATTAGACATATCTGATTCTGTTTTCAGTATTTCAAAGTTGGAGATTTTGGTTTCAGCTTCTGTTAACCAGGTGTACATAGTATTTTTAAAAGTCCATTCCCATTTGTTAAATTCAGTGCACAGCTTTATGTAAGCATCAGCGGCCAAACTGTTCCTGAAGCTAAAAATAAAGTTTTCAAACTTTACGGATCTCCACAGACTTGTAGTCCACTCCAGGAAGTACAGGATGTTGTTCTGCTGAGTATTATTTTTATATTTCATAAGAAGGTCCAGCATGTTCTTCTTGAAGTCATAGACAGTCTCAGAGTATCCAGAGTTCACTGGCGCCATCGGTGGATTTCCATTCCATAATCCAGGGATGTACCAGTTTCCATTCCTCTGATCATAATTTATAACATCAGTAAACTTCTTGTACTCGTCTTTATTTTCCATTTTAGCTGCAGCTTCTGTCATTTCATCAAGTTGCTCGAGCAGAAGCTTCTGGTCTCTTATGTTATTCTCATAGGCTGAAACATCTGCTACATTCTGATGAACAAACAAACACTCTGGTTTTTTTCCCCACCTCCTTCATCCTGAGGAAAACATGAACCACTATCTGCAGAATGTCCTTCATTTCTGTGGAGTTCTCCATGGCGATATTAATGATGGTGATGTCGCTCAGTCCTACCACAAGTGTAGCGAGTTCATTATCATGCTCATAGCTGTCATCAAGCTGTGAGAGCTCAGGAGATTTCAGTCCTTCAGTATCGATGATCATTAAATAATCACAGTTTAGTTCTTCTCTGTAATCATCTGAGACTTTGATCAACAACATGAAAGCTCCTCTGGTGCAGCGACCACTACTGACTGCAAACTGAACTCCAAACATGGTGTTAAGGAGCGTAGACTTTCCTGTGCTCTGGACTCCTAACACCGTCACCACCCTGATCTTATTCCTACCCTCCACTAAAGTGTTCAGCTCCTTCAGAACATCACTCACCCACCTCAGGGGGATATTAGAAGCATCTCCATCAACAAGTCCCAGAGGAAAACCCTCTAAAAGTAGCTGAGCACACAGTCTGGGTAAGTGTTCCATCTGTTTTCTCTGTTCCGAGTTTTCAGGGAGTGAAACAGAAGCTTCATACCACTGACCCAGTTCTCTCATGAAGTGTTCCGTTCCTAAAGCACTGTTTGAGATCCTTTCATCAAGTTCTTTAATCTCCTCTTTGTTCTCTGAGGATTCACATTTCCTCTTATATTCTTCTCTAAGAGCAGAGAGATACGAGACAGATCATCCAGATTCATCCTCATCCACTTTAAGAAGTAGGATCTCTCAAGAGGAGAACATGCTAATGCTGTAAGGAATAAAGCCATGGTTTCAGACATTTTATAGCTGCTCTGCTGTTTTCTGAGATGCTTCTTCTCTTTATTTAGTTCACTTTTATACATTTCAATGTTTTTATTTCCAGCTTTTCGAAGTCTACATTCTTCTTTCTCTAGTTTTGCCAGTTTCTTCCAAAGTTCACCTTGTAAAGGAAGCTGTTCTTTCTTAAAATCAAAGGTTCTCTGTATTTTTCTTGTAATTTCATGAACTCTGTATTTTGCTGTTTTACATTCAATGTTTTCTTCATCAATTAAAATCCCAAGTTCATGTGCAGTATCAATTATCTTTTCTAGTTGTACAGTCACAGGATTATTTGTAATAACATCTTTAACTGCAGAACAAATTCTCTTTACTAAATCTGCTTCATTCTGTTTGTTCTTTAGAATGATGTTTTTCTTCAGATTCATTTTTGAAGCTGTTTTTTTCAGTTCATCCATGTTGAAGTCTTTGGTTTGAACATTACACACCAGAAAACTTTGAGCTTTTCCATGTGTTGTGGTGAGAAACTGAGAGTCTGCCTTTAGATTATCACAGAAAATAAAAACTGCAGTTGAAACATTACACAGAAACAAGAACTGAGTCTCAAAATCTCTGATGTCACCTCTCAGGTTTGTAACAGCCAGAGCTTCAGGGAAGATATCAATGTTCTTATTACCGCATGGCAGATACCAGCTGATCTCCACCAGACCATCTGATATTCTTCTGAGAATGTTTCCACAGTCCATGTTACGATGTATGAAGGTGTTGTGGTTCTGCTGTGGGTTACTGAGCATCAGGTTCAGGATCTGAGATTTGGAAATGCTACAGTCACCAAATCTTACAAAAGAGAATAAAGGAAGATCAAACTGAACAATTCTCTGTTCTACAAAACCTCTGGGATCAGACAGGGAGTGGGGTCGGAACCTCTTCACTATGTCTCTCAGAGCCCAGAGCATCAGGGTGTTCTGCTGGTTCTCACAATCAGGAAGAATAAATGGTACTGAGAACTGACACAGTGACATTTTGTAGGTTAGTTCCTGTTGAAGGAAACTGTCTGAGCAAAGAAACAGAGCAGTTATGACGTCTGATGGATTCACTGCATCACTGAAATCTTCATACAAATCAAGATGATCCAGATCCAGATCCTCTACTGAATAACTCTGTGATGATAAATCACACTCAGCACTTCTAGCAGTTACATTCAATAGCATCAGTTTCTTGAGGAAGATACATGGTATATCTGATAGATTCTGTGCAGAACCATCTGATACAGTTCTCTGATCGATCTGCAGAACTTCACTTAGTGAGAGTTTATTTTTGTAAAACTTCTTCAGACCAAAATCTTGAAGGAAATTTTCAGATCCTGTAAAATCATTTTTGAAACAATACATTATTAATATACATTTTAAATGAGGTAAAATCAAACCTCAATACAACAAAATGTATTTAATTAAGTTTTTTGGGGGTGGCACGGTGACGTAGTTGTTAGCCTGTTCTCCTCTCAGCACTGAGAATCCTGGTTCGAATCTCAACCTGCGTGTTCTCATGTTTTCCCGTGGGTTTTTGCCGGGTTCCCCAGTTTCCTACTACAGTCCAAAAACATGGATTCAAGGTAATTTGAATGCTCTAAATTGCCCCAGGTTATGTGTGTATGTTTGTGCCCAGTGATGGATTGGCACCCTGTCCTAAGTGTCCTAAGTATTGGGACCCCAAATAAATCGGAAGATAATGAATGAATGAAGTTATTTGGATAAAAATAAAATTGAAAAGGTTGTTGTTAGCAGTACGAACCAACTGAGCACAAGACACATTTCGGAGGGAAAAATCTGGCGACAAGTTTATTAAGGAGCAAAATAATCCACAGAATGATCAAACTCAAAACTCAGCCGCAAAGTGGTGTTAAGAAAACAAAACTGAAAATACTGTCTGAGCGTGCAGTCTCATCCAAAGGAAAGGAACACAAAAACGCCAGATCAGTTCCATGCCGCGGGCTGTGGGAAGTCACTACTCAAAACAGAGATAAAAATAACACAAACTGGCTCTAGCGGAGCCCAGTTATATTGAGCCTCTAACGATCCGGAACTAGCACCAGCTGTGGCTAAAACTTAGGCAAGGAGGGACGAGCACCCTCAGGCAGAAGATAGAAAGAAAGAAAAGGGATGGAGACCACAGAGCAGGAACGAGCGGCCTAAGGCGGAATAGGGAAAGAAAGGGAAGTAGTGCTGACAGTACCCCTGCCCGAAAGGGGAGTGCGCGAGGTGGCTAGGGTAGGCTTACCTATGCCCTGCGGGCGACCTCTGCCCTTGTCGGGATGCTGGTTATTGAATTGAGTAATGAGTTATGGATCCAAAATGTCTCCCGCAGACCAAACCCCTCCCAATCTACTAGGTATTGAATGGAGGAGCCCCAGCACCCCGAATCAAGTAATGATGATACCGTGTAGATGTTAGGGTTAGAGGGTGTACCTTGCACTTCCGACACTTGGGCCCACTCCTGGTCCAACAGTCCTGACACAAATGGTTTCTATAGCGACGTATGGAACACAGGGTGGGTGCACCACTGTTGTGGCAGGTCTAGCTTGTACGACACTGGGTTAACTTGTTTTAGGACTTGGAAGGGCCCCCAAAAAAGTGGAAGAAGCCCCCCATGACAGCAAAAATCATGAGAGCTTACCCAGACCTTGCTTCCTGGGCATACCGTGTGGCCGTTCGCCTATGTCGGTCAGTAAAGACCTTGTAGCTGTGTAAGACCTGGCTGATACGCTTGTGCACCTGTGACCATATTTCCTCGCTACAGGTGAACCAGTCATCAACAGCTTGTGCTAGGGATTGCTCTGAATCCCATTCCACAAATGGAGGTTGAAACTCTAGGATGCACGGGTATGGGGTCATGCCCGTGGCCGAATGCCGGAGGGAGTTTTGTGCGATTTCGGGCCCAGGGTAAGAATCGTGACCAACCGGAGGAGTTACTGACTGCCAATATTTTTTAGCATTCTTGGTTTGATCTTTCGCATTAGCCGTTACTTTCGGGGTGATCACCGACAGTTAGGCTAATGCTGGTCCCCAACATTTCAAAGAAAGTCTCTCCAGACAGCGGAGGTGAATTGGGGACAGGAGGTTGGAAATGATGTCCTCGGGTATACCAAATATCGGGAACAAGTGTCGGAACAGCAGCTCTGCACTCTGGAATGCAGAAGGCAGTGCAGGTAATGGTAAGAATCTAACTGCACGAGAAAAAGATCAATGATTGATATGATTGTAGTGTACCCCGCAGACTCTGGCAGGTCGCACACAAAGTCCAGAGCATTATGTGACCACAGGCGATGAAGTACAGGCAAAGGCAGTAACTTACCTGTTGGAAGGGTTCTGGGGGTCTTGCACGGCGCACAGACAGAGCATGACCGCACTTGGCATTGAACGTCTGCGTGTAAGGACTGCCACCAGTATTTGCACCCTAGAAGCAGACATGTACGTCCAACCCCTGTGTGACCACAGCAAAGCGAGTTGTGCACCCAGGTAACAACCGGTCCCGAAAAGCTGGGGAACGAAAGTGAGGTGAACAGGACAGTCAGCAGGAGATGGCTCGGACTGATCTCTGCGCCTCACGGATCTCTGCGTCCACCTCCCAATGAATCGAGTTCAACTATTGCAGGTGCTAGGATCAAACTCAAAACTCAGCTGCAAAGTGGTGTTAAGAAAACAAAACTGAAAGTACTGTTGCAGCCTCGTCCGAATGAAAGGAACACAAAAACGCCAGATCAGTTCCACGCTGCGGGCTGACGGAAGTCACTACTCAAAACAGAGATAAAAATAACACAAACTGGCTCTAGCGGAGCCCGGTTATATTGAGCCGCTAACGACCCGGAACTAGCACCACAGTTGTGCACCACAGTTGTGGCTACAACTCAGGCGAGGAGGAACGAGCACCCTCAGGCGGGAGAGTTAAAGAAAGAAAAGGGGTGGAGACCACAGAGGAGGAACGAGCGGCCTCAGGCGGAGTAGGGACAGAAAAGGAAGGAGTGCTGACAGTACCCCTGCCCGAAAGGGGAGGGCGCGAGGTGGCTAAGGTAGGCTTACCTCTGCCCTGCGGGCGACCTCTGCCCTTGTCGGGATGCTGGTTATTGAATTGAGTAATAAATTATGGATCCAAAATGTCTGCCGCAGACACCCAACTGCGTTCCACCAGACCAAACCCCTCCCAATCTACAAGGTATTGAATGGAGGAGCCCCAGCACCCCGAATCAAGTAATGATGATACCGTGTAGATGTTAGGGTTAGAGGGTGTACCTTGCACTTCCGACACTTGGGCCCACTCCTGGTCCAACAGTCCTGACACAAATGGTTTCTATAGCGACGTATGGAACACAGGGTGGGTGCACCACTGTTGTGGCAGGTCTAGCTTGTACGACACTGGGTTAACTTGTTTTAGGACTCGGAAGGGCCCCCAAAAAAGCAAAAGAAGCCCCCCATGACAGCGAAAATCACGAGAGCTTACCCAGACCTTGCTTCCTGGGGCATACCGTGGGGCTGTACGCCTATGTTGGTCAGTAAAGGCCTTGTAGCTGTCTAAGACCTGGCTGATACGCTGGTGCACCTGCGACCATATTTCCTCGCTACGGGTGAACCAGTCATCAATAGCTTGTGCTAGGGTTTGCTCTGAATCCCATTCCACAAATGGAGGTTGAAACTCTAGGATGCACGGGTATGGGGTCATGCCCGTGGCCGAATGCCGGAGGGAGTTTTGTGCGATTTCGGGCCCAGGGTAAGAATCGCGACCAATAGGAGGTGTTACTGACTGCCAATATTTTTTAGTATTCTTGGTTTGATCTTTCGCATTGGCCGTTACTTTCGGGGTGATCACCGGTGGTTAGGCTAACGCTGGTCCCCAACATTTCAAAGAAAGTCTCTCAGCAGAGACAGCGGAGGTGAATTGGGGATAGGAGGTTTGAAAGGATGTCCTCGGGTATACCAAATATCAGGAACAAGTGTTGGAACAGCAGCTCTGCAGTCTGGAATACAGAAGGCACTGCGGGTAATGGTAAGAATTAAACTGCATGAGAAAAACGATCAATGATTGATATGATTGTAGTGTACCCCGCAGACTCTGGCAGGTCGCAATCAAAGTCCAGAGCATTATGTGACCACAGGCGACAAAGTACAGGCAAAGACAGTAACTTACCTGCTGGAAGGGTTCTGGGGGTCTTGCACGGCGCACAGACAGAACATGACCACACTAGGCATTGAACGTCTGCGTGTAAGGACTGGCACCAGTATTTGCGCCCTAGAAGCAGACATGTACGTGCAACCCCTGTGTGACCAGAGCAAAACGAGTTGTGCACCCAGGTAACAACCGGTCCCGAGAAGCTGGGAAATGAAAGTAAGATGAGCAGGACAGTCAGAAGGAGATGGCTGGGACTGCAGCGCCTCACGGATCTCTGCGTCCACCTCCCAATGAATCGAGCTCAACTATTGCAGGTGCTAGGACGATAAGAAATGACAAACTGAAAATTGTTGAAAAATAACGCCTAGATTACCTAGTGTTGACACTTCGCTCCCTTGAGGTATTCTAAGTTTTTGTGGTCGGTAAGGACTAAAAAGGGCTGGGCGGTCCCCATCAACCAGTGTTGCCATTCCTCAAGAGCAATTTTGATGGCAAACAGCTTGCAATCCCAAATGCTGTAATTACATTCTGCCATTAGAGTTTACCGGACAGGAATGCAATGGGGTGTAGCTGAGACGTACACCCAGAGCTCTGGGAAAACACTGCTCCCACCCCGGAGGATGAAGCATCCACTTCTATAATCCACTTCTAACCTGCTTGTTAGGGTCGGGATGTATAAGAAGAGGGGCCGACGCAAACTTCTTCTTAAGGTTCGAAAATGCTCAATCGGCCTCCGAGGACCAGCCCACCACTCGAAGTTTGCCATTCAGCAAGTTGGTAAGGGGTTGAAAAATCGCTGCAATTCACGAACGGAGGTAGGAACAGGCCATTCTAAAATGGCGCTCACCTTGCTGGGATCCATTTGTATGCCCTGGGCCGATAGGAGGTAGCCAAGGAAGACCATGGAGGCTTGGTGAAACTGACACTTTTCCGCTTTGCAGTACAGTGCGCACTGCAGTACAGTAGTGTTGCAGTACAGTGCGAACATGGTTGATGTGAACCTGGAGACTGGTAGAGTAAATTAGAATATCATCAATGTAGACGATTACAAAGCCATCAAGGAATTCCCGCAGCACGTCATTAATGGATGATCAGAACACCCCGGGAGTTGTAGAGAGCTCAAACGGCATAAATAATTATTCATAATTAAATATTAAAATAAATATTCATAGGCAGGGGGTTACAGGAGAGTCACACGAGAGCTCTGAAAATGCAGTTTGGGGTACCTGATGCACTTGATGACTTGCAAAAGAGAGACCAGCGAATAATCTCCCAGTTGGACCACGAGATGGCAGGGTTGTGCCGCTGTAGACAAGGCAACCCTAGAATAATAGGATAGTCAGGGGAGGAGATAAGAAAAAACGTTAGTTCTTCAATATGTGTGGCACTAGCATGCATAACTATGGGTTTAGTAGCCAGAGTGATACAACCCGGATGCAGAGGGCAACCAACCGTGGAGGTGAAGCAAACCTCTGCTTGAAGCTTGGCGGTGGAAACGCCCCACCATCACCCCACTTGCATGGCCAAAAAATCTCCCTCTGATTCCGAGTCAATCAGAGCAACAGCAAAAACTGATGTTACCGATAACACACAGGGTTTACAGACCATCATAACCACTGTGCTTACCGTGAGAGGATCTGGAGAAGAGGGTCGGTCCCTCCCGCAGCTTCTAGCCTCCCCGTGGATCTCCGGACGGGTGGGGCAGGCAGCCAGAAAGTAATCACTCCTTCCGCAGTACAAACACAGCCCCGAGTGCGTTGCTCGATGATAACCGCATCGCCTCCACTTACATGGGTACCTCAGTCGCCGGTGACGTGGAGGGCAGGGGTACAACGGAGGGCAGGGGGTACAACTACGCATTCCCAGAAGCTGACCGAAACGGATGGCTGCATTAATGAGGTCGGCTACTGCCATGTCCACATCTCGACACACCAGCTCTGCTTTGATTTCGGCTCACAACCCCGCACGAAAGGTGGCGAGTAGAGCCGTGTTGTTCCAGCCACAGTGCGATGCGAGTGTGTGAAACTTCAGTGCAGAATCTGTTGTGGTGTGCGACCCCTGCCACAGCTCTAGCAGCTCCGAATGCCCTTGGCATGGATGAAGGAATGTGTTCTTAAATAGACGCATCAAGAGATGAAAATCCCCGCACCTCAACCGCCTGAGCGCAGTGCCCCAGCTACCGGCATGTCCGCGCAAGAGGGATAGCACGAAAGAGATTTTTTGCTCATCGGTGGTGGGAGGGCAGTTTGCCAGATACATGGAGATATAATAATAAAAAGGTTTCACACATCTCAGAGTCTCCCAAAAAACAGTCAGGTTCAGTGACAGGTAGCGTCGAAGTGTCCGACATACCCTGCTCAGCGCTGCCTCCGATCTCCGCGTCGGTGGTCAGACGTTCCGGGTACGGAGGCATGACTTGCTCCGGGCGATTTTGGCGATCCACCATGGAACTCAAGGCCGCAGACAGCCACACGACGTCCTGGTGTAGCTCTCCGAGAAACCGAAGTTGGATCCGGTTCTGAAGATCCCGTCGGTTCCATGAATGTTTAGTGTTGGTTTCTGGTAGCGGTGCGAACCAACACACAACACAGTTCGGCGGGAAAAGTCTGGCGACAGATTAATTAAGAAGCAAAATAATCCACAGAATGATCATGAGCGTGAGCGTGCAGAGCGTGCAGTCTCGTCTGAAAGAAAGGAACACAAAAACGCCAGATCTGGTCCACGACGTGGGCTGGAGGAAGTCACTACTCGAAACAAAGACAAAAACAGTAAAGCCGTTCACGCACTCACATGCACGACTCACACGCACTCACATCAAAGCTGGGTGCTACACTTTTTCGGTTTCAGGTCCATGAGGCACTTTGCCACAAGTCAGTCTGTGCATTATGCCCTGGGCACCTTAGCTGAGCCTGTGAGTGTCCCTGGCAGCTTACCCTGCACTTTTATTCAGCCCCCTAGTGCCTCGTTTTGGCCCCATAGCATCCCTGATTAAACACATAGCACCCTTGAAGCACTCCTGATCAGCATTGTAGTACCCCTTGCAACTTAACTCCAATGGCCAATCACGCCAAAGTGCACTTCTCTAGTTTTATCACAGACAAGACTTTCTGCCCACAGGATCACCTTATGATGAACACTTGGCCCTTAGTAATACCCTAAACTGATATTATCTGATTACACCGTAGGAATATACATTTTAGGGACAGTATGAAGTAAAATTCAGATAGAAATACTGACTAAGCATCAATAGTTAATAGTTTAACTGTGAGTAATCAGCGCCATAATCAAAAGGGACGAAAGTAAGATACTGACTTAGCATAAATCATTTGCACAATTTAAACCTTGTAAAATACAGGTTGCACACTTTTAGCCATAAGTCTGGATATGTTTATATCTGTATGTATGTTTAAACACTAATGCAACTATAATAATTTTAAACAGTAAGTCAGCTAATATAAATAAATAAAAGTCTTAGACAGAATCTAGATTTTAAGATTTAGATTTCTACAATGTAAATACTAGTTGAAAGGAGCTTCCTATACACATTGTGTGAACATATCAGCTGTTACCTCCTGAAGATGTTTGCTCCATTCTGGTTCATAAGCATGTGGTGAAGAATCTTTGACTGATGAACTTTCTTCAGTTGTTGTCCTCTAAATAAAACCAGGGAAACTGTATGAATGTCTATAAGAAGCAAGAAATATTTCACCTCCCAACAAGTGCAGCATCATAAGTAAGTGTATAAATGGTCGTGATGTTTGTTACATCTGTGTCCCCTAGTTAAAAAAATCGGTATAATTTAAAAGAAATTAGTTTAATCGATTACAAATTTCATAACAGTTTTCATATAGACACTCACTCACTGGCCACTTTATTAGCTTGACCTGCTTATATCCACTCTCAGAGATTATTATAATCAGCTCCACTCAGGGTACACTCTGTTACACTACTCCACCGTATTGCTCCACCTTGTGGATGCAAAATAGGAGATAGTAGTATTAGTACAATTATTTGTGTTGTAAGTATCTGCTGTGACCTCCTTGTGCAGTAGTAATATTTAAGGTAACTGCATTCAATCTTACACATTAGCCTCATGTTTTCTTAGATTTCAGGGTATTTTCTAATGAAGTTATTGAGCATTTTTGTTCAGTTGCTTTAAGCATTCCCACTTTTATATTAATCACCACCTGCTCTATAAAAAAAAATGACATCTCACAATCGATGTATTGATGAACTTTAATATAAGATTAATGGGAGGTTAATGGTTAGTTAAGGAGGTTAATGGGAGCTGTGTTAGGTCACTTACTGGACCTTATAGTATAATTGTGGTATGAGAGCGTTATTGCCAAGCCTGTAGATGTCAGGTAAATAGTGGCAACTGCCTGGGATTAATGTTGCTAATGATCTCTCTCTCTCTCTCTCTTTCTCTCTCTCTCTCTCTCTCTCTCTCTCTCACGCTACAATGATAATGTCCTTTAACTGCACAACAGCTACAAAGACTAAAGAGGTTCATAATTTCTAGCTGTTTAATTACAGAACATATCAAAAGTAACATTTTTATGTTTACAGCATAATGTCATAAATAAGTAAATAGTGCACTCTCACAAAGAGAGTCTGAAATGAACAATTAACAACTGTAACACGATACCAGAATAATATAAGACTGAGGAACATTTATTTAAGATTTTAATTAATAGATAACAGTTATTAATCTGTGAGGTATTTGATGTAACTTACTGTTTTCCCGAAGCTGAAACTGAATGCAGTGGAAGTCTGATTCTCTTCATCTGACATTAATCAGCTAAGGTCTGCTGTGGGAGAGGAAGATGAAAGTGGGTGGGAGGGTAAAGATGTGTCCTGCGCAAAAGCTTTAAGAGCTGATGCTTTGTAATGAATCAGAGGAGCCGACTCCTCTCGAGTAAGAGCTGATACCCACTTCTCTTTCTTTCTCTGTTCTGCCATCACTATAAGTGACTCAGCCCTGCTTACAGCGGAACTCTGTTTGGCAGCAAGGTTTCTTGTGGCCAATCACATCTGAGAATATATCAGGTCAGGCAGATGAAGTGATTAGATAACTAATATTATTAAGATTATTATTATCTCTCTGAGATTATTATACAAGGGAGCAATTTTCTAGTAGTGGAGGTCAGTGCGAAAGCTTCAAAGTTACATTTCAGTTGAATTACAGAAGAAAATGGTGTTTGTAAACTACATTTAATTGTTTAATAATGTATTCTCTTTACTTCTAAATCATACTGTTTAAGAATCATAACATTTAACAAATTATAACATACTATTAAATAAAGTAATATTTAAAGATTGAATTTTAGTTTAATTTAACATAGACCAAGATTTAAATGATATTGGGCTTAATAGGAAATGCATTTTTGAGGACCTATGCTGGCAGGGGTTTGAGATTGAAGAAGTCTGGCACAATTTCTTAAGGAGTTTGTCACCAATAGTACTAAAGCACTTTATGACATTAAGTTCTTTTTGTCTTGTCTTATCTAAGGAGGAGAATAATTGGCATTAAGGGTTCTATGGTCTGTATGTTATTTTGGAGCTTTTGGACAAATGCAGGCTTTATATAATCTACCTGCCCTTTTGCAGGCTTTGATTGCATAATCCATTATACAGTATATGTCATAAGTTAAGTTCAAAGTGCACTGTCAGGTAATTCTACACCAGATCATCTTAATGTCACATATGCGCCATCCGACCACTGGAGGCACTGTGCATGACTACGCAGGGTGTGGTGTAGCAGAGCGAATGAGTGAGCCAGGCGACCAGGTAAGCAACAATAAAGTTTTAATAAAGCAATGGCTGTACCGAGTCCCATAGCATGGGCGAAATGTGTTGGGATAATAAACATACAAAACAGAAAACGGAGGAACACGTGCTCTATAAGTATAATCAGCAGGCAGCATGTGACTAGGTAGGACCCAATCCCCAACCTCGGTGATGGGACCTACCTACGGAAACACCGAACAGAAAAACTCAAAACAGAAAATCCAGGGGAGAGTGGCATAGCACTCCCAAAATTAACATATTGCCCCCCCCCAATTTTTATGCGAAAACAATGGGGGGTATAGCCAACTGGAATAGGAGTCATAGAAAAAATAAAAGCAAAAAAAAAAAAGAAAGAAAAACCGTACGTTTTCGAAAATCGGAGCGTACGAAAAATCGTCCAAGTGTCCGATATGCCCCACTCAGCGCTGCCTACGATCTCTGATCGGTGGTCAGACGTTCCGGGTACGGAGACATGACTTGCTCCAGGCGATTTTGGCGATTCACCATGGCCGCAGATAGCCGCACGACGTCCTGGTGTAGCTCTCTGAGAAACCTTCCTCGATCGTGGAGCACAGACGTTGGATCCGGTTCGGCGACGCAGCCTTTTGAGGGCGCGGAGGTGACGTGGCCCTTTGAGGAGCATACCTGCGGGCTCTGACGCTGGAGAGGCTAACGCAGACTCTGGTGCAGGAGATGCTAATGCGGACTCCGGCGTTGGAGAGAGCACGACTGTCGGGGCAACCTGAAAGAGCGCGACTGCAGGGGCAACCGGGGTGGGCGTGACCGCAGGGCAAGCTGAGTGGGCGCGACCGCAGGAAATAAATAATAATAATAATAATACATTTCATTTCATAGGCGCCTTTCTGAAACTCAAGGACACCTTACAGTTTACAATAGGTATTAAAAAATTATGACAACATTAAAACAAGTAAAGTTAACAAAAGAAGACAGAATAAAACAATCATAGGGCATATGCAATTTTAAAAAGATGGGTTTTTAGTGAGGACATGAATAGTGACGGTGAGTCTATGTTCTGAATGTGTGGTGGTAGAGAATTCCAGAGATGGGGCGCTGAATGGCTAAAGGCTCTACCCCCCATGGTGGAGAGACAAGCAACGGGAACAGTCAGGTGGATGGAAGAGGAGGATCTGAGAGAGCGGGAGGGAGCAGCGATATTAATGAGGTCTGAGAGATATGGAGGAGAGAGATTGTGAATGGCCTTAAAATTGAGCATCAGGATTTTGTAGTCAATGCGGTATTTTATAGGAAGCCAGTGAAGCTGTTGCAGGACAGGGGAGATATGGTTAGTAAATGGGGTTCTTGTGATGATGCGGGCAGCTGAATTCTGGACCAGTTGAAGCTTATGAAGGGATTTTTGGGGAAGACCAGAGAGAAGAGAATTACAATAATCAAGACGGGATGTCACCAGGCTATGGACAAGGATGGCTGTGGTGTGAGGGGTGAGGGAGGGGCGGAGGCGGTTGATATTTCGGAGATGAAAGTAAGCAGAGCGATTGACGTTGTTTATGTGTGATTGGAATGATAGAGTACTGTCGAGGATGACACCCAGACTTTTGACCTGTACAGAGGGTGCAACAGAGGAGTTGTCAATGTTTATAGAGAAACTGTCAATTTTGGATAGTAATGATTTAGTACCAGTAAGGAGAACCTCAGTTTTATCTCCATTCAATTTAAGTGAGTTAGACGTGAACCAGTGTTTGATTTCTGCCAGGCAGTCAGTAAGGTTAGGAGGTGGGAAGGTAGAGGTGGGTTTTGAAGCAATATAAAAAATATTGCCGAGGGGTAGAAGATATATAATAAAGAGGAGGGGTCCCAGGACAGAACCCTGGGGGACCCCTGAAGTAACAGGAAAAGACTGAGATGATTTCAGTGCTAGAAGAGCGCATTCGGGTTTTAGAACAGGGTCATGTTAGAGAAGATGTGTCAGGGACCAGTTTAGCCAGCCCGAATGCCACAGGATCAGGTCCTAAATCTCCGGCTTTAGAGCCCTCGCAGCAGGGTGAGTGGGTGACGACCAGGCGACGTACACGTAGAACTGAGCATCACTCTTCTAGGATCCACGTGTCCAATCGGTTTTCCCCGCTCAGTGACTCACCCACTGAGAGACCGGTTGCTAAAAGTGCTCTGGTTATTGGCGACTCCCAGCTCAGACATGTGCGAATCGCTACCCCCTTAGAGATCCCAGCAACCATAGTCCAGTGCATTCCGGGGGCCAGGGCTTCAGATATCAGGGCGAACCTCAAAGTGCTGGCTAATGCTAAACGCTCATTCTCTAGAATAGTTATCCACGTCGGCACTAATGACGTTCGTCTCAAGCAGTCTGAGATTACTAAGGCTAATGTTAAAGAGGTGTGTGGAACCGCTGCAATGATGTCTGATGAAGTAGTTGTCTCTGGTCCCCTACCAATTAGGCGTGGCGGCGAAACCTACAGCAGGTTATGGTCGCTGCGTTGCTGGATGTCTAAGTGGTGCTCAGAGAACAACATTACCTTTATTGATAATTGGTTTACTTTTGAGGGAAGGCCTGGCCTTTTGAAATGGGACGGCATCCATCCTTCCCGGGAGGGTGCTGCGCTCATGTCACATAACATAGCCGATAGGGTTTTTTCTTCAGATAGGAAAAAAAATTGACATTTCAGAGCCAAGGCCAGGCAGCAGACAGAATGGCCTAACCAACTGCCTGCGAACTGCCAGGAGTCGTCACCCACAATAACTAGGTTCCATTCTATTAAGACAGTTATCAAGTATCGCAGTGAGCAAAAAACAACAAAAAGAGTCCAAAAAGTGTGCCAAAAAAATCTCATTAATATCAATACAACCTCAAGTAATGTAAGAAACACTTTTAAGTTAAAACTTGGGTTATTAAACATTAGGTCACTGTCATCAAAATCAGCTCTAGTTCAAGAAATAATAACTGATAACTTTCTAAATGTCTTTTGTCTCACAGAGACCTGGATTAGGGCCAATGAATACCTAGCATTAAATGATGCCTCTCCACCTGGTTATACTTATGCTCATAAACCACGTCTAAGTGGACGAGGAGGTGGAGTGGCTACGATCTATAAAGAAAACATAAATGTAACACTTAATAATAAGTATGAGTCAAAATTCTTCGAAGCTCTTGTACTCAACATTTCAGCAGTTCATCTTCATTGAAGAATAAATCCAATCTAATGCAACTTATTACCATATACCGCCCTCCCGGCCCATATTCAGAGTTTATTAAAGAATTTGGTGAATTTCTCTCTAACATAGTAATCTCATCAGACAAGGCCTTAATAGTTGGTGACTTCAATGTTCACTTTGAAAACCAACTAGACCCATATAAATTAGCCTTTGACTCCATCCTAGATTCCATGGGCATTACTCAAAGTGTAGTTGGTATAACACATCGCTGTAAACATACATTAGACTTAGTTTTATCACATGGTATTAACATTCATAATTTAACTATTGTTCCACTATGTGAGGTCATCTCCGATCAAGATTTGATAACCTACGATTTAGAAATTGATACTGATCCAGTCATTAAACCGCGATATGACATGAAGCGTACAATCATCCCCTCTACTGCTGTGTCATTCCTACAACATTTACCCGAATTAAACATTAAACCAGCATCAGGACCCGATGAACTTGAAAACACAGCGGAATACCTTAAACACATGTTTTCTGCAACCTTAGACAGTGTCGCTCCACTTAAACTAAAAAGGATTAAAGATAAAAGACTCGTTCCATGGTTTAATGATCAAACACGCGCCCTAAAACAAGCCACTAGAACCATGGAGCGTAAATGGAGACAAACTAAATTATTGGTATTTAGGGTTGCATGGAAGGACAGTATGACTGAGTACAAACATGCACTCAATGCAGCGAAGACTAAATATTATTCTGAATTAATAGAGAACAACAAAAACAACCAAAGATTCCTCTTTAGTACCATTGCCAAATTAACTCGAAGTGCTACTGAATCAGATTCACACATTCACTCACAGTTCAGCAGCAATGATTTCATGAATTTCTTTAGTGATAAAATTGAAAACATAAGACTTAAATCATCTAATGCATTGTGTAGTGTAACCAATAATCAACCCTCAATGATTTCTGAAAAATCTAGTGGTAGAGAAAATAATATAGTACAAGAGTTAAATACCTTTAACCCCATATCTAAAAAAGAGCTTGTCTCATTAATTACACAATCAAAGACAACATCCTGTATGTTAGACCCAATACCTACAAATCTGCTTAAAGACCTCCTACCAAATATCACAGAGCCTTTTATAAACATTATAAATTCATCACTTAAAATAGGCTATGTCCCCAAAAATCTGAATTGTGCAGTCATTAAACCATTACTTAAAAAACCGAATTTAGATCCTCTAATACTGTCCAACTATAGACCAATATCAAACCTTCCTTTTGTCTCTAAAATCCTAGAAAAAATAGTGTTCAACCAGCTGATTCGCCATCTTCTAGCTAATAACGTTCATGAAGTTTTTCAGTCAGGTTTTAGGTCTCACCATAGCACTGAGACAGCCTTAATTAAAGTTGTTAATGACTTATTAATGTCCTCTGATAATAACCAAATCTCTTTTCTTGTATTATTAGATCTTAGTGCAGCCTTTAACACTATAGACCATAACATCTTAGTTGATAGATTAGAAAACATTGTGGGTGTTACAGGATCTGCACTCCAGTGGTTTAAATCCTACCTGACAGATCGATATCAATTCACCTGTGTTAACAACCAATATTCTGATCTCGCTAAAGTTAAATATGGTGTCCCACAAGGGTCAGTTCTGGGTCCACTCCTATTTGCATTATATATGCTTCCATTGGGATCAATTATTCGTAAACATGGAATCTGTTTCCACTCATATGCAGATGATACACAGTTATATGTTTCAGCTAACCCTAATGATGGTTGTTCAGTCACTAAGCTCGAGGACTGCATCCAAGATATTAAAATGTGGATGTCAAAAAACTTCCTACTCCTAAATTCTGATAAAACAGAGTTTCTGATAGTTGGACCCAAGGACAAAATTAACAAAGCTTCTAACACTATGTTAAACCTTGATAACTCTTTAATTAGACCCAGTTCATCTGTAAATAATCTCGGTGTCATTATTGATTCAGATCTCTCCTTTACAAAGCACATTAGCAATATCACTAGAAGTGCATTTTTTCACCTTCGTAACATTTCGAAGCTACGAAATATCCTCTCCCTCCAAGATGCAGAAAAACTAATTCATGCTTTTATTACCTCAAGGTTAGATTATTGTAATTCACTTCTGACAGGATGTTCTAATAAATCATTACATAAATTACAACTTGTGCAGAATGCTGCAGCTAGAGTTTTAACTAAAACCAGAAAGTTTGATCATATAACTCCTGTGTTATCAAACTTGCACTTGCTACCAGTTAAGTTTCGTATCGAGTACAAAATTTGATTAATAACATATAAAATTCTACATAATCAGGCTCCACAGTATCTGAGTGAGGTGATTCAATTGTACCAGCCGACACGTGAGCTCAGATCTCAAGGTGCTGGCTTACTCTTAGCTCCTAGAATAAATAAAATTACTGCTGGTGGAAGAGCGTTCTCCCACAAGGTTCCTCAACTTTGGAATAGCCTTCCTGTTACTGTTCGTGATTCTGAATCACTATTAATCTTTAAAAATAAATTAAAAACACATTTATTTAATCTTGCGTTTAACTAATCCCCTGTAGATAAAGATGTAGATCTCAGACTTGGCTGTGTTGGGGGTAATCTCTGATCAGTGTATGCTGGCATTTCACCTCTTCACCCACCTCATCATTAATGGGGGGGTGTGGCGCTGGAATGATGCTGTTCCGGGGCGCCATCTCAACTATGTAGAGTCTGCAGTATCTGCCTCTTTTAGTTATGCTGCTCTAGTCAGTGATGCCGGAGTCACATGCTGCACTGTGTCAATTAATTACTTATTAATTAAATGCCGTGCTTTATTATTAGCTCTAACTCCCTTCCTTTGTCTGTTTCTTTTGAGGTGTCCCCCGGCTTCCTGGAGATCCATGGCTCTGCTTACGAATACTGTATGGATCCTGACAAGGCGGTCCTGCAGGACGCCCCCTAATGGACTCACATATAGTTTTCTAGTTGTTAGTTTTTCCATTTGTTTAGTATCTGGACATGGCTGTTCTACACTGTTGTTGCTGCCCGGCCGCTCAAGGAGGATGAGTCCCCCATTGAGTCTTGGTCCTCCCAAGGTTTCTTCCTTAAATAACAACATAAAAGGGAGTTTTTTCTTGCCACTGTCGCTTCGGCTTGCTCTTTGGGGGTTTAAAGGCTTTTCATTCTGTAAAGCTGCTTTGTGACAATGTACTGTTGTAAAAAGCGCTATATAAATAAATTACTTGACTTGACTTGACTGAGAGGTGAGATTTTTAATCTGGATGAACTGAGTACGGCAGGAAAGGTATGACTTGAACCAGTTTAATGGAGTCTGGGTGATACCAATGGAAGATAGTCTATTGAGGAGAGTGGTGTGACAAATGGTATCGAATGCCGCACTCAGATCGAGGAGAATGAGAATAGAAAGTAAGCCAGAATCAGCTGGCCGGAGAAGGTCATTAGTAATTTTGAGAAGGGCAGTTTCTGTGCTATGGAGGGGACGAAAACCGGACTGGAACTGTTCATACAGATTATTATATGATAGGTAAGAATGGAGTTGGGTTGCTACTATTTTTTCAATAACTTTAGAGATAAATGGTAAATTAGAAATGGGGCGCAGGTTATTAAAATTGGAGGGATCAGAACTATATTTTTTAAGGATTGGGGTTATTGCAGCAGTTTTAAGAGCAGCAGGAACAGTTCCAGATGAAAGAGAGGAGTGAATGATGGCAGAAATAATAGGGACCAAAGAAGGGAGACAAGCTTTAACCAGGGGTGTGGGGAGTGGATCAAGTTGACATGTAGATGGTTTAGACAAATGACGTTAGAGATTTCCAAAATGGTGGGGAGCTGAAAGGAGGAAAAAGATTTCACAGGTGGGGGGAGTTCGAATTTGAAACCAGAAGAGGGACAGGAGTTGAGTTGAGTGTGAGTCTTTGGGATTTTTTCATGGAAGAAGGTCATGAGGGAGTTACAAAAAACAGTAGAGCAAAGGTGATAAGGTATGGAATCAGGGGCTTGGGTAAAATTATTGTATAGTGAGAACACTTAGTATGACCTTCATTAGAACAGATTAAACCATTGTAGTATATTTGGATTGAGAAATGCAGTCCTTGTACTTAAGCATATGGGTGTAATAAATGTCTTTGTGAACAGTTAAACCAGTTTTACGATGTAGTCGTTCAAGTTGCCGACCTTTAGATTTCATAAAGCGGAGTTCAGGAGTAAACCAGGGTGCAGACTGAGAGAATGAAACAGACGTGCTTTTAAGCGGTGCTAGGTAATTAAGTATATTGTGAAGTCCAGTGTTGTAGTGAGAGACCAGTTCTTCAGGTGAGGTAAATGAATTAAAGTCAATAAAACAATTGATACTCGAAGAAAAACAGTCTAGGTTGATGGTTTTAATGTTTCGGAAGGAGATGAGACGAGGTATTTTCGTGGAGAGAAGGATGAGTTTAACACTGAAGGAAAGAAGGAGATGGTCAGTTATAGGGAGTTCCTTTGTCTTGTGGTCAGAAGGTGAGACACCAGAGCAGCGGATAAGATCTAAGATATGGCCCTTAGAATGTGTAGGGACATTACTAAATTGCTGGAGACCAAAACTCTCCAGACAAGATGTAAAGTCCTTAGTGAGAGAGTTGTTGACATTATCCATGTGAATATTAAAATCTTCCAACACTATATTGTTTGGTGAAATAGTAAATAAATGAGTAAGTAAGGTGGAAAAATCATTGATGAAGTCACTGTTGGGTTTTGGAGGGCGGTAAACAGTCGTGATAATGGTCCGAGTGGGTCCAGACATCTGACACACTGTCGATTCGAATGAGGAGAATACAGGCGCAGGCACCGACGAGACTTTCCACTTCTCGTGATGGATCACTGCGAGACCTCCTCCTCGGCTTGTACCACGTGGTTTACAGATGTAAACAAACCCCGGCGGCGTGGATTCGTTGAGTTGTGTAAAGTCATTGGGTTGTTGCCAAGTCTCAGTTAAACAGAGAAAGTCCAGGTTATGGTTTGTGAGGAGATCTTGGATGAGATGTCCTTTGCTCGTGAGTGAGCGGATGTTCAGCAGACTGAAGTTGATAGCGGAGTGGTCACACTTGGTGAAAGTGCTAGCCGACCTGGCTAAGGGGGCTAGCACGTTGTGGTCCACAACTCGCCCGGTGTTACGTGGAAGACGGCGTGAAGCGGACCAGATGGATTTTATTGATTTGGATGTGTCTTCTCGGAAATTCCGGCGAGACCCACGGTGGATATATCTCCAGCGAGGCACGAGAACTATATCCGAGTGGAGGAGTAGTGAAGCCGGGAGAGAAGCAGACAGGCTAGGACGCAGCTGAAGGAGCTCAGCAGCGGAGTACTGGAGCAAACCCGCCACAGGTTGGTGAATAAAAGTCAAAAGAGACCAGAGCAGCAACAACCAGAAATATATCCTGCCCGTTGACATTTGCGTGGTTGGTTCAGCAAATGGAGTAGAACAGGGAGATGGGAGATAATCCAGTAGTTAAAGATTGTACTCACAGATGACCCCGTCTTTTTAGATGAAAACAATCACAAAGTCCATCACACAAAGTCCATCATATCAATCCGGGAAGCCCAGAGACCGAGTAGCATTAACAGATTTAAAAATATTATTTATCAGGCGTATATACCGGCGAGCAGCGGCAGCAAGTTGCGCCAGCGTGCACTTGTCAGGAGTAAGATGAGGGATTAATGCAGGAATGTCTTCATGTCGCAGGAAAGTCGCAGGAATGTCTTCATGCCATTTGTCCGGAACAGAATCTAGTTCATCTCGGACGGAGGACAGCAAATGTTGAGCGGAAGGTAAACGGTCCAGAGCGGGAGGCAAATGGTCCAGAACGGAAGGTAAACGATCCAGAGCGGGAGGCAAACTGTCCATAGCGTAAGGAATACGGTCCAGAGCGGGGGGCAAACGGTCCAGAGCGGGAGGCAAACATTCTAGAGCATGGGGAAACCGATCTTGAGCGGGGACCCCAGAAGACCACTGCTTCACCATCGGCCCACTGGACAGAACCCCTTGAACCAGGCTGGAAACCTTGCCCTTACTCCAGTCTCCTTCCTCTCTGCCTTCTGGACACTAAAAAAACAGAACCAGTACCATGGAAAAACCACATAAAGCTAAGTCCTTATCTACAGAGATGGAGAACACCGGAGATCCAGCCGAGGCAGGACCTGAGCTCAGGACACAAACCGAGCGGATCACAGACGGCTCGGAATGGGACGCGGCCGACGCAGCCCGAATAGATCACCCAAACCCTGCCAGGACTGGAGATGGCGCGGATCGCTGGCGGCACGGGGAGGCCCGCTGACGGCTCGGAGCGGCTCGCGGAGAGGCTCACGGGCGGCATAGAGTGGATTACTGGCGGTGCGGAGCGGCTCGCTGATGGGGTGGAGCAGGTCGCAGGTCGCAGGTCGGATTACTAATCCGAATGCTATGAAGCGGACTACTCACGACGCGGAGCATCTCGCTGGCATCGCGAAGAGGCTCGCAGGTGGTGCGGGACGGCTCGTTGGCGGTGCGGAGAGGCTCACAGGGCGGGTTGCTGACCCGAGTGCTGCGAACGGCATGAAGCAGATCAATCATGGCGCGGAGCGGCTCGTTGGCGACCCGGAGCGGCTCGCAGGTCGGATGACTAATACGAATGCTGCGAAGCGGATTGCTCATGGGGTGGAGCGGCTCGCAGAGAGGCTCGCGGAGAGGCTCGCGGGCGGCGCAGAGCGGATTACTGGCGGTGCGGAGCGGCTTGCTCGCTAGCTTACATGGAACGGAGAGAGGGAAACTGATCTCCCCATACTCCGGGACGCGGTCAATGACCCTCATCGGTCCAATCCACGAAGAGGGAAAAGAAAAGAAAAATTTTTATGGCGGGGCTAGGGCCGAGGTAACGCAGTGGAACGCTGCAGCCGGAGAAGCGGCTAATGGCGGAGCTAGCGCCGAGGTAACGCAGCAGAACGCTGCAGCCGGAGAGGCGGCTAATGGCGGGGCTAGCGCCGAGGTAACGCAGCGGAATGCTGCAGCCGGAGAGGCTGCTAATGGCGGGGCTAGCACCGAGGTAACGCAGCAGGACGCTGCAGCCGGAGAGCTAAACAGACCGACTGCTGGGACTACCCGGATGAGGGAGAATGCGGTAGCGGGAAAACAAAAAGTAGGGCACTTACCCAAACATGGAATCCTGGACTTCACTAGGAGGTTGTGAGGCCAGCATTCTGGCACTGCGCATGACTACGCATGGTGAGGTGTAGCGGAGCGAATGAGCGACCACATAAGCAACAGGAAAGTTTTAATAAAGCAACGGCTGAACCGAGTCCCATAGCACGGGTGAAACGTGCCGGGATGATAAACATACAAAACAAAAAACGAAATGCAACCGAGACACCAACAGTAACACATACATACATATATACATACATTGCCTGCTGAACCGGGAAACATGTGCTCTATAAGTATAATCAGCAGGCAGCATGTGACTAGGTAGGACCCAATCCCTGACCTCGGTGATGGGACCTACCTACGGAAACACCGAACGGAAAAACTCAAAACAGAAAACCCAAGCCTCCCAAACCTAACTCCAAGCACTCCCAAACCTAACAAGAACCTGAAGACCAGAGGCCAATCAACCCGATGGTCGCCGCACACACACCACGGATGAGGAAGGAGGGAGACACCAGGCAGTGGCCACAGACAGTGGGCAAGAATCCAGAGAGCCAGAGGCAATGAGATATCCAACCCATCCCCCCAGGCCGGCACCCCCGGCAAGAGCCGAGCATGCGGCTTCCAAGGCCCTGGCGCCCGCAAACGATCTCAACCCCGGCTGAGCCCACCCCCACGCCAAAGAGACCCAAGGAGCAGGCCAGACACCACGCCAAGACACCCAGCCGTACACCCCAGGACACACAGGCACCCACAGTGAGGGGGCGGTGACAGCGACGCTAAAGGTGACAAGCTCAGCAAGCTACAGATCCACGACCAGTCGTCCACACTCACACATTCACACAAGTACCCACCCATACGTGCTCACTCATCCAATCGCATACACCAATTGTACACACCAATCTCCCACTCATGCACACACATGTAACATATAAGAACAACTGGTGTGAGCCAGGGGACACCGGCATCGGACCAGCAAAGTCCCAGCAAGGCAGCCAGCCAGTCCCCACCCCAGGTAGGGCGCACAGGGCCAGGCGTGTGAGGACCCACCCTCCCTCTCCTCCCACCCAACGTGTTGCAGTGAGTGTGTAATATGGAAGTGTGTCTGACAGTGCTAATAAAATTAGGGGGACAGATGTAACATGAGCACTGAATAACAGCACCCAGTCACACCGCCCCCCAAGGCCCTTAGTGTCTAACATGTAATTAAGATTGAGGGACAGATATCAGTGAGCAGATCGGTGGGGGACACCTCAGCAGCGCCACCCACTGACCACCATATAACATACCCGCCCCAAGGCCCTATGTGTGAAATGTTGTGAACTGTACGATGTACGGAGGAGAGAAGACAACATGAGTGACCCCCCCCCCACAACCCGTGTATGGGTAATGCAAATGTTTCTGGGGTGGGAGGAGGGGAAGTGCCAGGATGAAGACCGGGAGGCAGAGAACTTCCTCCCGGAAGAGCAGAGCCAGCCATCCGGCTCACTAGGCACCCCACACCCCACCACAGAACAAGGAGGGCTGGCCCCGGGCCCAATACACCCGGCGCCCCTCCGCCCACACCACAAACACAACAGAAACATACATACCTACACGCATACAGACAACAACATTAGACATCAATCTGCGTGTTTACATCCACACACTCACACACACCCACTAACTCACCCACATACACACACATTCGCTCACTCACTAGACCACACACGCACATCCGCACACACACGCACACACACATACACACCAAGGCCCCGAATCTGCACTCGATCGGCCCCGCTGGTCTTTCTCTTGGGCGCAACCCCCCCCACCAAAGACCCTACACCCCACCCCCCAGCCGTCTGCCAGGTACACCACAGGACAAGGCCACAACCGGCCTACCCCATCATGTGATGGAGTTGATCAGTGGGGACTATAGGGTTTCAAATATCGCCAAATGGTCGCTGGTGGTAGCTGACATTCTTTCCATACTAATATGGTCTAAACGTAGATTTTTGTACTAAGTTAAACATAAGTCCTTTTTTGATTTCCACTTCATGAGGATAGTTTTCTTGGCAATGCAGAAGGCAGTGAGAACTATGGGTGATATATCTGTTTCTAGGTTTAATTCACTTGTATCACCTAAAATGCACAATTTTGGTATGGCTGGGATATCACAATTAAGCCATGTAAATAAGTTGTCACATATTATCTGCCAAAGCCTTTGAACAGGTGTACAGGACCATATAGCATGTATATAATTATCATTCTGAGTGCCTGAGCAGTTAATAATAATAATAATAATAATAATAAAACATTTTATTTGAAAGCGCCTTTCAGAACACCCAAGGACGCTGTACAAAACATACATATTAAAAAAACATTTACATTTAAAAATAATCATGTGCAAAAGAAAGTAGAATGAAATAAATTATAAGAAAGATAAAATTATATCAATAATAATTAATTAACAGTTAAAAGCTAATTTAAAAAGAGTTAAGTTTTTAGACCAGTCTTAAACAGAGAGAGGGAGGTGGTGTTACGTAGTCCATGGGGTAGCGAGTTCCAGAGCCGTGGGGCAGAGCGGCTGAAAGCTCTGCTCCCCATGGTGGTGAGGCGAGCAGAGGGTACTGACAGTTGGAGGGAGGAGGCAGACCTTAGGGAGTGGGAGGGGGTGGAGATGTTCAGGAGGTCAGTTAGGTATGGAGGGGCAAGATTGTGGATTGCTCTAAAAGTGTGTAAGAGTATTTTGTAGGTGATGCGTGATTTGACTGGTAGCCAGTGAAGCAGTTGTTGGACCGGAGTGATATGAGCAGAGGATGAGATCTGTGTGATTACACGGGCGGCTGAGTTCTGAACCATCTGTAATTTATGGAGGGATTTATTGGGGAGGCCAAATAGTAGTGAGTTACAGTAATCGATCCTAGATGTTACTAGACTGTGGACGAGGATGGCAGTGGCGCGGGGAGTGAGTGAAGGATGGAGACGGTTGATATTACGAAGATGAAAGTATAGAATTAGAATAGAATAGAATTCAACTTTATTGTCATTGCTCAATATGAACAACGAAATACAGTTTGCATCCATCCAGAAGTGCTATTGCAGATATATAAATATATACAAGTGGTAAGTAATATATACAAGTGGTAAGTTTGCTTGTGGTAAATATGCTGATCGAGTTATGATATTAATGTGAGAAGTGAATGAAAGTGTGGTGTCAAGAATGACACACACTGAGGTGAGGGCGAGAGTGTGGAGTTGTTGAATTGAAGAAGAAGATGTTGAGATCGGGAAATAGAGTTTTTTGTTCCAACAAGGAGGAGTTCATTTTTGTTATGGTTCAGTTGGAGGAAATTGTTTGAGAACCAGTTGTGGAGCTCACAGAGGCAGTCAGTGAGAATAGATGAAGGTATGGTGGAGTTTGGGTTTGTAGAAATGTAAAATTGTGTGTCATCAGCATAGGAGTGAAAGCTGACACCAAATTTCTGGAAGATGTGGCCAAGTGGAAGCAGGTAAATGATGAAAAGAAGAGGTCCGAGTACAGAACCTTGGGGGACACCGGTGGAGATGGGGGAGGACTGGGAGCGGAAAGACTTGAGCTGTATAAACTGAGTGCGGTCGGAAAGATAATATTTAAACCAGTCCAGGGGGATGTCAGAAATGCCAATAGAGGTTAGTCAGTCGATGAGAATAGGATGAGAAATGGTGTCAAATGCCGAGCTCAGATCAAGGAGGATGAGAATTGACAGAAGTCCTGAGTCAGCAGCAAGGAGAAGATCGTTGGTGATTTTGATCAGTGCAGTTTCTGTGCTATGAAGGGGTCGAAATCCTGATTGAAACTGTTCGTAGAGGTTATTGCTGGAGAGATGTAAGTGAAGCTGATTAGCAATGACCTTTTCAAGTATTTTTGTTGTAAAAGGCAGATTAGAAATGGGGCGGAGATTATTGAAGTTTGTTGGGTCTAGATCTTGTTTCTTTATGATGGGAGTGATAGCAGCTGATTTAAAGGCTTTGGGAACAATACCAGTGGTCAGGGAAGAGTGGATGATGTTTGTGATGAAAGGAAGAAGAGAGGGGAGACAGGATTTAACCAGGGTTGTGGGGATGGGATCAAGCTGACAGGTAGTTGTCATCGATTTCCTGATGATGACAGAGATGTAAGCTGCAGAGGGGAGCGAGAAAACAGATAGTGGGATGGAGGGAGGAGAAAGTTCTATATGAATGTTAGAGGCAGAGTTTGGTCCAACGTGTTGATGTATGGAGTGGATTATTTGGGTGAAAAATGAGATAAGGGAATTACAGCAATCAGTAGAATACATGTGGGGTGGTAAAGAGTTAGGAGGTGAAACTGTGCTGTTGAGGAGGGAGAAAAGGGTATGTGTGTTTCCTTTGTTGGAACTGATGATGTCAGTAAAGTACTTAGATTTGGCCTGGGAGATGCTTTCCTTGTAGTGTTGGTTAAGGTTTATATACATTTCTTTGTGAACTGTGAGTCCAGATTTCTTATAGAGTCGCTCTAGTCTACGGCATTGTCTTTTCATAGAGTGGAGTTCAGCGTTGAACCAGGGAGCAGAAGTGGAAAAGGAGACTGACCGGATTTTTAGAGGCGCAAGAGAGTCAAGAATACTGGTGGAATACTTGTAGCTGGACACAAGTTCATCTATGTTGAAGGAGTTTAAGGTGGAGAGGTTGTGAGCAGAGAAAGCTTCATGATCGATATTCTTGATGTTGCGAAAAAGAATAGTGCGTTGTGGCCTGATAGCAGAGAATTTTAAATTAACACTGGAGGAAAGCAACAGGTGATCAGTAAAAGGAAGTTCATCAGAAGAACAGTTAAGAGGAGAGAGTCCAGAGCAACATACAGTAATAAGTCAAGAGTGTGTCCCTTAATGTGAGTTGGGAAATTAATGAACTGCTGGAAGCCACAGCTATCCAGGCAGGATGTGAAGTCAATGGTGAGCAGGTTGTTGTCATCATCGATGTGTATATTGAAGTCTCCCAGCAGGACAACATTGGGTGATAGAGCTGAGAGGTGTGCAAGAAAAGTCGCAAATTCATCCATGAAAAAGGTGTTAGGTTTGGGGGGACGATATACAGTGGCAACAATGGTGGGAGTAGGACCGGAGAGTGAACACACAGTCTGCTCAAAAAAAAAAACCTTCCAGTTCTCGCGGTGAATTATCGCGAGACCTCCCCCACGGCCGGACTTGGCGGGGATTTGGCGATGTAAACAAACCCAGATGGGGTAGATTCGTTCAGGTGACAGAAGTCATTTTGCTGTTGCCATGTTTCAGTTAAGCAGAGAAAATCCAGTTTATGGTCAGAGATGAGGTCCTTGATGAGCTGCCTTTATCTGTGAGAGAACGAATGTTCAAAAGCCCAAAGTTAAGCTAACATGGTCCAGTTAGCGGTCCGGGTGTTGTGCCGTGGTGGACGCTCCGACCAGACGTCCGTGGTGGACTCTCCGACCGAGTTTATCGGCTTGCCGGAGGGAGATCTGCGGCGGGAGCCACGGTGTATATATCATCAGCGAGGCTGGAAGATGATATCCTGAGGGAGTAGTGGAGGTGGGGGAACGTTTGGTGAGAAGCGCAGCCGAAGCAGTTCGGCTGCCGAGTAATGGAGGATTCCGGACACCGGGTTATTGCTGATGAGCAGAAGGAGAATCCAAACCAGAGCGAGCAGCAGGCAAATCCTATTAATCTGCATGGTTGCAGGGACTTGTAGTAATAATCCCACAGCAAAATATCCGTAAAGGGAGATAACGCACAAGAGCACGACGAGCAGCGGCAGCGAGTAGCGCCAGCGGTCACTTGTTCACAGTGGTAGCTCTCAAGTTAGTGCATATGTTTGTTTCTTTACGGCCCATTTTAACCATTCTGTGCCCTGTGTAATGTACTCTATGTAAAATTTTGTATTGTACCCCTAAGTAAATTAGTTAGTAGAGCAGAAAGTGTACTAAAAAACTGAATGAAACAAAATAGAAGTTTGCAAACCACAAAATCACTGTAATTCCTTGATGGTGGTATGGACCAGCCAATCCAGAAAAGTGCTAACCTTCCTAGGGTCCATCTGTAAAATCTCAATAGACAAAACAAAGCCCAAAAATGAAATACGACTTTGATTGATCTCACACTTCTCTGCATGAACAAACAAATTGTTGTGTAACAGACATTGGAGAATGGATGAAACATGCTGGCAATGAGTCTCTACATCGGTAGAAAAAATTTATATATTGTCAATGTACAGTAAAACAAACTCCTCCAGAAATTCCCTAAGTACCTCGTTTATGAAAGATTGGAAAATACCTGGGGCGTTGTGAGGCCAAACAGCATTACCAAATATTCAATATACAATATACAATATACAAATTCACTCAGGTTGTACATTTTATTTTATTTTATTTTATACACTCTTGTAAATAAATTCTTTCTTTCTTTCAAAATCTTTTGTAAATTGTAAATTATAGTGTTCTCTTTTAAATCTCTTTATCTGTGTAAATTTAAGTACGTGACACCGAAAAGTATGGCACCTTAATTTCGTTATACCTGGTATAATGACAATAAAGATATTCTGATTCTGATATTCATACTGACCCAACATGGTGACAAAGAAGGTCTTCCATTCATCCCCCTCCCTAATACACACCAAATTGTAAGCATTGTAAGCATTTAGTAAAAATAGCAGATTTAAGCCTCTCCAAAACAGAAGGGATGAGGGGAAGAGGGTATGCAATCTTACGGGTAGCCTGGTTAAGTTTTCTATAATCAATACGTGGCCTAAGGGAAGAATCTTTCTTCGGAACAAAAAAAAAACTCCAAAGCCACAGGAGACTTAGAGTGCCCTTAGCGAGTGACTCGGTTATGTATTCACGCAAGGCCTCAGCGGCAATAAGAGGATAGGGACTAGCCCTAGGTAGTTTGACACCCTCAATGAGATCTATGGCACAGTCAGAATTACAATGAGGCGGTAGAGAAAAGGCATTGGACGAGCAAAATACCTGCGCAAAATCGGCATGTTCCGAAGGAACTTCCACCAGTAGACTGGGAGGTCTACTGGCATAGCTGGCGAACAGGGTACAGAAGACAATGAGAATAACAAAATGGAGACCAATAGATAATGTCCTGAGAAGCCCACGAGATGACTGGGTCATGGCACTGAAGCCAAGGCAACCCTATAATAAGGGGAAAATAGGAAGAGGAAATCAGAAGAAAGAACAAAGTTTCGCTATGCAATGCACCTGTTATGTGTCATCACGTGGTGTGAGTGTGTTGGGTAAACCACACCTTGAAATTTTGTTCACCTGGGTGTAATCACACACGCTATTTAAGTTACTGTGTCCTGTCTCTCGTCACCAATAAGTGTTGTGCTCACCCCTGTGCTATGCCTTGTCCTCTTTGGCTCCCGATTTCGTCTCGTGTCTTGTGTTTTTCTGTGTGCAGCTCCCCTTCCTGACGCTATACCTGATCCTAGCCACACTTCGTCCTGGTGGAGACTGTGGATTGGAACACGGCCCCGCTGACATCTCAGCGTTTCCTGTCTTCTCCGCCAGCGTCTCACACCACCACGCTCTGTTCCCCATTTGGTTGTGGCTATTAAACATCTGTTGACTGTACCTCTGCCTACAGACTGATTGTTTGCAAAATTATGAATAATATTTTCTGTTCATCGGTAGCGGGTGGACGATTAGCGAAATACATAGAACACTGAAACATGAACAACTCAGAAACCTCCATCAAATCTCTCTGGCTTAGTTACTGTAAGCGGGGATACCGCCGAACTGATGATGGCTGAAAACCAGCCAGTGGGCTGATGAAATCCGCGTACCAACAGGTCTTGACGCGCCAAGATGGATCCCATGGCCTTAGACAGTTCAAGCATTTCCGGTCAAAGTTTGCAGAGGAAGCGCCCTTGCTCATGAAGTGCGTGCATCTGATCCATGGTTTGAGACACGTCCATAGTCATTGGCGTCATATCTGTCAGCGGCGTAGTAAAGGACAGCACACTCACAGATCAATACCGATATAGTTTATTAGAACAAAGGCAATGTTCTCCAAGGAGAGAGGCAAAACCAAACGAAACCAAAACACAAAATACCGTGTGGAGAAAACCGCAAAAGAACAACTGCCAAGAAGCGGAGAAAAACAAACAAAACATGCAAAGAGCGAGAACACATGCAATAAGTGAGCGACACAAGCAAACAAACCAGAATCAGCACTTATGAACACTGTAAATAACCAATTACAGAAACAATGAACAGGTGATTAAAATTCCGGTGATGGACAGCAATTAGAGGTAACCGGTGTTATGCCCTCACCAGAGTGCACAACAGAGGGAGCGGGAGTGACAAATAGAAGGTTACAAAACTGATTCGGTGGTACTGTAAATGAACGCCCCCTCTAGGTAAAATCTCACGTGACATGAGGAAGTTGAAAATGCTGAAACCCAGAGTGCTCTGGGCCGAGCAAAGGGAGGCAGGCCTTGGCTGAGCCTGACCAGGCCAAAACCAAGCAGAACAGGGCCCAGCAGCACCACTGGCCAGAGCCAGACCAGGCGACCAAGAGAAGAGCCCAAAAAGAATCAGAATCAGACTTTATTGGCCAAGTATGTTCACACATACAAGGAATTTGTATTTGGTTACAATAGCTCACAGTGCACAATAAGTGACAGACATACCCAAAATAGCATTCCTCATACACACACACACACACACACACACACACAGACACACCTGTAAACATGACGGTTGTGCAATTTGCAGATTGTATTTAAATAAAGTGCTAGTGCAATACTGTAATGGATAATTAAATAGGTGAAAATGGAAGAAGACTGGTTGAGAGTGTTGAGAATGAGTCCAGAAGTAGTGTTTTAATGTTCAGCTGTTCATTAGTGTGATGGCATGTGGAAAAAAGCTTCTCTGTAATTTGGAGGTCTTGATCCTCAACTGACTGAACCGCCGGCCTGAGGGAAGATACTGGAACAGGTGATGTCCAGGGTGTGATGGATCATGGACGATGTTCTCTGCCCGCTTCCTGGTTCTGGCCGTGTGCAGGTCTGGTAGGGAGGGTAGCTTTACGCAGATGGTTCCCTCTGCAGACCTGATGATGCGCTGTAGTCTGTGGGTGTCGTGTCTGGTGGCTGAGCTGCCCCACACTGTGATGGATGTGGTGAGGACAGATTCTGTGGTGGCGGTGTAGAACTGCACCATCAGCTCCTTGGGCAGGTTGAACTTCCTCAGCTGATGCAGGAAGTACAGCCTCTGTTGAGCCTTCTTGATGATGGTGCTGATGTAATGGTCCCATTTCAAGTCCTTTGAGATTGTTGTTCCCAGGAACTTGTAGGAGTCCACAGCCATTACAGTAATGTTGAGGATGGTGAGTGCTGGAAGGGTTGGACGGCTTCTCCTGAAGTCTACTCTCATCTCCACTGTTTTGGCTGTGTTCAGCTCCAGGTTGTTGTGCTTGCTCCAGAAGACCACCTGCTCCACAACCCATCTGTAGGCTGTCAGATCATCTGCCATTTTCAGGATTTTGACTGAGAAGTCTTGTTTGTGTATAGTTTGTGTACTGAGGAGTCTCGTTTGTGTACAGTGAGAAGAGCAGCGGGGAGAGAACACAGCCTTCTGGAGCTCCTGTGCTGATGGTCCTGGTACCTGACGTTATCTTTCACAGCCTCACTTGCTACTCTTTAGCAGTGAGGAAGTTTGTAATCCACTGGTAGGTGGAGGCTGGTACACTGAGGTGGGTCAGTTTGGAGTGTAGGTGTCCGGGGATGATTGTATTAAAGGCAGAGCTAAAGTCCAAGAACAGAACTCTTGCATATGAGCATGGATGGTCAAGGTGCTGGAGGATGTGATGTAATCCCATGTTCACAGCATCATCCACAGACCTGTTGGCCCGGTACGCAAACTGCAGGGGGTCTAGTTGGGGGTTGGTGATGTCCTTCAAGTGAGTGAGAACCAGCCTCTCGAAGGATTTCATGACCACAGAGATCAGTGCGACAGGTCTGTAGTCATTCAGTCCTATGATGGTTGGCTTTTTGGGGACGGGAATGATTGTGGAGCATTTGAAGCACGCCGGTACGACACACTGCTCTAGTGATTTGTTGAATATCTTGGTGAAGACAGGAGCAAGCTGGTCTGCACAGTTCTTCAGGCAGGAGGGTGACACTCCATCTGGACCTGGTGCTTTCCTCACTCTTTGTTTGTTGAAGAGTCGGTGCACGTCTGCTTCACAGATCTTCAGGGCAGGCTGAATGGGTGACTGAGAGTCAGAAGGGTGTGAAGTGGTGTTGTGTTGTTGATTTGACCTGGGTTTTCAAACCTGCAGTAGAAGGTGTTTAGGACCATTGTCTGGTGTGCAGGTCATTTGTAACTTGATAGATTGTGCAGGGTTTTCCAGACAGCTGAAGGCTCGTTTGTGGACATCAGTCTGCTCAGCTTGGTGGAGTAGCTCTTCTTAGCAGCTCTGATCTCTCTATTGAGTGTGTTCCTGGTTTTGTTGTAGAGCGCACGGTCCCCACTGCTAAAAGCGTTTTCCTTGGACTGCCGCAGATGCTTCAGTTTGGCATTAAACCGGGGCTTGTCATTGTTGTATCTGATGCGAGTCCTGGTCGGAACACAGATGTCCTCACAGAAGCTGATGTAGGTTGTCACAGTATCAGTATATTCGTCCAGGCCGCTTGTAGAGTCCTCGAACACACACCAGTCTGTGAACTCCATACAGTCCTGAAGCCTCTCTTTAGCCTCACTGGACCACTTTTTCACTGTACTGACCACAGGTTTGGCCCACTTCAGCTTTTGTCTGTAGGTTGGGAGAAGATGGACCATAGAGTGGTCAGATAGGCCCAGAGCAGCTCGGGGAACAGAGCTATATGCTCTTTTTAATACAGTATAGCAGTGGTCTAGTATATTACTCTCCCTGGTGGGGCAGGTAACATGCTGTCTGTATTTGGGCAGCTCGCTGGTGAGTTTAGCTCTGTTGAAGTCCCCAAGTATAATGAAAACACACTCGGTGTGTTTGTGCTTCGCGCTGGTGATCTGGTCTGTGAGAGCACGCAGTGCGTCACGCACGCCGGCGCTAGGTGGAATGTAAACTCAGACGAGCACCACGGAGGAGAATTCCCGCGGGCAGTAGAAAGGTTTACAGTTTATAATCACAGACTCCAGATCAGGACTGATCTGATCTATTGGCCCTGGTTAATTATATTTCCCAGGCACGTAGAAACTGTACATTATAGTCTCGATGAGTTTCAGGTGATTTCTTTTATGTATTTTAGTTGATGTTGGGGATCCCAGATAATATACTGTATTAATCCTATAGTACTACTGCTGATTCAGACAAATGTGACGACATTTGAACACTGAAGCAGATATTATAGTAAAAGGTATAGGATTGTTTGAAAATGCAATCTATGTACATTTAATTGGATAAGTGTATAATTAGGCGGCACGGTGGCTTAGTGGTTAGCACGTTTGCCTCTCAGCACTAGGGATTCCCGGTTCGAATCCCCATCTGGGTGGAGTTTTCATTTCTCCCCGTGTCTGCGTGGGTTTCCTCCGGGATCTCTGGTTTCCTCCCACAGTCCAAAAACATGGAACAAGTCAATTGAGTTCTCCAAATTGCCCCATATAGAGTGTGTATGCATGCGTGTCTGTGTGAGTGAGTGTGTGCCCAGCGATAGATTTGCGCCCTGTGCTGGGTGTATCTGCCCAGCGCCCGAGACGTTCTCCCCTGGATGGGCATGGGGAACCCCACCGCGACCCTAATAAAGCGGAAGATAATGAATGAATGAATGTGTATAATTATATGAATCCTTAGCTCTAATATAGAGCCGTGTGGTTGATACTCATGCTACGACACCACATGGTAATATATTTGTTTGCTAGAATCTAGAGTTGAGTAGTATATTTGGGATAGAGGAGTTTATCAGAAGAAAACAGTTGAAAATTGCCATTGATATGGTTTTCAGTCCGCCTGAGAATGTAGAAGCTTGACTGACAAATTTTATCAATTAAGGTACTGCAAGTGTGGACTAAAACTCCATGTTGGACGGGGTATATCTGTTGAAAATAACTAGTTAACATATTACAGTAACTTGGTAAAACAATAAAACATGAATACTGGACAGTATTGGTAAAATGGTCAATATCCTTCAATTACTATACAAATTGGGCAAAGGGTTTACCAGCCATGGAGCCATAAACATATGGAGGGCCTAATGCCACCATTAACTGAAGGGAGTCAAATGTGGGTGTTGAAATTTTAACAGTACACAGCAGATAAGATACTGGTAAGGGTGCGCCCCCCCTCTACTATGGTGGGGACTTCACAAACAAATGTTGATCTTTTCCTCTATATTGGTCTCCATATTGTAACGCTGCGCATGTATGATGCATATACTGAACCTTTGGGAACCCTTACACAGTGTGCGCATGCGCGGGACTTCTGTGTGCGATAGATGAATGGCAATTGTGCTGCTTCTACACAATACTGAACTCTTGTACTTATTCCTGCTATCATCACCATAACGCTTCGCTGTGGTACTGTGTGATCTCTTGCTGTTCATGTGTGAATATAATAAAGCGAGCAAAGTGAAATATCGACACCGGTGAGTGTAGTTTCGATTATTTCTAGAAGTTTACCGCTATCTGGGACTGAAGCGTTACAACATGGTCCTGCACGAACTGGAGCAGGAAACAGATGACATAGAGCAAACGGGAAACTTCAGTTTTCTAAGGGTAGATTAGTCTTTAACAATAAAAGATTGTGAACCATAAATTAATCTAAAACTGCAGTATTACTAAGTTTAAGTACACTATTGTATTACAATAGTTAGGTGTTGGTTTATGTGTGGTACCACTGTATATGTTGGTCTGTTAGTCTGTTAACTTGTGAGTGTTGTCTGGCTTATTTTGTTGATTGTTTGTGTGGATTTAGGTATGAGTCTATGATGAGATGAGTGTAAAAACAAAAATTCTATTCATGTTCTAAACTCTTTTTCCTAGCTTATATTCTAGGTAAGAATAACCAAACAGGAATTATAAACTAGCATAACTAAAAGCAAATGAGTACATTACTAAATAAAATAAATAAAAGTTATGTTAGAAGTAAGTGAGGGTGAAATAACACCATATAATATTAAGTTAAGAAACACAGTGATTTAGAATAAATTAAAGTAAAAGGAAAAATGTAAACTTAATAATGAGTAAAAGACAAAATGTTTACTGCTTCAATAAAGCATTTACTCAGCTCAATATTGGTGAACAACGTGCTTGAAGTCAAACATATGCTCTGAAAATACATGATGATGGGGTGTGAGAATCTCTAGCAAAATGTGAGGGCATCAGTGACCAGATGTGTGAAGGTCTGTTTGATCCCAGACTCGCCCAGATCAAGGAAATGCCGACGCTAGGAATTAAATATGGTCAGTTTCTTAGGATCAGAGAGCTGTCCAGGTCACCAAATCCATATTTTTATGGCCAAATTTATTAATTTGTGAGCAACTGTATTAGAACCCAGCCTGATTATATAATGGCCTAATTAATGGCATTTAGGTTTTGAAATAATTGACATAGGGTAAACTGTAAATAAATAGATAACTTAATAAATTCGGCCATAAAAATATGAGTATTTGGTTGACTTGACTATTTAAGTTTAATTTAATTTAAGATTAAAAATAGACACATTCCTCACAAACCTTGTCTCCACTCTGTTCTAATCTGTTTTAACATTCTATGTGCATGTGTGTCTGTTTTGGTTACAAGGTGTGTAGAGATAGTGGGTTGTGGAGAATTTATTGCTGTTTGAAAAAAAAGGCAGATTTGTGTCATTTGAATCTGTTGTTGTGGGGTTTACTGTTGTTGAAGTCGTTGAAGTGAGGGTAGTGATAATGATTAGCCGTCGCAGATAACATAGTTTAGAGCTCATTAAAATATTTTTTATTACGAAACATGAAAGGGACCAAGGACCATTTTTGTTTAATGAAGGACAAGATTTGACTGATTAATAAAATAAACTAGACTGGTGTGTTTAACATTACTAACCAAACAAGTCAATTTTCAGGTAGTGGATGAGACTGACAGTGCAGTTTGATGTTTGATCAAAAAAAAACAAAAAAAAAAACTTTGTATTGATAAATTTTTCCATAGCATTACAGATTGGCAGAAAATGGAGGAGAATCTTGGTGATAATATAAGTATTGTGTGACTGTCATCTCCTTTGAATATGATCCACAGACAACAGACAGTTAATGTTTACCACAGGTCACAAATTTAGCAATAGTTGATTATGAGAAACCATTCTATATGGATGTTTTTGAAACAAATGCTGTTGTGATTAAAAATGTTTTCAATCAATCATGTCACATTACATACTGTATGTAGTGAATTTTAAAGTGAACTATGGTCTTATATTAGAGCAATGCGATTAAGTAAGGGATACTCGGTAAACATTTACATTGATTTAGCATGAGCATTTAAATACAGGAAAGAGATGGGTGCATTTCAACAGACACAGATAGATCAGGAAAAGGGGCCACAGAGAACAATGAGCTATAGAGAACAGCCACAAACCTATGCAACTTACAAATTACACAATCTCTAATCAAATTCATTTTTATCACATATGAATTTCTCACATATAGGAGGATGTCTGGACCCCAAGGGTAAAAAGATAGTAGATATAAACTTTCAGTAACTGAATACATGACAGCGCTAATAAACTTTACAAAAGTCTCCCCTCACAAGTGAAAACAGCAGAAGAGGTGGCCACCAGAAAAGGGGAGACAGTGAATGAAGTAGTCTTGAGGATTGCCCACAGAGCGTTATCATCAATCGCGGTTGCCTGCCATTGATGATTTTTTCTGTACACTGTTTTGTTATTATTCAATAACTCGCATAAAATTCTTTTGGAATCATTAAGGTGATGGATGATTCTCAGTTCTGCAGTGACACTGACATGGTGGTGGTATTAGTGTGTGTGTGCTGTTCACAATGCTGTATCTGATCAACTGGTACCACTCACTGATGTTTTAATGTTTGGATACCTAAATAATTTTAATTCGATATAATGTAACCTGACATGGTGGCTGGGTGTTTAGAACGTTCTCCTCTCAGCTAGAGGGACTCCAGGTTCGAATCCCAATCTGGATGGAATTTCCATGTTCTCCCCATGTCCGTGTTCTCCGGTTTCCTCCCACCATACAAAAACATGAATTAAAGGTAAATTGAATATGCTAAATTGCCCCGTATATAGTGTGCACGTGTCAGTTTGTTTGTGTGAGTAGATGTGCCCAGTGATAGACTGGTCTCTTGTCCTGGTTGTATCTGCCCAGAGCCCGAAAAGTTCTCCTCTGGATGGGCATAGGGAACCCCGCCATGACCCTAGAAGAGGATTAAGTGGAAGATAATGAATGAATGATCAACCACCATGCCACCTTTCTCTATATAGCTGCTCATTTTCTTGAACAGTCACAGATATAAACTATATCTATGTTGTTATTTCAGTCACACTTCAAAAAATAGCATAATTATATCTCAGATTTTTTTTTTTCAACTAGCTCATACATGTGTGTGCGATCACCATGCAGTGTATTGGTTTCTCTGTAGGTCAGCGATTTTGGGGTTTTGTCACATGGTGTTTGTCTGTGTCTGGTTTCCACGCCCCCGTAATTCCATGCACTTAGGTTCCCTATCACCACGTCCTATATATGCACCTCACTCCCGTTCCTTCCTGCCAGATAGTCTTGTGCCCATGATTCTTTAAGCCTTGACTCTTCCAACCTCATGCCGCGCCGCGCCTAGCCTCGCCTTGCTCCTGCCTTCGCCCTTGCCTCGTCTTGTCACGTCTGTGCTGGATACCCTTTGTGTTACACATACACGTTCATGCCCCGCGGCTCCGCTATCATCTGCACACACACCCACTTCCACACCTACACGTTCACGCCCCGCTGCGCCACTCTCCTCTCCTTACACACCCACTTCCACACCTGTCAATCATTCTGTTAATCACCGATCGCTCTCTCCAGATTATTAGTTGCAGGTGCGCCTCATTTACGACAGCGGCTTCTTAAGCCACCGTTCTGGACTCCTTGTGCGTGCTTCCCATTACTCTCGGAGTGCGTCCGTCCTGGACGTACTATTCTCCCTCTGGCGAGACCTACATTGATCGTGCTGACTCGCTACCTTTTCGTAGGACCGCTCTCCTCGGGTGAAGTAGAGACATCGGGGGTTCTGCTGCTCACGGCCCCCCCCAGCATTCCTCGCCGCTCGCTCTCAGCCTCGGATGTGAGCCGCTGCCTTCCGCTGCTTATGGGGTAGTTATCTTCTATGAACTATTGACTTTTTGCTTTTGAGTTATTGGAGTTGTTGTTTCCATTTTTTCCCTGCTTGGAGGAAATAAACCTTATTTTTGGTTTTGAAAGCACGTTTCCCTCTGTTCCTCTGGCGACGGGTCGCTTAAATGTAACATAAAACTATGCCATCAACACATCGCGGATGGAGCCAACGGACAAGGTTCTGCAAGCTCAAGGACACGCCCTTGTGGAGCTCCAGAGTGGACTCAGTGAGATGACCCGGGCGATCCAGACGCTGATGGGCCATCTGACTGAGCTGGAGCGCGGCGGCTCCGTTCCAGGAGTCGCAGGTATGCCATCACAGCCACCGACATTCCAGCCGGACACCGACGTGCCTCCCCTACCCACCACTGCCCCTTATAGCCTTTCCGAGCCCGAACGTTTTGATGGAAGCCCAGGAAAATGTTGCTCCTTTCTGATGCAATGCGCTCATTACTTCCGTAGCCATCCTAGGTCCAGTGAAGTCGATAAAATCTCATTGATCATCTCTCAGCTCACGGGCAGAGCAAGCGAGTGGGCGACTGCGATATGGGAGGCACAGGGTCCCGAATGCCGGTCTTTTGCTGCATTCCACAAGGCTTTCTTTACCGCCTTCGCCCACCCCCTGGAGGGAGAGGTGGTGGATGGAAGGAGATTGCTCCACCTCCAGGACCACGGGACTCGGAGTCTGAACCTATGCAGCTGGGACGGTCCCACCTAATTCCTCAGGAGCGTCGACGCCGTGTCCAGCTGGGTCTCTGCGCATATTGTGGGAGTTCATCGCATGCCCTGCAGGACTGCAACCTTAGAACGATCGCCAGGGCCGTTCTTCACCGTCGCACTCATCTCCCCCACATGATGGACACAAAGTCTCGGTGAGAGTATCAGGGGTAGTGAGACAGCAATCATTATGCTTAACTTCTGTTTTGTCTTTTAAGGACTCTACTATGACGGCTGCTGCGCTGGTGGACTCCGGAGCGGACAGCAATTTCATAGACCGAGGCTTCTGCCGTCAGTGGGGCATCCGTGAGGAGCCCCTCGAGAACACTATTTCCATCCAGTCCGTGGACGTAGCCATCCGCCCTCAGGGGGGGCTAAAAGCTCTTCACGTCCCCTGTGGATGGGTATTGGAGAGGATCATTTTGAGGAGATCGTGTTTTTCATTGTGTGTATTTCCTCTCCCTCTGTACCTGTCATTTTAGGGCTGCCCTGGCGACACGACCCTGTTATTTCCTGGACCGAGCTGTGGATCCGGTCATAGTCATCCCGGTGTCGACAGGTGTGCATCCAACCTCATGCGCACCTCCTATTCTCCACGTCTGAGGTGTCTCCGTGGTCCCAGTTGCCCTCTCAGGTACCTGAGGTGTACTCCGACCTTGCCAAGGTATTCAGTAAGACTCATGCTAATACGCTTCCTCCTCATCGTCACTACGACTGTGCTATTGACCTGGTGTCGGGGCCTAAATTACCACATGCGCGCCCTTACCCTCTTTCGGTAGCTGGCAATGCATACTTACATTGAGGAGGCCCTTCTCAATGGTTTTATCCGACCTTCCAAATCGCCGTCTGCTTCAGGGTTCTTCTTTGTGCCTAAACAGGGGGGCGAGTTGTGTCCCTGTATCAACTTCAGAGAGCTAAACAAGGTGACTAAGCGTTACCCGTACCCCTTTCCACTGGTCCCGTCCAACCTCGAACTGCTACACGGGGCGCGCGTGTTTACTAAATTGGACCTTCGTAACGCGTATAACCTGGTTCAGATTCGGAAGAGAGACGAGTGGAAGACCGCATTTATTACCATCTCGGGGCATTATGAATATCGGGTGATGCCTTTTGGCCTCACCAACGCCCCTGCGGTCTTCCAAGACTTCATTAATGATGTGCTTCGGGAGTTCCTACACCAGGGGGTCATCGTTTACCTTGACGACGTACTGGTTTTTTCGGGTGATCTGTCCTCCCATGTCACCCTAGTTCGGTGATTTCTATCAGGTCTCCTCGCCAACGGGCTGTACGTTAAGGGGGAAAAGTGTGTTTTCCACCGGGACTCTGTCTCCTTTTTGGGCTTTATCATCTCCCATAAGGGGATTGAGATGGACCCCGGCAAGGTACAATCGGTTTTGGACTGGCCGACACCGACCTCACCCCGGGAACTCCAACGTTTCCTGGGGTTCGCCAATTTTTATAGACATTTTATTCAGGATTTTAGTCAAATCGTTCTGCCGCTCACGTCCAGCCTTTAGGGTAACCCCTCCACGTTGCACTGGAGATCGGAGGTGGATCGGGCCTTTAACACCCTTAAAAAAACGTTTCACCATGAAACCTGTCTTGGCCCATCCGGACCCCGAGCGCCAGGTCATTGTGGAGGAGGACGCTTCTTGTAGTGGGGCCGGTGCCATGCTATCGCAGTCCACAGGGGGATTAGCTCAAGTGTGACCCATTGCTTAATTCTTGCCGGACCGAATGTAATTACGGGATCGGGGACCAAGAGCTCTTAGCCATCAAATTAGCCTTGGAGGAGTGGCGACACTGGCTCATGGGGTCCTCTCTCCCTGTTCTCATCCTGACAGATCACAAGAACTTGGAGTATGTTAAAAGTGTGCTGCGCCTCAATGCTCGCCAAGCCCATTGGGCTTTGTTTTTCAATCAATTTAATCTCCAAATCTCGTTCCGTCCAGGTTCCGAGAACAGCTGGGCTGATGCACTTTCTAGAATTCACGGCCCTTCTCTGTCTGACCCGGATCAGGGTAGTCCTATAATCCCCACAAGTAAATTCCTGGGTCTGATCTGATGGGAGTTAAACACCCAAATCCATGAGGCGTTGCGCACTATTACTGTGCCACCCAACTGCCCCGAGGGAGTTACCTACGTTCCTTTGCCCTTCCATCCTCGCATAATCACGTGGGCCCACTCCTCTTTGTGCACTGGTCACCCGGCGTCTTACGTACCATCATGTTCCACCTGCGCCGCCTGTAAGACCCCCCGGGAGCTTCCAGCGGGTAAGCTGTGCCCTTTGCCAGTGCCGGAGCAGCCTTGGGCCCACATAGCACTGGACTTTGTGACCGGTCTCCCCTTCTCCAACGGCTATAATATCCTTACGGTTCTCGAACGGTTCTCCCGGGCGGTTAAACTTTTCCCACTTAGGGGGCTGCATTCGGCGTTCGAGACGGCCGAACTTTTGTTCTCAAGAGTGTTCATCTCGTTTGGGATCCTGGAGGTTATCCTTTTAGATAGAGCTCCCTAGTTTGGAGGGCGTTTTGTGAGAAACTGGGGTCCTCTGTCAGTCTCTCCTCGGGGTTCCACCCCCAGACAAATGGGGCCTGTGAATGTTCTCTGGGGGTGGAAACCCGAGGAGAGACTGACAGAGGTCCCCAGTTTGGAGGGCGTTTTGTGAGAAACTGGGGTCCTCTGTCAGGCTCTCCTCGGGGTTCCACCCCCAGGCAAATGGGGCCTGTGAACGTTCTCACCAAGAGACTTACAAGTTCTACCGTATTTATGCCCACTGCAATCCATCTGATTGGTCACTGTACCTCCCCTGGGTGGAGATTGCCCAGAACTCGCTGCGCCATTCGGCCACCGGCCTCACCCCATTCCAGTGTGTTCTGGGCTATCAGCCACCCTTTGCACCTGGGATGGGGAGGAGTCAGAGGCACCGGCAGTGGATGCTTAGTTTCAGTGCAGCAAGGAGGTTTCGGCTCAGGTCCACCAGCGGGTGGAGGCAGTGATACGGAGATACAAGCGCTTCGTGGATCGTTCTCGGGGTGACGCTCCACGGTTTAAATTGGGTGACATGGTTTGGCTCAGTACCCGGGATATCAGGTGTCTTGTAAGTCTCTTGGTGAGAACGTTCACAGGCCCCATTTGTCTGGGGGTGGAAACCCGAGGAGAGACTGACAGAGGTCCCCAGTTTGGAGGGCGTTTTGTCAGAAACTGGGGTCCTCTGTCAATCTCTCCCCCCGTAATTCCACGCACCTGGGTTCCCTATCACCACGCCCTATATAAGTACCTCACTCCCGTTCCTCCACGCCAGATAGCCATGTGCCAATGACTCCCTAAGCCTAGACTCTTCCAGCCTCACGCCTCGTTCTCGCTTTTCTTTGCCCTGCCCTTGCCTCATCTTGTCACGTCTGCCCTGGATATCCTTTGTGTTTGTGTGTGACAACTCTCGCCTGTGTTTTGTGTTTCTGTGTGCAGCGCTCCAGCCGCGATCTAGTAGCCTTCCACTAGTGCCCGTGGATTGGGACGTGGCTGGTGTGACGTCAGGAACCGGACGTGCACCGCGTTCACGCTACAGCTATGCCTCCTGTACGCTGCAGGAACTCCAGTCCACGTCTCTCTTTACCTTACAAACTGTACAATAAACCTGGTTCTTTGCATCTCCACCTCTGTTTCAGGCTGGTCACTCCAAGTAGTGTATCCAACTATGCATTGGCCCAGCAGCCGTAACAAGTTTACAATGATTCTGATCCATAGTTTTACAGTGAAGATTTAATATGAGGTAGGTAACCAAGTCTTTGTAAGATGAAAAGCCAAATAAGTAACAGATCAATAAGAAAGAGCATTTGTATAAATATTCATTCATTCTGTAATTATTTGTTAATAATAACACATTGTTCACTCACTATATTATTAATATTCATAGCAAGTTCACATCCCACATGTACAACCATCCCTTATTTTCCTTATCTCCTCAGGTTCTTTATTATTTTAAAATAAATTGTCTCTTTTAAACTACCTTATTTTATTATAATTTCCGAAGTATTTTCTGTTTATTCATTTTGTATAGTCTCTGTGCTGTCTTGTTGATTTTGTATGTTATATGTCATAAAGGTGTTCACTCACCAAAAGAAATGCCTTGTTTCTGTAAAACACTTGGCGAAATTAAGCCATTCTGATTCTAACTTCATACTGATTGATAGGACTGTGTGCATTAGTCTTATCTAAATGTTTTTATTGTAATTATGTCCACCTGAATACAAATTGTAATGCTATTCGGATTATTGAGGAGTGTCAGGTTGGGAGGGTTGGGCCCCTCCCACCTGCCTCCCGTGTTTCGGGTTTCGGCCGTGTCGGGCTTCCGTAGGTAGGACCCACCCCCTTGAGCAGGGATTGGGCCCTACCTAATCACGGGCGACCTACTGGCAAGATTTAAGGAATCTCGGCTGAGCTGCCAGTAGGTCAGCATTGTGTGTATATATACATCGTGTATGTGTATTGTCACGTCGGGTGTTCGTTTGGTGGTAAAGGTTCGTTCGGCTTCCTGCGGCTTTTCCGCGGTTGCCCCACTCCACGTATTTTTAGTACGTGCCTTCGTGTCCGCGGCGGCGTTCCCGCTGCACCCATTCTTCTATGTGTATTGAGCTCTCGGCTCGTTCTAGCGGCGTTCCCGCGATCAGCCATTAAAAGAGCTTTTTGTGTTTGTTTACCTGGTCTCCTGGCTCTGTGATTCTCCACCACGCCGCGCTGCACCGCCATTTTCCGGGCAGCGCGCCCCGTCGTAACCGTAATGCTGACCTCAAACAACTGTAGCAGAGTCCAGGATTGTTCGTCTGGGTAAGCAACACATTTATTATATTTCAGCGCGAGCCACGTTAGCTTCCGGGCTAACCGCGTGCAGCCGCATTTCCCGGATTTCCCGGGCGTGTTGGTTTTGTTTTTTTAGCGCGTGCCGCGTTAGCGCCCGGGCTAACCGCGTTTTAGCCGTGTTTCCCGGTTTTCGTCCCGGGGTTAGTTTTTTTTCCTCCCCCACTATCGGCAGCTGCGTTAGCTTCGGCGCTAACCGCGATTAGCCGCATCTTCCGGCTGTTCGCGTACTTAGCTCCGTTGCTGGCTCGCGTCGATAGCGATTTCTTTGCCGCAGCATTTCGGCTATTTAGTTTGGCGCTAGCCACGCCACTAGCCGCATTTCTTTGTAGCTGGACTTGGCTTTTAGATCAGCGTTAGCCACGCTATTAGCCGCGGGTTTTGCTGCAGCACCTGGCTGTTTAATCCGGCACTAGCCATGCCATTAGACACCCCAGCACGCCGTTTTGGGTCGGCATCCTTTGCCCGGTTCACCCCGGGTTCTGATGCCGGTCCCGTGGGTGCCCACCTGGACTGCCTCTTCACCGCGGACAGACCGGGAGTCCGCGGCGCGAGCCGGCGCGTGAGTCGAAGCGCGAGCAGCCGCGCTCCTCCCGCCGTGGGAGATCCCCTGTCCCAGGGTTCACCCACTGAGCGAGTTTTTTCTCGCTGCTTGGGATTCGTCGCGCGGCCCTCCGTGCGAGTCTCTGGACTCCACGGATGACCCTTTTTGGGAACTAGGGCTGACCGCTAGGGTCCCGTCTCCCGATCCTCCGTCGGAGCCTTTCTCCACGGAGGACCCGCTCGGCGAGTTTTTCCGGGTCTCGTGGACTCCGTCGTCGGTCCCTCCTTTGGACCCTTTCTTCGCGGAGGACCCGTTCTTCGAGTGCCCTCTCGCCGACCGGGCCGCGTTGCGCGCCCCTCCGTGCGAGCCTCGTTTCTCCACGGAGCCCCTGTGCAGTGAGTTCGTTCCCACCGCTCGGGTTTGGCCTCGCGCCGCGATTCGTCGTGTGCCTCGCGCTGCGTCGTCCTGTTCCGCGCGCCTCGCTGGGACGCCACGCGCCGTGCCGCCTAGCACCGCATCCTGCGCAGCTGCACCTCGCGCGGCGCCGCGTCGTCTCGCTCTGCACCTCGCGTCCCACGCCGCGTTCGTGTTCCTCCGTGTGAGTTTCCTATCTCCACGGAGGACGCGTTCGGTGAGCCCCCCCTCACTACGCGGGACCTGCCTCGCGCCGCACCGCACACCGTGCCGCGCAGCGCCGCACCCCGCGCCGTTGCACCTCGCGCTGCTCCGCCTCGTGCTGCGCCATCGTGCGCTGCACCTCGCGCCGCGTTCGCGTTCCTCCGTGCGAGTCTCCTATCTCCACGGAGGACGCATTCAGCAAGTTTCCCCTCTCTGCTCGGGTTCTACCTCGCGCCGCACCGTACGCTGTGCCATCGCTCGCCGCACCCCGCGCCGTGCCGCCTCTCGCCGCACCCTGCGCCGTGCCACCGTTCGCCGCATCCCGCACCGTGCTGCGTAGCGCCACATCCCGCGCCGGTTCTCCTCGCCCTGCGCCGCTCAGTGCTGCGCCATCTCGCGCTGCACCTCGCGCCTCGCGTCGCGTTCCTCCGTGTGAGTCTCCTATCTCCACGGAGGACGCGTTCAGCGAGTTCCCCCTCGCTGCCCGGGATCTGCCTCTCGCCGCACCTCGCGCCGTGCCGCCTCTCGCCGCACCTCGCGCCGTGCCGCCTCTCGCCGCACCCCGCCGCCTCTCGCCGCGCCACGCGCCTTGCCGCCTTGTAAGGCACTTTGTGTGGGTGCGTCTCTCGACGCGTTGGATGAGGCTTTCCCTCAGCGCGTGTTCTCTCGCGGTTCTCCCCGCGATTCTCTCCGCGTTGACCTTCCCAGCCCTCCGCACGTCGCTCCCCGCTATTCCGCTCGCGGCTCCTCTCGCACGGTCCCTCGTGCTGCGTCTCCCGACGTTTTGGTTGAGACTGCTTCTCTACAGGGGGTCTCTCACTATTCGCCCCGGGTTGCCTCTCGCGATTCCGCTCGCGACACGCCCCGTGCCGCTCCACGGGATATTCAGGGCGACGCACCGTACGCGTCTCAACGCGATTCTTCTCGCGTCGCTCCTCGCTATACTCCGCGGGACATGCTATCCGGGTTGTATTTAGCCGGCGGTCGGGATTCAGACGCCGCCTCGGTTTGTCAGGACCGTATAACTGGTAGTAGGCACGAGATACTGGTTCTCCCTTTCTGTGTCCAGGTGGCTGAGAAGAAGCAGACTGGGGGTCGGAGCATGATGCAGTCCAGTGATCTGGTGGGGAGACATTGGTTTCCTGTGGGGCCTGCACCGGATCAGTTTACCCCTACGTCCGACTGTCTGACCGCCGCAGACTATTGGTCCTCTAAAGTGGACGACCAGCCCCCTGCTAAGGCCGATTGGTCTCCTCCGACGGACAATGTATCCGACGGACCAAGGCCTTTGGAGGCGAATGTATTCGCATGGGACCCTGGGCCGGCGGCTCTAATCATGGACCAACGCGGGTTCGTCGGTGCGTACACTCGGGTCACTTTCTCGTTCACTCGGGACACTTTCTCGTTCACTCGGGACACTTTCTCGTTCACTCGGGTCACGTTCTCGTTCACTCGGGTCACGTTCTCGTTCACTCGTGTCACGTTCTCGGTCACTCGGGTCACGTTCTCGTTCACTCGGGTCACTTTCTCGTTCACTCGGGTCACTTCCGCGTCCACTCGGGTCCGTTCTGTGTTCCCCCGTTCCTCTTCTGCGGTCGCGTGTACCCGGGTTCCTCCTGTCTCTCCGGTTCCTCGGGTTCTCAAGGGGTTAGGGCATTACCGCACCCCTAGTGCGCGCAGAGGGTCACGGTGCTCCCATACTCTCAAAGACTTTGGCTCCTCTCGTGCCCACCGGGGGCCAGGTCTTCCGCGCACACACCAGGGGTCACGGCGTTCCCGTACCCTCAAGAGGGCATACCTCCCGCGCATTCACAGGGGGTCATTTCCTCACCGCCGACACAAGGGCCTACTTCCCCTTCTCTACCACATCGGGTCTCAGGGTTTTCACACCCTTCGGGCCTCTCAACGGCCCTACCTCCTCAAGGGGTCACGTGTGCCTCGTCAATTCACGAGGGCACGGCGTCCTCACCCTCACACGGGGTCACGGTGCCGCCGCACTCTTTGGCACGGCATCCCCGCACACTCCAGGGGTCTCCACGCTGCCCTCGAGCCCCCTTTCGGTTCCTTTTCAGCGTCCCCGGGTGCCTTTGCCCCCCGGTTGTTTTTGGGGGGGGCGATAATGAATGAATGAATGAATGATCTTTATCTGATCACGCCTGCTCACAACCCCTTTTTTTTTTAATTATATTATGTGTTATATATGTGTCCCCTAAAGGACATGAGCAAAAAAACATATTGAGAGGAACATGAGTAAAAAATTATTATTATTTTTTTACTTATGTTATGGCCACCACTTAGTTAGTCGTGCGTACGAGATAATATGTGAATCATAATCTGACAATAAACAGACATGACGTGCTGTTACAACAATAGCGTTTACACTGGGACATGCGCTCTCTGACACTATGGCTGTATGAAAGATCCACAGATAAATAAAGAACACAAATATAAATAAACGTTTCTTTCTAGGAATCTTTCTAGGACTGTAACTCCGGAACGCCGTATAGTGCTGAGTTCGACCGGACCGAAACTCGTTTGCATGTTCTCCCCGTTGCTTGTTGCTTGGGAATTTCATTTTACCCCCAAAACAGTTAAGCATTGGAGTTAAACGTGGCGATAACACGACTGGATTTCACATGTCTTATAATGTCTTATTTTGAAAGACAGGCCGCTGTATTTGATGAGATGAAGTGTACATGTGTTAGATGTGGTGAAACTAACCAGTGTTCTTCCACAGTGTCATGTTTTGCGAAGGATGGAGGCGAGGCGGGTCGAGTTCCGGGTAGGCACACTTTATTTACAGTCCAGGACGGGGCTTAGAAAAGCAGCCAAGACCTGCGCGGCCCACTGCAATATTGCCTACCAAGATGTTGTGCTGTAGCCTTGCCTCTGCTCTGTCAACAGCTTCCTGAGCCTTCCACTTCCTCCCAGTTTTCACTCGAATTCCTGCTGTAGCAACTTTTCTGTCTGAGGAATCCCGGTACATCATGAGCTCCCTAGTGCGTGTAACCTTGAATTCCTCTGATAGGCCACTAAATGGAAGCTGCAGCATGGTGGAATGGCCGTACAGAGCGATGCTGCTAAGGGATCGAGGAAGCCCAAGCCACCTACGGAGAAACTGGCTGATGTTGCGTTCTAGCATCTCCACCGTTGATATGGGCACCTCGTAGACAAGCAGGGGCCAAAGGAGTCTTGGCAGAACTCCATGCTGGTACATCCAGGCTTTGAATTTTCCTGGTAGCCCCGACTTATCTATTGCTGTGAGACAAGATGTCAGTTCTACCTTGGTTTTCTGGAGTACCTCTGAGTCCCTCATGGAGCTGTTGAAAACCTTGCCCAGGCTCTTGACCGGTTTTTCTGTCACCGTTGGAATTGGGGTCTCTCCTATGGCGAAGCGGTACCGGTCGGCCACTCTGCCTTTCTTCAGGACCAGAGACCTAGACTTGGCGGGCTTGAAGCTCATTCTCGCCCATGAGATGAGCCGCTCCAGCCCCTGAAGTAGCCATCTGCAGCCAGGAACAGAGGTTCCCGTCACCGTTAGGTCGTCCATAAATGCTCTTATGGGGGGCTGCCGAGTGCCAGATCTTGACAAAGGGCCCCTACATTCCACCTCAGCTGACTTAACAATCATGTTCATCGCCAGGGAGAGGAGTGGCACTGATATAGTGCAGCCTGTTATAATACCCTTCTCTAGGCGTTGCCAGGCAGATGTAAGTGATCCTGATGTTACTCTCAGCTGGAAGTTGTTATAATAGTCCAGGATGAGGTTGGTGATCGACACTGGGACATGATGTTTTGTCAGTGCTGTTTCAACGAGCTTGTGGGGAATGGATCCATAGGCATTTGTGAGGTCCAGCCAGAGCATTGCCAAATCCCCTCTGCTCTCCCTTGCTTCGCGGATCAGCTGCGATACCACACCTGTGTGCTCTAGGCATCCCGAAACACCTGGGACTCCTTCCTTCTGAACTGACGTGTCTATGTAGCCATTCTTCAAGAGGAAGTCTGTGAACCGTTGGGACACTATCTTGAAGAAGATCTTCCCTTCGACACATAGCAGTGAGATGATGCGAAACTGCTCGATGTTACTTGCCTCCTCTTCTTTTGGTATCCAGACTCCCTCTGCAGACCTCCACTGAGTGGCAACCTTTCCCCTACGCCAGATCACCTTCATGATCTTCCATAGTCGAACAAGGAGTTTGGGACACTGCTTGTAGACTCTATATGGGACTCCACTGGGCCCTGGGGTGGAGCTTGATCTTGCGGCCATCACTGCTTCTTTGACCTCTTTTAGGGTGGGCTCTGTGGTGTTGAACTGTACCGTGGGCTCTGGAGGCTTTACCAGAGCCTCACATGGGCCAAGATCTTGTTCTCTTGAGGGATCGCTAAATGTGATGTTGAGGTGCTGATTGATCTCCTCCACAGGACACTTCAGGTTGCCGCTTTTCTTCTGCCCCAGAAGTCGCTTTGTGAAGGTGAACGGATTGGTTATGAATGCCTTACGCTTCTTGGCTCTCTCCTTTCCGTTCTTTCTGTGCCATTCAGCTCTCCTGAGTGTTACTAGCTTTCTTCTCAGGATCTGTCTGAGCTCAGATAAGGCAACTCTCTCCTCCTCCTTTGCTGCCATGTACTGGCGTTTCAATATCTTCAGCTCCTGCCTCAGCTGACATCTTAAGTTCTCGCCGGTTGGGTCTCACTGGCTGTCTATTCCCAAGCCTCTCTGTCACCCCGAACCGTTCGGCTCCAATGGATGTTATGAGAGTGCACATAGCCTGCAGTTTGTGATCCACACTGCCCTTCGCTGTTGTTTCCATGATCTTGTCTATATACGTGTCCAGCTGAAGCCACTCCTTGTTGTTGGCGGCAGGCCACTTGACCCGACGTGAATTTGGATTTCCACTCTGCGGGAGTACTGGTGCAGCTCGGAGGTTCCGGGCACTGTGGGGATACTCCGGGCCTGGCTCCTCCTCCGTCTGATCAGGATCTGTGACGAGCACCTTGTCTAACGTGCTGGTCACTACACCTGTGCGTTGCTTCACCTGACCTCCCTTCAGACAGGCCATCTTGGTCTGATGGATTTTAAGACCAGTCGGGTTTTTGCACACCTTGCCGCAGATGCAGACTGTGCTCGTTGTCGGTTGTACATTATCAAAGGTTGTTGCCAGTAGATCAGTCCGATTGGGATTCTCATTCTCCCCCCCTCTCGGGAATCCCTGGGGGTATGGTTCAGAAGGGTTCTTTGTAGCTTGTTTTGGGTGCTCCTTCACAGGAACAGCAGCTAGGGGTGCTAACCCTTGCTGCCCTGGGTGCCGTCTTTCCGTGCTGTCAACTGACTCTCCAGTTGTCACCACCCTATTCATGGTTGTCAACCGGCCTTTCCCGGTGGCCACTGGCAAAGCCAGACATAACAGTTCTTACATACACCTCTTGGTGCTACTTGGACACATCATCAGTGATGAACCCGAGGTCATGGGGTGTTTCGGGTCTTTGATCATCAAACACCCTACCTCAGGCGACCCAGTCGTGGGTGATCAGCCCCCGACTTGTGTCCAAGTGGCCCACTACTCCACGGATCCCCCCTCCGGATCCATAGCCATCTTGAGGCTTTCTCCGCAGCCTCTATGATGTTCCTGATGGCTCGTTTGCACAGCTGACCTTTAACTCCAAGGACTTTTAGGGTGCGGGGTAGTGAGTGAGAGTTACCAGGCGACATTCATCACTAGAGCGAAGTGAACAAGTCAGAGTGGATTTTGGAACTTTTCCATATTGAACAATCTATTTTAAAATAAAAGTGTGATAAAATAAATAAAAGATTTTGTGTTTAGTTTTGACTGGGTTTAATTCATTATTATATGCCTTGTTTTCATTTTCTTAATAGTTAATTAACATTTAGTTTGTTTCATTGGCTTTTTCATTTTGGTTTATTTCTTTTCTGTGTTTTGTTACATCCATTTGTTACATAAATTTCAGAGATCATTGTCTATAAATCTTGTGTATGCATTTTGTGAATAAAATATCAGAATGTGTTGGAGCTTTACCATAAATGATATAATTTTTTTTTTCTGTTGCAGTGCTGTTGTATTTAAAATGTAAAACAGTTTAGATGTGTAGTTTTATATAGATTTATATTAAGTTTTTTAATAACAAATTGGTGTCAAATTTGCTTTAGAGACAACAAATGGACAAATGGATTGTTTTCCAAATGTTACTTTTTTTCCAAAATACTTTTCCAAATGTTGTAAATGGTTAATAAAGATATATTGAAGCTGAAACATTTAAACTCTTTAATAGTTTAATCAATAACTGTCCTCTGATGATAATTCTTCATTTCAAAATGCTCATAAAGTAATCTACTTATCCAATAACACAATTATTGTTACCTGAAACTGATTCCTATATTAGATTATCTTAACAATCTGACAGAAATTGATTAATAAAAATAATACAATTATTAAATACTTTAGTTATTAAGTGTTTTATTTGTAATTTTAAATGAATATTTTAATATGATTTTACTAGCATTCAGTATGTGTTCGAAGTGATCTGTAATATAATGAATACCAATACAAACAATATGAAGGACATCAAGAATATAAGTTTCTATGTTTTAAAGATATGTAACTGGTGCCTAGGGCACCTGTCACCTGTTCTTGTGTTTTTCGGTCTCGGTGTTTGTGTCATTATGTTGGGTTAATTAGCGGTCTTGCCAGGGTGTTTTAGTTAAATAGTTTCTCTGTTTCATTGGTTGTTTTGGTGCACGTGATGGGATGTGTTTATGTATTTATTTCCGGTGTTCCTCATCCTCCGTGCGCGTCTTCGTTTCATGTCCGCTCGTCTTTGATGTACCTGTCTGTGTGGTGTCATTACACCCTAATAAATTGATGTTCCTGCTACCTGCGTGCCTGGCTCCCTTCTGCGCGTTAGAGCGCTGCGGCTCTGCGCTTCCTATGCGCAGCCGCTCTTAGCCCCAGGTAGACAAGTGTGACAGAAAGATGCGCCATCAATTTGGGGAGTCCAGAGCCCAGGTAAGCTTATTTTTAAATTTTTCTTTGCGGGGGCCGTGTAACCTCCTACTCGCGGCACGTTCCGCCGTGTCCGCGAGTGCGCCACTATGCGCAGCCCACCGTCCCGGAGCCGTAAGGACGGCTCGATCAGAGTGATGTCGGAGTATTATGACTCCTTTGATGAGTGGCTATGGAGGTATGGGTACGGGGCGCTCTGCACAGAGGAAGGTCTTGATCTGATTGAGATTTCCGATGATGAGGAGGGCGAGTCGTACCTGTATGGGCATATTCTGCCCATACGAACCCTCCTGAACTCTGAGGAGTTCTGGACGGACGTTCCGGTCCAGCTTGTTAAACCCCCCCTGGCGAAATCCCGACGCAGAGCGCGCCGGCGCGGTGCCAAGACGCATCGTGTGCGCTGCGCAGCTGCTGAGCGCGATACGTGCGCTGCGGGGCAGTCACGTGACGCGTCCGCGCTGGACCGCGCTGTGTCTGGATCCCGCTGCGAGGGGGCGGTACCGGAGCCGGCACTCGAGGGGGTAAATGTGGATACATGTGGATACTTATCTCGCGTGATAAGTCCGTCTTCCCGGTGTCAGATATGTCTGTGTCTTTGTCTTTGCGGTGAGGGTGTATTTGTACTGTGTGCAGGATGGTGATCCCGAGGAGCAGGTACACCCAGCGTGCGTGCCGGCGGAGGTTTACCCAGCGGGCATGCCCACCGAGGTCCGCCCAGCGTGCGTGCCCGCCAAGGCCCAGCCAGCAGGCGTGCCCGCAGAGGTCTGCCTAGCATGCGTGCCCGCCAAGGTCCTGCCAGCGTGCCAACCCACCGAGGTCCAGCCAGCGTATGAATCCGCCGAGGCCCCTCCTGCATGCGTTCCCGCCAAGGTCCAGCCAGCGGACACATGTCACGGACCCATGAGCCTGCACACCTGTGGTGGTCCCTGCGCCACACGCCAGCCAGCCCGATGTCCAGGGGTCGCACGCCGCCCAGCCCGAGGTCCAGGGGCCGCACGCCGCCCAGCCCGAGGTCCAGGGGCCGCAGGCCGCCCAGCCCGAGCTGCAGGGGCCGCACGCCGCCCAGCCCGAGCAGCAGGGGCCGCACGCCGCCCGGCCTGAGCAGCAGGGGCGTCCGCCTCGCCACGCAGCCAGAGGGCGTGGCCCACTCCTCGTCCGCCGAGGGTGCCCACCGGAACACGCAGTCAGAAGGCGTGGCCCACTCCTCGTCCGCCGAGGGTGCCCACAGGACCACGCAGCCAGAGGGCGTGGCCCAATCCTCGTCCCCCAAAGGCGTCCACCAGACCATGCAGCCAGAGGGCGTGGCCCACTCCGTGTCCGCCGAGGGCGCCCACCTGACCTCGCAGCCAGAGGGTGTTCGGCAGGCCTCCCCCGCAGAGGGGGATAAATATGATAACAGACTGAATAATGTTATATACCATGTAAACAAAATACAGAAAAGATTACATGTTTAGTTATGCAGCAGTTAACACTGGAGAGCATTACTTTAGTACACTTATCTTTAAATTAATATAAATGGAGGAAAGAGAGAAAAGCAGAAAGTTGAACTTTTAAGAAAGAAAATCTTTCTTTATTAATTCACTTTTTTATTAATTTTCCTTGAATCTGAATATGTCCTTCAGACTTTTTTCAGCTTGTTCCTTTGTGATGTTTGTCCAGGCTGGTGGGATATCTGCAGGTTTAGCAAAATACTTTTTAGCAAACTGCTCATTAAACCTCATCAGAACATATTTCCAGTAATCTGAAGCTTCTATACTGGGATCAGGCTGAATGTCCCAGTCAGGAAAGATCTTCCTGTAATCTTTGTAAGGATGACATTCATAATTAGTCTCCTGACATCTGAATTTTGTTTTACTCTGGACCGAAGTGGAACAAATATCAACAGTTAATTTTTCTGAGTATACAAATGTGAATCTACCGAGTCCTTTAGGTCTGTGAACAGAGGCAAAGTGTTTTTGGTGATCAGGTCCTCCTGCATCACATGGTACTTTACAGAATGGACAGAGTTTTCCACATCCAAACATTCGCTTAAACAGTTCATCCTGTGGTTTAATACTCAGTTTACTCAGTTTAGTCTGAAAATCTTCTTCTTTAAACTGATCCTTCAATAAAACCTCCATTTCCTGTACAGACTGAATTAGCGAATCAGCAATCTGCTCCTGATTTGCATTACTTAATGCCATGACTGCATCTCTCTGAATGATGAGTATGTTTCCGAGTCCAGTGCAGACAGCATCAATAAAACTCTTTATACTTTCAGATTTTTTTGTAGCATCCTGTGTTTCTTTAATGACTTTTGTAATTTCTGTAACAGCTTTTCTGAGATGACGCTCCTCTATTTCAGAAAGTTTGTTTCTTGTTGTAAATTTAACTGAGACTTGTTTTGATATCCAGTTCTTAACAAAGTTCTCATAAGAGTGAATGTAACTCACATAATCCTGAAACTTTTCCTCTTTCAGTAGCTCCTGCAGAATTGAAAACTGGAAAAATGTCCGTGTGCTGAACTGAAGCCCTTCATCCCCCTGCAGCATCTCATCCACGATGTCAGGACCAAGTCTGCTGTAGATGAAGGTCTCCACTGCGGGTTTCAGACAGAACTGTGTGAACTCTCCTGCTTTCTTCTGACACTGATCACGATTATAAAACAGATCCTTAAAATCAGTACAGTACTGTTTTTTAAACTTCTCCAGACATCTACGTGGATCGTTCTCTTCATTAAAATGTTCATGAATTTTCTGAAATTTTCTCGCAGAAATTCCACAAATGTGCAGTTTAAGTGAAAGTTCAAAATGTTCAGTGAATTTTAAATTCCTCCCTGAATTCAGTTTTTCATCAGTAATCTGAAGGATCTCTCGAATATCGTTTTCATGATAATCTGATCCTGTCTTTATTTTCTCTGTAACTGACTGATCACATGATCTGATGATGACGTCTGATAACTGCTGTAGTTCCTGTTGTCTCATTCTGTGTTCAGATTCAGATTTAAATATATCTCTCCATTGTTTCTTAATGTGATCGTCTGTAACAGTAAATCTTTCTCTTCCGTACTGATGAAGAGTGACTGAATTTAATGTTTCAGAAACTGAACTTCCTTTCGGTTTCAGATTTTCTCGTAACTGATTAAAAACACTATCAGATATGTTTTTTCTCTTCAGTCCCTCAAATGAAAGCTCTTTAATAGTTTTCTTCCACATTTCTTCAAAAACCTTGTTAAGTTCTTCTTCAGATAAACTTTCAGAACCTGTTTTTTTCCGGATCTCCTTCAAAAGTTCTAATACTTTCTGTTCCATCTTGTCAGTGTAGGTTTTCTTGATGTTGTGCAGTTTGTTCTTTGCAGTTCTGATCTCTGTAACTGTCTCTAATTTATTCAGCACTGATCTTTCTGTTTCTCTCCTGACAGATCTGATGCTCTGTTTAAAATCTTCTTTGTACTTTTCCACCAGATGAACATGTCCCTCTTTTTGTTCAAAGTATTTACAGAGATGTTCCATCATGGTCTTTTCTTGTTCATCCAGCTTCATTGTGGCCTCCTCTCTCAGCGTCTGTAGTAAACCCTGTAGATTAGACATATCTGATTCTGTTTTCAGTATTTCAAAGTTGGAGATTTTGGTTTCAGCTTCTGTTAACCAGGTGTACATAGTATTTTTAAAAGTCCATTCCCATTTGTTAAATTCAGTGCACAGCATTATGTAAGCATCAGCGACCAAACTGTTCCTGAAGCTGAAAATAAAGTTTTCAAACTTTACGGACCTCCACAGACTTGTAGTCCACTCCAGGAAGTCCAGGATGTTGTTCTGCTGAGTATTATTTTTATATTTCATAAGAAGGTCCAGCATGTTCTTCTTGATGTCATAGACAGTCTCAGAGTATCCAGAGTTCACCGGAGCCATCGGTGGATTTCCATTCCATAATCCAGGGATGTACCAGTTTCCATTCCTCTGATCATAATTTATAACATCAGTAAACTTCTTGTACTCATCTTTATTTTCCATTTTAGCTGCAGCTTCTGTCATTTCATCAAGTTGCTCCAGCAGAAGCTTCTGGTCTCTCATGTTATTCTCATAGGCTGAAACATCTGCTACATTCTGATGAATGAACAAACACTCTGTTTTTTTCCCCACCTCCTTCATCCTGAGGAAAGCATGAACCACTATCTGCAGAATGTCCTTCATCTCTGTGGAGTTCTCCATGGCGATATTGATGATGGTGATGTCACTCAGTCCTACCACAAGTGTAGCGAGTTCATTATCATGCTCATAGCTGTCATCAAGCTGTGAGAGCTCAGGAGATTTCAGTCCTTCAGTATCGATGATCATTAAATAATCACAGTTTAGTTCTTCTCTGTAATCATCTGAGACTTTGATCAACAACATGAAAGCTCCTCTGGTGCAGCGACCACTACTGACTGCAAACTGAACTCCAAACATGGTGTTAAGGAGCGTAGACTTTCCTGTGCTCTGGACTCCTAACACCGTCACCACCCTGATCTTATTCCTACCCTCCACTAAAGTGTTCAGCTCCTTCAGAACATCACTCACCCACCTCAGGGGGATATTAGAAGCATCTCCATCAACAAGTCCCAGAGGAAAACCCTCTAAAAGTAGCTGAGCACACAGTCTGGGTAAGTGTTCCATCTGTTTTCTCTGTTCCGAGTTTTCAGGGAGTGAAACAGAAGCTTCATACCACTGACCCAGTTCTCTCAGGAAGTGTTCAGTTCCTAAAGCACTGTTTGAGATCCTTTCATCAAGTTCTTTAATCTCCTCTTTGTTCTCTGAGGACTCACATTTTCTCTTATATTCTTCTCTAAGAGCAGAGATATGTTTACGAGACAGATCATCCAGATTCATCCTCATCCACTTTAAGAAGTAGGATCTCTCAAGAGGAGAACATTCTAATGCTGTAAGAAATAAAGCCATGGTTTCAGACATTTTATAGCTGCTCTGCTGTTTCCTGAGATCCTTCTTCTCTTTATTTAGTTCACTTTTATACATTTCAATGTTTTTATCTCCAGCTTTTCGAAGTCTACATTCTTCTTTCTCTAGTTTTGCCAGTTTCTTCCACAGTTCACCTTGTAAAGGAAGCTGTTCTTTCTTAAAATCAAAGGTTCTCTGTATTTTTCTTGTAATTTCATGAACTCTGTCTTTTGCTGATTTACATTCAGTGTTTTCTTCATCAATTAAAATTCCAAGTTCATGTGCAGTATCAATTATCTTCTCTAGTTGTACAGTCACAGGATTATTTGTAATAACATCTTTAACTGCAGAACAAATTCTCTTTACTAAATCTGCTTCATTCTGTTTGTTCTTTAGAATGATGTTGTTTTTGTTCAGGTTCATTTTAGAAGCTGTTTTTTTCAGTTCATCCATGTTGAAGTCTTTGGTTTGAACATTACACACCAGAAACCTATGAGCTTTTCCATGTGTTGTGGTGAGAAACTGAGAGTTTGCCTTTAGATTATCACAAAAAATAAAAACTGCAGTTGAAACATTACACAGAAACAAGAACTGAGTCTCAAAATCTCTGATGTCACCTCTCAGGTTTGTAACAGCCAGAGCTTCAGGGAAGATATCAATGTTCTTATTACCGCATGGCAAATACCAGCTGATCTCCACCAGACCATCTGATATTCTTCTGAGAATGTTTCCACAGTCCATGTTACGATGTATGAAGGTGTTATGGTTCTGCTGTGGGTTACTGAGCATCAGGTTCAGGATCTGAGATTTGGAAATGCTGCAGTCACCAAATCTTACAAAAGAGAATAAAGGAAGATCAAACTGAACAATTCTCTGTTCCACAAAACCTCTGGGATCAGACAGGGAGTGGGGTCGGAACCTCTTCACTATGTCTCTCAGAGCCCAGAGCATCAGGGTGTTCTGCTGGTTCTCACAATCAGGAAGAATAAATGGTACTGAGAACTGACACAGTGACATTTTGTAGGTTAGTTCCTGTTGAAGGAAACTGTCTGAGCAATGAAATAGAGCAGTCATGATGTCTGATGGATTCACTGCATCACTGAAATCTTCATACAATTCAAGATGATCCAGATCCTCTACTGAATAACTCTGTGATGATGAATCACACTCAACACTTCTAGCAGTTACATTCACTAGCATCAGTTTCTTGAGGAAGATCCATGGTATATCTGATAGATTCTGTGCAGAACCATCTAATACAGTTCTCTGATCGATCTGCAGAGCTTCACTTAGTGAGAGTTTATTTTTGTAAAACTTCTTCAGACCAAAATCCTGAAGGAAATTTTCAGATCCTGCAACAAAGATTTAAAAAAAATCTTTTTTTATACAATGCATTATTAATATAAATTTTAAATGAGGTAAAATCAAACCTCAATACAACAAAATGCATTTAATTAAATTTTTTGGGGGTGGCACGGTGACAAAGTGTTTAGCCTGTTCTCCTCTCAGCACTCGGGATCCAGGTTCGAATTTCAACCTGCGTGTTCTCATGTTCTTCCCGTGGGTTTTTGCCGGGTTCTCCAGTTTCCTACCACAGTCCAAAAACATGGATTCAAGGTAAATTGAATGCTCTAAATTGCCCCATGTTGTGTGTGTATGTTTGTGCCCAGTGATGGATTGGCACCCTGTCCTAAATGTATTTACCCAGCACTCGAAACATTCTCCCCTGGATGGGCATAGGGACCCCCAATAAAATGCTAAGAAAACAAAGGAAAGGAACACAAAAAGCCAGATCAGTTCCACGCCGCGGGCTGGAGGAATTCACTACTCAAAACAGAAACAAAATAACACAAACTGGCTCTAGCGGAGCCCGGTTATATTGAGCCGCTAATGATCCGGAACTAGCACCATCTGTGGCTAAGACTCAGGCGAGGAGGGACAAGCACCCTCAAGCGAGAGAGAAAGAAAGAGAAGGGGTGGAGACCACAGAGGAGGAACAAGCGGCCTCAGGCCTTGTTGCTGTGTAAGACCTGGCTAATACGCTGGTGCACCTGCAACCACATTTCCTCGCTACAGGTGAACCAGTCATCAACAGCTTGCGCTAGGGTTGGCTCAGAATCCCATTCCACAAATGGAGGTTGAAACTCTAGAACGCACGGGTATGAGGTCATGCCCGTGGCCGAATGCCGGAGGGAGTTTTGTGCAATTTCGGGCCCAGGGTAAGAATCGCGACCAATCGGAGATGTTACTGACTTCGAATATTTTTTAGTATTCTTGGTTTGATCTTTCGCATTGGCCGTTACTTTCGGGGTGATCACCGGCGATTAGTCCCCAACATTTCAAAGAAAGGATCTCCAGACAGCGGAGGTGAATTGGGGACAGGAGATTGGAAAGGATGTCCTCGGGTATACCAAATATCGGGAACAAGTGTCGGAACAGCAGCTCTGCAGTCTGGAAGGCAGAAGGCAGTGCGGGTAAATGGTAAGAATTTAACTGCACGAGAAAAACGATCAATGATTGATATAATTGTAGTGTACCTCGCAGACTCTGGCAGGTCGCACACAAAGTCCAGAGCAATATGTGACCATGGGCGACGAAGTACAGGCAAAGGCAGTAACTTACCGGCTGGAAGGGTTCTGGGGGTCTTGCACGCCGCCCAGACAGAACATGACCGCACTAGGCATTGAAAGTCTGCGTGTAAGGACTGCCACCAGTATTTGCGCCCTAGGAGCAGACATGTACGTGCAACCCCTGTGTGACCAGAGCAAAGCGAGTTGTGCACCAAGGTAACAACCGGTCCTGAAAATCTGGGGAACAAAAGTGAGGTGAACAGGAGAGTCAGCGGTAGATGGCTGGGATTACAGCGCCTCACGGATCTCTGCGTCCACCTCCCAATGAATCTAGCTCGACTATTGCAGGTGCTAGGACAATAAGAAATGACAAACTGAAAATTGTTAAAAAATAATGCCTAGATTGCCTAGTGTTAAGACGCTCCCTTGAGGTATTCTAAGTTTTTGTGGTCGGTAAAAACTAAAAAGGGCTGGGTGGCCCCCATCAACCAGTGTCGCTATTCCTCAAGAGCAATTTTGATGGCAAGCAGCTCGTGATCCCCAATGCTGTAATTACATTCTGCCGTCAAGAGGTTACCGGACAGGAATTCAATGGGGTGTAGCTGAGACGTTCACCCGGAGCCCTGGGAAAGCACTGTTTCCACCCCGGTGGATGAAGCATCCACTTCTATAATAAACTGCTTGTTAGGGTTGGGATGCATGAGAAGAGGGTCCGACGCAAACCTCTTCTTAAGGTATGAGAAGAGGGGCCGACGCAAACCTCTTCTTAAGGTAAGAAAATGCTGAATCGGCCTCCGAGGAACAACCCACCACTCGAGGTTTGCCATTCAGCAAGTTGGTAAGGGGTAGAAAAATCACTGCAATTCACAAACAGAGGTAGGAACAGGCCATAAAATGGCGCTCACCTTGCTGGGATCCATTTGTATGCCCTGGGACAATAGGTGGTAGCCGAGGAAGACCATAGAGGCTTGGTGAAACTGACAGTTTTCCGCTTTAATGCAGAGGTGGTGCTGTAACAAGTGCTGCAGTACAGTGCGAACATGGTTGACGTGAACCTGGAGACTGGTAGAGTAAATTAGAATATCGTCAATGTAGAAGATTGGGAGCTGTAGAGAGCTAAATATTCATAACTAAATATTCATAATGCCCCGTATTTGTAACGAATGCCGTATTTCATCCGTCGCCCTTCTTAATGCGTATTAAATTTTATGCACATCTTAGGTCGAGCTTAGTAAAGACACCTGCCTCCCGGAGACACTCTAGCACCGATGGGACTAATGGAAGGGGGTACGCATGTTTGCGGGTAACCGAATTGAGGGCATGGTAGTCAATGCATGGTCGGAGGCTGGAGTCATTCTTGAGGACAAAGAAGAAACCTGATGTGACTGGCGACTTGGATGGGTGAATAATGCTATGTACTCATGCATGACCTTTGTTTCAGCTACCGTAAGTGGATAAGGTGGGACCCTGGGCAGCTTAGATTCCTCCAGTAAATTAATAGCACAGTCATACTCACAATGGAGTGGCAATGGTGCCTGTGAGGTAGGACCAAAGACCGGAGCTAGGTCCTTGTACTCTTGCGGCACCCCCCTCAGGCAGGGGGGTTACAGCTGAGTCACAGGAGAGCTCTGCATTTGATGACTTGCAAAACAGAGACCAGCGAATAATCTCCCAGTTGGACCAAGAGATGGCAGGGTCGTGCCCCTGTAGCCAAGGCAACCCTAGAATAACAGGATAGTCAGGGGAGGAGATAAGGAAAAACGTTAGTTCTTCACTATATGTGGCATTAGCATGCATAACTATGGGTTTAGTAGCCAGAGTGATACAACCCGGATGCAGCGGGCAACCATCCGCGGAGCTGACGCGAACCTCTGCTTGAAGCTTGGAGGTGGGGTGCGTTCCCACTGGCACCCCACTTGCATGTCCAAAAAATGTCCTTCTGATTCCGAGTCAATCAGAGCAACAGCAAAGACTGATGTTACCAATAACACACAGGGTTTACAGTCCATCATGGCCACCGTGCTCACCGTGAGAGGATCTGGAGCAGAGGGTCGGTCTCTCCTACGGCTTCCTACGGCTTCCAGACAGAAAGTGATCACTCCTTCCGCAGTACAAACACAGCCCCAAGTGCATTGCTCGATGATAACCACATCACCTCCACTTGCATGGATACCTCAGCCGCCGGTGACGTGGATGGCAGGGGGTACAACGGAGAGCGGTTGCGTTCTCTACTTCGCACTCCCAGAAGCTGACCGAAACGGATGGCTGCATTAATGAGGTCGGCTACTGACTTGTCCATATCTCGACACGCCAGCTCTGCCTTGATTTTGGCTTGCAACCCTGCACGAAAGGTGGCGAGTAGAGCCGCGTCGTTCCAGCCACTGTGCGATGCGAGTGTGTGAAACTTCAGTGCATAATCTGCTGTGGTGTGTGACCCTTGCCGCAGCTCTAGCAGCAGATCCCCCACCGAACGCCCTTGGCGACGATGAAAGAATGTGTTCTAGACACATGAAGAGATGAAAATCCCGCACCTCAACCGCCTGGGCGTTCCAGAGTGCAGTGCCCCAGCTACCGGCATGTCCGTGCAAGAAAGATAGCACGAAAGAGATTTTTTGCTCATTGATGGTGGGAGGGCGGTTTGCCAGATACATGGAGATATAATAATAAAAAGGTTTCACACACACCTCAGAGTCTCCCGTAAAACAGTTGGGTTCAGTGACAGGTAGTGTCAAAGTGTCCGACATGCCCCGTCCAACGCTGCCTCCGATTTCCGCGTCGGTGGTCAGGCGTTCCGGTACGGAGGCACGACTTGCTCCGGGCGATTTTGGCGATCCACCATGGAACTCACGGCCGCAGACAGCCGCACGATGTCCTGGTGTAGCTCTCCGAGAAACCTTCCTTGATCGCGGAGCACTGAAGTTGGATCCGGTTCGGAAGATTCTGTCGGTTCCATGAATTCGGTTTAGTGTTGGTTTTTGTTTGCGGTGCGAACCAACTGAACACACGACACAGTTCTGCGAGAAAAGTCTGGTGACTGGTTTTTTAAGAAGCAAAATAATCCACAGAATGTTCGAACTCAAAATTCACCCACAAAGCAGTGCTAAGAAAACAAAACTGAAAGTGCTATCAGAGCGTGCAGTCTCGTCCGAAAGAAACGCCAGATCAGGTCCAGATCGGGCTGGAGGAAGTCACTACTCGAAACAGAGACAAAAACAGTAAAGCCGTTCACGTACTCACATACACGACAAACCAACACAAACTGGCTCTAGCGGAGCTCGGTTATATTGAGCCGCTAACGACCCGGAACTAGCACCAGCTGTGGCTAAAACTCAGGCGAGGAGGGACCAATACCCTCAGGCGGGAGAGAGAAAGAAAGGGAAGGAGTGCTGACAGTTGTGTTTGTGACTAGATGAAATTTAGGACACGTCAGTACATTTAAACGCTATAAGATTGAGATTGAACGGCCATTCCAGAAGAGATTTATCAGAATTTTCGATTTGCTTTCAGTTTAGGAACAGTCCAAGGTTGTGTTAAGTAGTTTGGGCAATTTTCTAAGCAGGATCTCCTGATTCAACCACATAGGGCTTTTTCAAAGCTGGGTGCTCCATTTTTTCTGTTTCAGGTCCATGAGGCACTTTGTCACAAGCCAGTCTGTGCATTATGCCCTGGGCTGAGCTTGTGTGTGTGTGTCCCTGGCAGCTTAAGGCTCATTTATGCTCAACGTTAAATACGGAGACGGATACGGACGGAGCCTTTTGTCCGTACTCTGCGTTCATTTCGTACATAATTTGCACGTTTTCTGAAAGCTTGCGGATGCGGACAGGACGGAGCAATACCACTGGAAACCGTGGGGGCAGTGCATGATGCGACCACTTCCATATGTACACGAAGAAGAAGAAAAACATGGTGGAACTTTTTGAAGACCAGTTATACGAGTGTGTGCGCAATTTTAATCATTTATATGATGTTACTTCGCCGGGGCTCAGGGACAAACAGTTACAAAGCAAAGCAAGTTATCGAATGCCCTGGCAGACATCCGAAAGTATTGGAAATGACGTTCGTCATCAATTTCCCTCATTGGGCGGACAAGTGAATAAAATTCTCCATCCAAATGTCGCGACCTGTTCAGTGGCCTCACAGACCACCGCCGTCTAGAACGCTGCCTTTTTTTCGTTTTTGCAGTTTGTACAAAATCAAAATTTCCTCCGCCGTCGCCATGTTTGATTTTTACTCTAAACTGCCCTCTAATGGATGTAGTGTTCAACAACCATATCAACGGAGCTGACGCAAGGAAGTATGTGGGCAGTAACTGTTATAACGCATGAAACGCACGCACACATTTTCGTACGCAGAGGGAGTATAAATGAGGCTTTACCCTGCACTTTTGTCAGCCCCCTAGTGCCTAGTTTTGGCCCCATAGCATCCCTGATTAAACACATAGCACCCTTGAAGCACTCCTGATCAGCATTGTAGTACCCCTTGCAATTTAACTCCAATGGCCAATCACACCAAAGTGCACTTCTCTGGTTTTATTTTGTTTGTCTGTTTATGGCTTAGCCACAAACCACAGACAAGACCTTCTGCCCACAGGATCACCTTATTATGACCACTTGGCCCTTAGTAATACCCTAAACTGATATTATCTGATTACACCGTAGGAATATACATTTTAGGGACAGTATGAAGTAAAATTCAGATAGAAATACTGACTAAGCATCAATAGTTAATAGTTTAACTGTGAGTAATCAGCGACATAATCAATAGGGACAAAAGTAAGCTACTGACTTACCCAGCATAAATCATTTGCACAATTTAAACTTTGTAAAATACAGGTTGCACACTTTTAGCCATAAGTCTGGATATGTTTATATCTGTATGTATGTTTAAACACTAATGCAACTATAATATTTTTAAACAGTAAGTCAGATAATATAAATAAATAAAAGTTTTACAGCGATTCTTCAACAAAACCCTTGAAATTTCTAAAATGTAAATGGGTTAATACTAGTTAAAGGGAGCTTCCTATACACATTGTGTGAACATATCAGCTGTTACCTCCTGAAGATGTTTGCTCCATTCTGGTTTATAAGCATGTGGTGAAGAATCTTTGACTGATGAACTTTCTTCAGTTGTTGTCCTCTAAATAAAACCAGGGAAACTGTATGAATGTCTATAAGAAGCAAGAAATATGTTTTAAGATGAGCAAATCTCACCTCCCAACAAGTGCAGCATCATAAGTAAGTGTATAAATGGTCGTGATGTTCGTTACATCTGTGTGACCTAGTTAAAAAGATGGGTATATTTTAAAAGAAATTAGTTTAATAGATTACAAATTTCATAACAGTTTTCATATGGATACACTCTCACTGTCCACTTTATAAGCTTGACCTGCTTATATCCACTCTCAGTTATAATCAGCTCCACTCACTGTACACTCTGTTACACTACTCCACTGTATTTCTCCACCTTGTGAATGTAAAATAGGAGACAGTAGTATTAGTTCAATGATTTGTGTTGTAAGTATCTGCTCTGACCCTCTTGTGCAGTAGTAATATATAAGGTAACTGTATTCAATCTTACACATTAGCCTCAAGTTTTATTACATTTTGGAGTATTTTCTAATGAAGTTATTGAGCATTTTTGTTCAGTTTCTTTAAGCATTCCCACTTTTCTACTAATCACCACCTGCTCTATAAAAAAAAATTACATCTCACAATCGATGTATTGATGAACTTCAATATAAGATTAATGGGAAGTTTATGGTAAATTAAGAAGTTTAATGGGAGCTGTGTTATTTGAGTGTGTGTGTGTGTGTGTGTGTGTGTGTGTGTGATGTTGACTCTCAGGTGTATGAGAGTTTGACGCGCCGACATGGGGTGTGGATCGTGTGTAAGGCGAGTTTGGAGGAGGTGTGCCTGGCGCCTCTCCGCCTCGTGAATGAACAGCACGATTGTTTTTTTTTTTTGTAAAAACGGTAGAACAACCGGTTGGTTTAGTTCAGAGTGGAATAACTCTGAATTGATTATTTATACGGGTGATGCCCCTGAGTTCCCCCTCCAAAAAGATCATACTGTCCAATGCCCCCCATTTATTAAAGGTGAATTGATCAAAAAGGAACTCTCCCGCTTTGGGAGGGTGTGCTCTGAGGTGAAAAGATGAGTGTTGGGATAAAACCCATGAAACAGATGGTGTCTTTCAGAAGACAGGTTTTCATGGTTTTAAAAGACGGAGAAGATAAGTTGGACCTGGTTTTAAAGCTGAGGGTGGATGATTTTGATTACCTCTTTTACGCTTCTTCAGACACAGAGATTAAGTGTTTCAGGTGTGTGAAGGCCGGACATATCGTCCATGCTTGCCCTGAGGGCGGGGATGGAGGCGCTGAGGGACCGGTGCCGAACGCGGTTGGGCCCGAGGTGGTCGTTCCCCCTGCGGTTACCGTTGGGCCCGCCGCAGAGGTTCCGGCTCAGGCCAAAATGGTGCCAGAGGGCAGTGATGAGGTCAGGGCTGAGGCTGAGATGGTTGATGAGGGTGGGGCGGCTGAGGGTGAGTGCTCCTCGGCTGAGCCTGCTGTGGAGGAAACACCTGAAGGTCAGCAGCTGGATGCTGAGGCACAGGCCAGCTGCTCTCAACCGACTTCTGCTCCAGCGATGATAGAGGAGGCTGAGGCTAAAGCAGAAGCTGGTGTTTTTATGGAAGATGAAGCTGCCTTTAAAATTCAAAAAAATAAGAGAAAGTGTAAGGCCATTAGGAAGGGGGCAAAACAGGCCAAAAAAGAGGTGAAGGTAGTGGAGGAAGTGGAGTCTGACTGTGAGGGCTCCATGTCTGATTCAGGCTGGTCAGTTTGCTCTCAAGATGAGATAACACCCACACTGTACACTGTAAAACAGATCAAGAAGTTCCTGCAGGTCACTAAGAGGCAGTGGGGTGTACGGGTCATGGAGCACTTCCCGGACACGGTGCAGTTTTTGCATGATGTTAAGCTTTTTAGGAGGGAGGGGGTTTTTACTCAGCTGGAGGTTTATCGTCTAAAGCGAATAATGACAAACCTTACCAAAGCTCACAATGATGACGATTCTTAAATGTTTTTTAACCTTTTTTTTCTGTTTGATTTGGACTTTCTCTACAGTGTTTTATACCCCCCATTTTTTTTACTTTTTAATGGGTGGTTTTTAAAAGGAGATTTGGGTATGGACAGGACTTATTTTTTAATGAATTTTAAAATACTGAACACTGCTGCACTGCCTGTTTTTATCGTGGACTTTTTAGGATATGGGCTTTCTTTAAAAAACAATTTCAGACTGGTTTATCCCTGCACTAGCTTTTGAAAGAACCATTGCTATATGGCACAAATTTGGACCTATTTGTAATTTAAGATGACTATTGATTGGTTTAAATAAAGGACCATCAAAAGTAAAAAAAAAAAAAAAGTCTCTTTCTCTCTCTCTCTCTCTCTCTCTCTCTCTCTCTCTCTGCTCACGCTACAATAATCGTTTCCTTTAACTGCAGAACAGCTACAAAGACTAAAGTGGTTCATAATTTCTAGCTGTTTAATTACAGAACATGTTAAAAGTAACATTTTTATGTTTAGTAGTAGTAAGTAACAATTTTATGCAGCATAATATCATAAATAACTGTAAGTTCATTTATATAGGGCTTTTTAAAATAGTGCACTGTCACAAAGCAGAGTCTGAAATTAACAGTTTACAACTGAAGCACGACACCACAATAATATAAGACTGAGGAACATTTATTTAAGATCTTAATTAATAGATAAGAGTTATTAATCTGTGAGGTATTTGATGTAACTTACTGTTTTTCTGAAGCTGAATCTTAATGCAGTGGAAGTCTGATTCTCTTCGTCCGACATTAACCAGCTAAGGTCTGCTGTGGGAGAGGAAGATGGAAGTGGATGGGAGGGTAAAGATGTGTCCTGCGCAAAAGCTTTAAGAGCCGATGCTTTGTAATGAATCACAGGAGCCGACTCCTCTCGAGTAAGAGCTGGTACCCACTTCTTTTTCTTTCTCTGTTCCGCCCTCACTCTCAGTGGCTCAGCCCTGCTTACAGCGGAACTCTGTTTGGCAGCAAGGCTTCTTGTGGCCAATCACATGTGAGAATATAGTCAGGTCAGGCAGGTGAAGTGATTAGATAACTAATATTATTAAGATTATTATTATCTCTCTGAGATTACTTTACAAGGGAACAATTTTCTAGTAGTGGAGGTCAGTGCGAAAGCTTAATAGTTACATTTCAGTAGAGTTACAGAAGAAAATTACATTTGTAAACTACATTTAATTGTTTAATAATGTATTCTCTTTACTTTTAAATCATACTGTTTAAGAATCATAACATTTCACAAATTATAACATATTATTAAATAATGTAAGATTTAAAGCTTGAATTTAACATAGACCAAGATTTAAATGATATTGTGCTTAACAGGAAATTACATTTTTGTAATATGAATTTATGAATTTGTATTATGAATATAAAAGTATATAATTATTTATACCAAATTTAGTTTTGATTACTATAAAATTAATCAAAAACAACATGTATTATATGATTACTGTGGTTTATTTCTCATCTGGTCCAACAGATACAGTTGTACTGTATTTAGTTTGTAGTGTTCAATTCATTTGTAAGCAGTTCAAAATTATTTTTGAGGATCTATGCTGGTAGGGGTTGAGATTGAAGAAGTCTGGCACAATTTCTTTTGTCACCAATAGCACTAAAGCACTTTATGATGTTAAGTTCTTTTTGTATTGTGTTATCATAAATATATATACAGGGGCGTTTTTAGGGTTTTGAAACATCAGGGGTTTTAGCCCAGATCCCTTATTCCACGTCTGTCCCCTTTAAATAGTGTCCATTCATGAGTGTATTTATCCATTTTTCAAACTGTTGTTACATTCATTTTGTTTGACCATTCATTAGTTATATTGTATAAAATTAAATTACATATGAAATATGTCTGTCAGCAGTGGATAGGACATTCAGATCTAATGTTCTCCCCTGGATGGGCATGGGGAAACCCCTCCCATGATAGGATAGAATAAAAGTGGAAGATAATGAATGAATGAATGTATGTATATATATATTTACATTTAATTATATACAGTACATATACATAGTACATATACATAGTATTTTTTGTAATTTGCCCCATAACTGGACTGATGGTTTTAGTCCCCCCCCCCCCCCCCCCCTGCAACCCTAGGATATGATTAAGCGGAAGATGATGGATGAATGGATATTGTGTTCTCGTTTTTTATATTCACTCATTCATTATCTCCCGCTTTATCCTCTATTAGGGTCGCGGTGGGGTTCTCCATGCCCATCCAGGGGAGAACGTTTCGGGCGCTGGGCAGATACACCCAGGACAGGGCGCCAATCCTTCATCCATTGCTGGGCACATTTTTTATATATATATATAAAAATTATGTTTTAAGTTCAATACTTGTCAGACCCGGAAGTCGGCTGCGCAGAGTAAATGCGCACACCGAAAGCGCCTGAAAGCGTTTACAGGGAATCGGATGCGTGGAGCAATGCGCAATGCCGATTCGTCCAAAAACGCTTACTCAGAACACCTGCATGGATTAATGCACAGCGCCGAACCGTCTTTAAGCGCAGGAGAGAGTTAGAAGACACCAGGCCATAAAACAAACAGGGTTTATTAAATTAAAAAAGGTGTAGGGACACCAACACGTAGGGGTAACAAACAAACGAGACAACAGGGGAAAAATAATAAAGACGTGCACGGGGGAAGGGGAACACGGAACCTAAATACAAACACACCCAATCACGTGCACCAAGATAAACCAATCACCCAACGGAGTCAATGAATGCACTACGCACTACGGGGGGAAGCAACCAAGAAAAAAAAAAAAAAAAACAGTTCTCGCGTAGAAGGGGGGGGGGGTCCCTCTATAGATGAGGCGTGATGGATGCCCTCTGCCAACAAGGCATGGAGCATGCCATTTTGCTGCAGGGCGTGGATCGGCGAAGTCGGTTGGAGAAGTCGGCTGCGCGGAGTAAATGCGCACGCCAAAAGCACCTGAAAGCGTTTACAGGGAATCGGATGCGTGGAGCAATGTGCAATGACGATACGTCCAAAAACACTTGCACGGAATACCTGCGCGGAGCAATGCGCAATGCCAATTCGTCCAAAAACGCTTACTCAGAACACCTGCGTGGAGTAATGCACAGCCCTGAACCGTCTTTAAGCTCAGGAGAGAGTAAGGAGACACCAGGACATAAAACAAACTGGGTTTATTAAATTAAAAAAGGTGTAGGGACACCAACACGGAGGGGTAACAAACAAACGAGACGACAGGGGAAAAATAATAAAGACGTACACGGGGGAAGGGGAACACGGAACCTAAGTACAAAAATACCCAATCACGTGCACCAAAATAGACCAATCACCCAACGGAGTCAATGAATACAGGGACAGGTGCCCTAGGCACTTCTAACAATACAGTTGCAGCCATTGTGGTTTTTAAAGTGTTTACAAATAAATTTAAGTTTAGTTATATTTCTATTCTGAAGTTGTTTTTTAATTTGTGCAATATCATACAGCTGCTGCTTGCATTAAATTTCCCCCATTGGGTTTAATAATGTATGTATGTATCTACTGTATGTATGTATGTATGTATGTATCTCTGGTATAAAGAAGGAGCAGGTGTGTTAAATTTGGCGTTATCCTGATCACACTCTCACACTGCTGACTGGAAGTTCAATATGAAACATGGCAAATGAATGTGCTCATTGTATATAAACAAATTGGTTAATAAGGACCTATGAGAATAAAAAAGGTATATAAAAACCCAACAATTCAATCTTATAAACATATAAAGATTTATTTTCAAAACATATATAATTGCAGTGTTTAGTGAATTCTTGTGCATTGTTTTCGTTGAAATATAAATTGTACACATTTACATCAATAACAGTGTTTTTCTTTAAGTTTTAACTTTTAAATCTTTACTGTTGAGACTTTATTTTCTAAAAACATAACTTGTTTTTTATATAATCTTATTGTCTAAGTTTATGAGGTCAGTACTGAGACAGATGTCTAGAAGTTATGTTTATCACATCTTGATTCTGTAACAAAAGAAAAGTGTAACAAAATTTTTTTCCCACTTTTTACAAGCAGAAATCAGGAGAATTAAGTACACACTCAAAAACTCTACAAATAAATAAAATATCAGCATTAAAGCAAAACCTACTTAAATAATAATGTGCATAGTGATCACTTATCCATGTCTTTATGGACTTTGCTTTGTGAACCATTGTGCAGTTATGTTGGAACAGAAAGGAGCCATCCCCAAAACGTTACCACAATGTTGGGAGCATGAACTTGCCTAAAATCCCTTGGTATGAAGCATTAAGAGACTTCTATTATTGAAGGCCTTTAAATCATTTTAAACTAAAAACCAAACTCCTGAAATATAACTATGAACCATAATCCCCTTCACAAAACTTTACATTTGGACAAGTATACTGTTCTGATCCAGACTTGTCCATTAGATTATTGGACCACTACATTGCACATGTTGAAGTAAGGCTGCTTTGCCAAGAAAACCCATTCCATGAAGGTCTCTACACTCTGTTCTTGAGCTGATCTCAAAGCCTCAAAATTTTTATTTTTTTTTAAAGTCTGTAACGATTAATTACAGCAAAAATGTCAGTGACCTCTGTGCATTGTGACCCTCAGCAGCCTCTGACCTGCTCTGCTATTTTTTTTTGGGGATATTATTTATTTGGGATAACACTTCATGGCTGAGTTGCTGTAATTCACAATAACCTCCAGTTTGTTATCTTAGTGAAAGGTGACTGGAACATTTAGTAGCGAAGACATTTCACAATTGGACCTTTTTATTTTCAAAATGAAACCTCAATAAACAGTGATTCAACCTTTAGCCCAACGTCAATTTAGTGATGAGACTGCATCTCAGTGTGTTACGATGACTGCTGCGGATAACTGCCCAGCACAGGGACTTAGTTAATAACTATAAAGTGCATTATTATTAATATAATTTACTCTATATGTTAGGTTTAGGAGTGCTAGGCCACTCCCCCCACGTTTTCAGTTCGGGTTTTGGTTTTGTCCCTTGGGTGTTCCCGTAGGTAAAAAGGCCTCGGCACCTTTGCGCCATCAAAAGACCTCGCCGCTTTCACACCCTAAAAAAGGCCTCGCCGCCTTCGCACCCTCAAAAGACCTCGCCACCTTTGCGCCCTCAAAAGGCCTTGCTGCCTTCGCGTACGTAAGTATGAGTGGTCCGACTTTTCGTAAGCTCCACCGGGGTGGACTTTTGCCCCACAGGGTCCAGGGCCCCCATGGTTTCATTTGTCTCCTCTGGCACCAACGCCAGTTAGCTCCCCCCCCCTTGTGGTATACGCATAAAATTTGGGGGGGCAATATGTTAGGTTTAGGAGTGCTAGACCACTCTTCCCATGTTTTCAGTTCGGGTTTTTGGTTTGGTCCCTTGGGTGTTCCCGTAGGTAGGTCCAATCACGGATGTTGGGGATTTGGTCTTGCCAGGTCACGTGCTGTCTTTAGTTAGTATGTATGCCGTGTGTGTTTCCCTGTTCGGGAGGCCAGCATTATATGTTATTAGTTTATTGATCTGTGTAGTCCCGTCACGCGTCACCCGTTCCTTGGTTTTGTGTATCTATTTCTTTAAAAAATTCCTGCATGCTTACCTGATCGCCTGGCTCACTACTTCCAAACTCCTCACCCTGCACCACCAGTGGTCGGACAGCGCCTTTTGTGACACTATACACATTGTAGATTTATCCAACTATATATATATATTATCATTTAAAATTTATACTATATATAATGCTTTGTCATATTATTTGGACAAAAATTATATATATAATATAATAAAATATATATAATCTCGGTAACCCCAAGCATCTTTACTGTGGTGATTAACATAACACACAGAGTTTAATATTATTATATTATTTCAGTAAATAACAAACATCTTAAAAAAAAATGTATTTGTAAATCAATAAAATGGTGAATAAAGTGATGTGATTAAAGTGACTGTGATATCAATGAAGACACAGCTTCAGGAAGGGCTTTGGTTTATTATTAGCTCTAACTGCTCTACTCTTGTCTGTTTCTTTTGTGGTGTCCTTTTGTGGATTCCTGGAGGTGTAGTCAGATCTTCATCCATGGCTAGGGTGACCAGATTCCAATTCACCAGATGTGGGACAAAGACTATGTTTGTGTAGGACAATGTGGGACACCAATGCATCAAGGTTGTCTAAAATAACTTGAAACAAACTTACTCTACACTTTTAGCACATAACAGATGTCAGAGACCGCAGCGCTGCCCCGCCTTCTAATCAGCGCGCGTTCTCCTTGCACCAGGTGAGGTTCATTGTTTCCGGGTTCTTTCTTTCCTTTATAAGTCTTCCTGTTGCGAAGTATTGGTCGTTCCACGTCATTACCGAGTGTTATCCGAGTGATATTCCCTACAGTCTTTCTCTGTGTTCTTCCGTGTTTGGTCTCCGTTGGGTGAGTGCGATTTCGAGTGTGTTTAGTAGTAGCGTGTTCCTCTCTCTCTGTTCCCCGCTTCTACCGCCCTCTCGTCCTGTGTGTGAGTGGCGTTTGAAAGGAAAGTCCGTGTCCGTCATTTTGTGTATAGCATCCCTAACACATTCTCACTGTTATTTACTAACCTCTCCCCTGTTGGTGAATATAACACATTTAATCCATCTTTCACTAATCACTTCCCTGTCTCCCGGTTCCAGTTCCCCGTCGGTGTGTCTCCTTCCCTGTCGTTCTCCCTAGGTTCTCCCTGGTTACTGCCTCGTCCAGCACTTCACCTCCTCTATCCTGTTCCTGCTCTATTTAGCTCCTCCTTTCACGCTATTTTCCATTCTCATTGTTTATTCTATTCCCTGGTGTTTATATTTTGTGTTGGTGTTGGTTTGTGTTCTTTTTTGTCTTTTCTGCTTGATACCAGGTTCGCTGTCAGTCCTGGTTATCAAGCGACGCACGTGACATCCAGCAAATGCTGCAGTGATCCCGCTGCCGATCACCCACTCAGTCACGTGCAACTCGGTTGCCGCTGTTGATTGGTTAATAAACCCAACATTGTTCTGCATCCACGTCTCCTTGTTCTCATTGAACCAGATGCTTAACAGAATACTTCGCCACCATGGAGACGGCTACTCCAGCGGCTGCTCCAACAGTTCAACGCCCAGGGTCAGGCAATTCAGACTCTCGCCCAGCAGGTCCAGAACCTAGCGGTAGGGGCTGCGACGGTTTCTCCAGCAGCTACAGCCAGTGCGGCACCCGCACCCGTTCCTGTTCCTGCCATGATGATCTCCATCCCTGAACCGCCACTATATTCAGGGGACCCTGAGAGCTGTGAGGAGTTCCTGTTAAAGTTCTCGCTGTTTCTCACCAGCAGACCGCCCATCCCGGACCGCAACGCCATAGCCCTGCTCATCTCCAGGCTCACCGGTACGGCATCATCCTGGGCTACGGCCATCTGGCAAGCCAATGGCCCCGATGTCTACGACCTCCAATGCTTCCTCTCGGTGTTTCGCAGCATCTTCCACCACCCTCGTCGTGGTGTCTCAGCCGAGGACGAGCTGCGCAGGATCAGCCAAGGGAGACAGAGCGCTGGCGGCCTCGAGCGGTTGGAATGACATAGCGCTCATCTCGCAGTTCAAAGCCGGTCTCTATCCCAAATTGCAAAGAGAGCTGGTCTACCATTCGCTTCATCTGAGTCTGGAGGAAATCATCGAGTTAGCCATCCAACTTGAATTCCACGACACGCCCATTGTTCACCATCCGCCTCCTAGCCAGCCGCACCAGCCCTCCACCACCCCTGACCAGGAGGTCATGGAGATGGGAAGATCTCGTCTCACGATGAGACAAAGGAGAGAGTGGATCCGGCATCAATTGTGTCTTTATTGTGGAGAAGTGGGACACCAATCTTTAGAGTGCCCCGTGAGACCGGTGCAGCAGATTGAGACCTCTAGAGAGGAGAAGAGGTCCAAGGAGTCCCCCAGAAGCCCCAAACCCCCTAAGGTGAGCACACTCCAGCCCACCCACAAATTCAGGTCGCACATTTCTCGCTCACAAGTGTAATGTGTGCTCAGTAGCAGTGCTGATTGACTCAGGTTCGGAGGGGGACTTCATTGACGAAAAACTGGTGCCGAAGCTCCGGGTCCCCACGGTTCCCCTCAAGTCTCCACTGAAAATATCTGGAGTCAACGGCAAGAACATGGGGAGCATCACCCACCGCACCGCCCCCATCTCCCTACACCTAGGGACGCTCCACAGCATCCACAGCGGAGCCTCTTCGTCATGTCCACCACCATCTCACCCGTCATCCTAGGTCAACCTTGGCTGCGAGACCACAATCCCTCCCTGACCTGGAACCCCCTGGATATCCTGGCTTGGTCATCGTGCTGCCACACCCGCTGTCTGACCAAGGTACAGACGGTGGGAGCTATCAAGTCCACAGCTGACGATCTACCAGCTAATGTCCCTCCTGAGTTCCAGGACCTCGCTACGGTGTTCAGCAAGGGTCATGCCTGTCACCTGCCCCCACACCGTGAGTATGACTGCACCATTGAGCTCCTGCCTGGCCCAAGTTCCTGCACTCTATGCCTTACCCGCTCTCCGTCAAGGAAACGGCCACTATAGAGGAGTACATCGCTGAGGCACTCGCGCAGGGATTCATCCAGCCTTCCAAGTCCCAGGTCAGCTCCAGCTTTTTCTTCATGCCCAAGAAGGACGGCACTCTCCGCCCTTGTATCGATTACCGGGAACTCAATAAGATCTCTATGAGGTACACCTACCCCCTCCCACTCGTCCCCTCAGCACTGGAGCAGCTGCAGAGCACGAAGATCTTTACCAAGCTTAACCTCCGCAACGCTTACAACTTGGTGAGTATCAAGGAGGGGGACGAGTGGAAGACAGCACCACTGCGGGACATTATGAGTACCTCACCATGCCATTCGGGCTGACCAACGCCCCTTCTGTATTCCAATGCCTGGTGAATGATGTCCTGAGGGAGTTCCTGGGGAGATGTGCTGTCGTCTACTTGGACAACATCCTTATTTACTCGCCCGATCCCCGTTCCCACGTTACCAACACCAGAAGGGTCCTAGAACGGCTTCGGGAACATGGTCTGTATGTCAAGGCGGAGAAGTGTGAGTTCGACCTGCAAGAGATCGCATTCTTGGGATATATAATAAATGAACAGGGCATCCAGATGGATCCCAGCAAGGTCAAAGCGGTACTGGAGTGGGAGATGCTTAGCACCGTCAAAGAACTGCAAAGCTTCCTGGGATTTGCAAACTTTTTCCGCAGATTCATTAGATCTTTCAGCCAAACCATACTACCTCTCACTAGCCTTCTAAGGGGTAAGCCCAAGAAACTGGCATGGTCTGAGAAGCGTTCCGGAGACTTAAAAAGGCATTCACCAGGGCCCCGGTGCTCGTCCACCTGGACCCTGAGTCTCCGTTTGTCGTCGAGGTCGACGCTTCATCTCTGGGTGTGGTCCTATCCCAACGACAAGGTGAACCTCCTAGACTTCATCCCATCACTTACTACTTCCGCAAACTCACGCCGGCCGAGCAAAACTACCGCATGGGAGATCGAGAACTCCTCGCCATATAGCTGGCATTTGAGAAATGGCGACACTGGCTGATGGGCGCTAAGTTCCCTGTTCAGGTCATCACGGACCACCGCAATTTGGTGTTTCTGAAGTCCGCGCGTCGCCTCAACACCTGACAAGCCCGGTGGGCCCTATTCTTTAATCGTTTTGATTTCACTGTTACTTACCGGCCGGGCAAGGAGAACGCTAAGGTGGACATACTTTCCCGTAAATTCGAGGACCAGGACAAGGCAGAATCCCCTGTCAAATCTATCCTGCCTCCCAGTGTTTCCGCACAGACCATTTCCTGGGAGCTGGATAGTGAGATCCAAGAGATGAACCAGAGGGAACCCCCACCCAATAGGTTCAAGATCCCCCCAACAAGATCTACGTTCCCCTACAGTTCCAGCAGCAGCTCATCTCTTGGGTCCACACCAACACCAGCTCGGGTCATCCAGGGGCGGAACGCATGATCGACAAGATAAGACAGAAGTACTGGTGGCCCGCCATGCGGGCCGATATCAACAGTGTCATCGCTTAGAGCGCCACCTGTGCGGCCTCCAAATCTCCCCATCAACTGCCTGCAGGGAAACTCAAGCCCTTACCTGTTCCACATTGCCCTTGGAGCCACATAGCGGTGGACTTCATCACCGATCTCCCCATCTCCGAGGGTAACACCACCATCCTTTCGGTGGTGGATCGCTTCTCCAAGGGGGTAAAATTCGTCGCCTTGCCCGCACTGCCCTCAGCATTCCAGACTGCAGAAACCTTATTCTACGAGGTCTTTCGCCACTTCGGCCTCCCGGAGGACATCGTTTCTGACAGAGGTCCCCAATTCACCTCGGCCGTCTGGGCCGCTTTCATCAAGAAGCTGGGGGCCTCTATCAGCCTTACTTTGGATTAGCACACGGAGAGTGGTAAATTCCAGCGTGCTTACTGACAGAGGAACCAACACGACTGGACCACGTTCCTCCCATGGGCCGAAATCGCCCAGAACTCTTTAAAAAGTTCCAGCACGGGTATCACTCACTCCCAATGCGTCCTTGGGTTCCAACCTCCCTTTTCCCCCTGGGATCTCACTCCTTCAAATGCCCCGGCGCTAGATGAATGGTTCCAGAAGAGCGAGGGCATATGGGAACTGTCCATCAGCGGATCACAGAGAGCAACGCCCGCTCCAAACGTTTCGCCGACCGGAGAAGGAGTGAGTGTCCCGACTATCAGATCAGCGACCATGTCTGGCTGTCCACAAAAGACTTGCGCAAGACCAGGCAGCAAAGAACTCAACGCCAGATTTATTGGTCCCTATCCTATCATCAAAAAGATTAACGATGTGACTTTTACCCTACAGCTTCCTCCCCGACTCAGAATCTCACCTTCATTCCACATCTCCCTCCTCAAACTCTTCACCCCGGCCCCCTTGACTCCCAACCCCACCAGCAACTTACCCAAGAACTTCCCCATGACCGTCCCCTAAACACCATTGACAGGATACTGGACTCACGCAGGACTGACTCCGGACTCGAGTATATTGTAGATTGGGAGGGTTACGGACCTGAGGAAAGGTCTTGGACTAAGCGAATTGACATAATACACAAGACTCTACTGGACCAATTCCACTTGACGCACCCCCAATGCCCTGCTCCCCGACCCCGAGGCAGACCACCCCGTTCCTCTTTCCAAAGAGGTAGACCTTCCCATTCCCTGTCCAGTAGGCCGAGGGGTCATCCCCGTTCCCTGTCCGGTAGAGCTAGGGTTGTCCCCGCTCCCAGCCTCCCCAGAGGTACCTCTCCCACCGTCCCATCTGGCCCCTGACATACCTCTACCTCCTCCCGAAGAGTCCTCCCGTCCCAGTAGAGTGACCCGTAGCTCCCATTCCTTTTCTCCTCTAGCCAGTTCCACGAGGCCGTCTGCTGTTGTCCCCGTTGGCTCCTCCATGACGACCTCTTCGGGGGGGGGAGGCTATGTCAGAGACATCAGCGCTGCGGCGTGTTCCCCTAGCCCCACCTTCTAATCAGCGCACGTTCTCTGTGCACCAGATGAGGTTATTTCTTTCCTTTATAAGGCTTCCTGTTTCGCTGGTCGGGTGCGAAGTATTGGTCATTCCACGTCATTACCGAGTGTTATCCCAGTGAAATTACCTGCATCCTTTCTCGATGTACTTTCGTGTTTTGGTCTCCATTGGGTGAGTGCGATTTTGAGTGTGGTTTAGTAGTAGAGTGTTCTCTCTGTTCCCCGCTTCTACCGCCCTCTCGTCCTCCCTCTCTCCCTTTTCCTCGTCCCCCTCCTTTCCTTTCTTACCTTAGTTTAGGATCCTGTGAGTGAGTGGCGTTTGAAAGGAAAGTCCGTGTCCGTCATTTTGTGTATAGCATCCCTAACACATTCTCACTGTTATTTACTAACCTCTCCACTGTCGGTGAATATAACACATTTAATCCATCTTTCACTAATCATTTCCCTGTCTCCCAGCTCCAGTTCCCCGTCGGTGTGTCTCCTTCCCCATCGTTCTCCCTAGGATCTTCCTGTTTACCACCTCGTCCAGCACTTCACCTCCTCTATCCTATTCCTGCTCTATTTAGCTCCTCCTTACATGCTATTTTCCATTCTCTTTGTTTATTCTATTCCCTGGTGTTTATTTTTTGTGTTGGTGTTGGTTTGTGTTCTTTTTTGTCTTTTCTGCTTGATACCAGGTTCGCTGCCAGTCCTGGTTATCAAGCGACGCACGTGACATCCAGCAAGTGCTCCAGTGATCTCGCTGCCAATCACCTACTCAGTCACGTGCAACTCAGTTGCCGCTGTTGATTGGTTAATAAACCCAGCATTGTTCTGCATCCACGTCTCCTTGTTCTCATTGAACCAGACGCTTAACAACAGACAGCAAATAAATACATATATATATATATATATATATATATATATATATATATATATATATATATATATATATATATACAGTATATATGTGTGTGTGTGTGTGTACAATTATACAGAACAGACAGTTCTTTAATGTGCTTTATTAAAGGTTATGACTTTCCTGTATTTCTACAAACAGTATATGTATATATAACTTGCATATCTTATTTAAATTTACCTTTCTCTAACATAAGAAAACATAGTAAGCATTGAGCTTTCATACTATTTCACAATGATTCTCAAATTAAAACACCCCACTGTGTACAATTAAACAGAACGGACATGCGTTCGCTTTCCTGATTGGGTGACATTCAAACAGCCCGCCTCTCCCGCGATAACAGACAGCAAAGCCATCCAATGCCAGATTATAAAACACACATTTCAAAACTGCAGTCTGACTTTTAATAACAATATGGGACAACAACTCAATTTGCGGGACGCGTGAAAAGTAACGAAATGTCCCGTACAAATCTGGTCACCCTATCCATGGCTCTGCTGAAGCACTGTTACCTATTAATTGGACTGGTGGTCCTTCAGGACCCCCTTAATGGACTTGCATATAGTTTTTTTTTTCCAGTTCCATGTTTTTCCATTTGTTAAATATGGTCAGCCGATCTGTACATAGCTGTTTATACTGTTGCTGCTGCCTGGCTGCTCAAGGAGGATGAGTCCCCACTGAGTCCTGGTCCTCCCAAGGTTTCTTCCTTAAAATAAAAACATAATATGGAGTGTTTTCTTGCCACTGTCGCGTCGGCTTGCTTTTAGGGGGTTTAAAGGCTTTTAATGTTGTAAAGCTGCTTTGTGACAATGTACTGTTATAAAAGGCGCTATATAAATAAATTACTTGAATTTGAACTTAAATAATAAATTTAACTGAATGACTAAATCTGAGTCGAGGTACTTTAGCAAAGCCTAACATCATGCTGCCACAGATTTGTGGCTAGACAATGGAGGTCAGTTTACAGGTTCAGGGGTTTTCTCTTTTTATATCATCTTCAGGAGGTGAAATGCAACTCTTCATTAACATTCAACTATTAACATAATCTTGAATCCTGCTTTACATTTTGTCACAAACACACCCACTTCCACTGTTCCGCCTACCTCACCGCCACACACACCCACCTTCTACCAATCAGCGCTCTCCCGCTCCTGATTACTAGATCCAGGTGCACCTAATTAGCAGGAGCTCTATTTAAGCTGGCGTCCCGGATCCACCAGTGCAGAGTTTGGTGTTTCTGTTCGTTTGGCTTTCGCCTCGTACTCACCTTTTGCTGCTGGGATCCGGTTCTGCCCGTTGGTGTTTTCTTGGATGGTTTACCTGTAAGCAGGTGAAGGATCACGGACTCGAGTTCACCTCGCTGCATTCCTTACCGTCTCATCATCTGGTCTCCTGGGGATTCCGACGACCGGTGACGTCATTACCAACGCTTTACCTCTGTTTGCTCATTTCGGACTATTGACTGTATTGATTATTGCCTATGCAATAAACTCTTTTATTTGCTGAAAACTTCACGTTTCCTCCGGTAGCAAATTATTGATATGATTTTGACCTTACCTTTTAAATCTGTCTCAGTTTCTTTAGACATTAAGAGTGAATTGTTCATTGACCAATCACTTTTTATAGATATGCAACTGAATTCAGGTGGACTGCATTAAGAAGAAATAGAACATAATTAAACTTAAATGAAAAAAAAATATGTTTTTAAATACAGTCCACATAAATACCATGTTGTAAAACTGTGATTTAATTTCTCATACATACAAATTTGAAAATAAATGTGTTTGTTTCATGCAACATCACAGGAGCAAACACCTCATGCTGTAGCTGTTTTAACTGTACAACTGTCATATAATGCAACAACTTAAATTATGATGTCATCACATAATGTTTGAATTATAATATAGCTGTTTTAATTTTGTAGCTATCTTATGACATGAACTGTTTAGTTATTTAAGGATGTAATCAAATTATGCAAGTTGGTTATATAATGAGGTAGATGTTTGTTCTGTACAAATACTCTTATTGTTTACCATTATTGTCTATAAATCTTAAATCTTAAAACATTATTTTTATGTTCAGCTTTTTTATTTTCAGATAATTATTAATATAATGTTGTTTTGACCTTACCCTAAATCTGATGCAGTTTCTTAAGACATTATAGGTGGATTGTTCATTGACCAATCACTTTTCATAGATACACAACTGAATTCAGGTGAATCAGGAGTCTCCATTGTACTAAGAAACTAAAAATGGGATGCAACTCATTGTACATTTAGATTTTAAATACAGTTCACATTATCAAAAATGATCATATTAAAAATAAATAAATAATGAGCTTTATGAAGAAGTTTTGAGGAGCCATTCTCAAGTGTGATTTTGAGAAGGTCATCGTGTGCCTTTAGCATTAACGCAGCATTATGTGCAGAGGCAGCAAGAGGTGTAGTGCTGGTTTCCTTTCCTGATTTTTGCATCTCCCTGTCATAGTTACATATCATTACAATGTCATTAAGACAAGGAAAATTAAATTACAGTGTGGTGAGAGCTCTTGAAGAGATTTGAAATCAGAATCATAAGGTTCCTCACACATGACTTTGACTCAGAAGATCTCAAAAGCTTATAGAGTGTGTCTGTGTGAGTGAGCTTGGCGCCCTGTACTGGGTCTATCTGCCCAGTGCCCGAAACGTTCTCCCCTGGATGGACATGGGGAACCCCCCGCGACCCTAATATAGGATAAAGCGGAAGTTAATGGATGGAATTTCAACGCAGTGAGCCCCTCCCCCATATGTAAAGAAACATGTTTCTACTGTACAAATATTTTTTAATGTGTAACATAAATGCTCATAATCTTAAAACATTATGATTTCTTATTTTAAGGAAATTATTAATATATTCTTTTGACCTTACCTGAAATCTGAAACTGTTTCTTTAGACATTCTAGATGGATTTTTCATTGACCAATCACTTCATAGATATGCAACTGAATTCAGGTGAATCATGAGGCTCCATATCTAGGGAAATAAAAATGAGATGTAACTCATTGTACATTTAGATTTTAAATACAGTTCACATGATCAAAAACAATTACATCTAAATATGATATTTATATTAATTGATATTTATGAAGCTGTTTGAATTGTCATTTTTACACTGTGACTGAATTCCATAATTATCTTATGATATTTTTTGAGGAGCCATTCTCAAGTGTGATTTGGAGAAGGTCCTCATGCACCTTTAGCATTTACGCAGCATTAAGCCAAAGACACTAAAAGAAAGTGCGCTGCTGGTTTCCTTTTGTCACTTGACCTGGGGTAGACTGTGCCACCTACAATAGCCAGGAGGTGGAGACAAAACCCATCCATCCATCCATTATCTTCCGCTTTATCCTCTATTAGGGTCGTGGTGGGCTTCCCCCATGCCCATCCAGGGGAGAACATCTCGGGCGCAGGGCAGATACACCCAGGACAGGGCACCAATCCATCGCTGGGCACACACTCACTCACACAGACACGCACACAAATACACTCTATATGAGGCAATTTGGAGAACTCAATTGACTTGATCCATGTGTTTGGACTGTGGGAGGAAACCGGAGAACCCGGAGGAAACCCATGCGGACACGGGGAGAACATGGAAACTCCACCCAGATGGGGATTTGAACCGGGAATCCCTAGTGCTGAGAGGCAGACGTGCTAACCACTAAGCCACCCTGGAGACAAAACCAAAGGAAAAAGTCAGGAAACAAATACCAATGAATTTATTGATATACATAAACAAAACCACACCATCCAAACAAAGGGGAAAACGGAGCAAACTAAAGTCCTAAATAACCCCCAAAAAATCACAAAACGGAAAACTGCGCTAGACGCGCATAAACCTAACAAGCTGGCAACCAGTAAACACTATCTTGCATGCGGACCCTGGCAACTGGGAAAACAGCAGGAAGTGCGTGGTATCGGACGCCCGAGGAACAGCGATAAGCCCGCGGAATCTGGCAACCGAGAACCAGCGCACATGTTGCACAGACTCGAGCCTCTCGAGCCAAAGCAAACCAAGACCACGCTTAAACTAACCTATCTGGCAATAGTAAAACAAACGGTGCTACGCTAGTGGCACAGGAACCAGCCAACATATAACCACGCTACAAGCACATAAGCTAACCAAACAGGCACTGGCGACCGGGGAGAGTGGAGGTGCGAACGTACCAGAAGACCCAGACCCAGACCATGGCAACCTGAATTGCGTTTTGCCGTACCCAAAACCCGTGAGTCATGTGAATTAAACCCAGGTGAAATTAATAACCCAAATGACAGAATACATGGAAGCATAGCAAAAAAACCCACTCACATGAAAACAGGCCACGGGCCTAACACCTTTGTGATTTTTGCATCTCACTGTCATTGTTTATCATTACAATGTGATGAAAACAAGCGTCATAGGAGTTCTTCATTGTTGTTCATCAATGGCAGGCAACCACGTTTGATGAGAGAGCTCTGAATTCTTAAAGATCCCACTTTGATATATAACCCTTAGGTGGGCTGTCCTTTTTCTGTGTATGTGCGAAAGCAGTCCCTTTGTCTTGTGTAAACGTCCACCAGAACATCTCAACTTTCTCACCCATCTGGTCCTGCTTTCTGCCGCTTCAGGGGTATGAATTTATGATGTGTTCTTGTTGACTGTCCCATTCAAATCTTCCCACTCACCCTGCGACTGCGACTCTTTCCCATGCTCATCTATCAAATAGTCATTTTATCTGTTCCCTGAACTATTTAACTCATCATGAGTTTTACTTTACTTTATTACTTTTACTAAATTACTTAAAAGTTGTTACGAAGGGGGGTAGGGGTTGAAAGCACTATACAGACGTCTCTGCAAGTTGACCACGCCCACAGTATATATACAGTATATATATATATATGGTTGCGCCGGCAAATCAATACATATATAATACATATATGCGTGTGTGGTTGTAACTAAGTATACGCAATATGGGATCTCACTGGTTATGTGACTCGGAGCTGTAGTTAAACGTAAGCTTCACAACTCTGCGAATACAAAATTATATTAACGCTCCTGACGCAAAACGAGCACTAGAAACGGGGCGCACAAGGGAACAAAAAAGTCTTCTACCAGCGACTGAGTTGAGCGACGCGCACGCTCAGAGTGAAGAGGAGAGAGGAGGGGCTGCTCACGGTGCAGCTCCGGTGCGCTCGCTGAAAGCGGTCACGTGGTCTTCTTTTTCTCCTTCACTGAACAACTCAGAGCCTCCGCTCTGGATAAGGCAGACGCCTTGCTCAGCTCTTTCGAGCAGAGAAACCCACTGAAAACAAAAGCATAAACACAAGAACAGATACAGATACAACCAGAGCTGATAGGTCAGAAAGAAAACACAATAATCACTGAAGAAACGCTAACACTGTGGGAACGCACACTTGGCATGGTCGATTACCAATGGTGTGACAAGTTGCTTCAGTCGGTTTGTCGTATAATTAGCTATGCCGACATGTGCACCTTGACAGACCAAATTAGTGCGGCGCTCCCTGGGAAATACAGTCTTTTCCCGTAGTCCACCGTGTACGTGCTGCTTGCCTCCGCTGCCCTCTGGTAATAGGCTGAGTCACCGCGGCACAACCCGTAATGGTACCCCCTCCCCTAGGGGGAGGCATGGTCTCTGATGTCCCCATGCCTGCAGCCCGGTTCCGCCTGAAATCCTGGATGAGTTCAGGATCCAGGATGTATCTGGCCGGGAACCAGGTCCGTTCCTCTGGGCCATAGCCCTCCCAATCCACCAGGTATTGGGTGGAGCCTTGGACCCTTCGGGAATTAAATAGCTGCCTCACTGTGTAGGCTGGGGCCACGACACAAGTAGAGTTTGAGGCTGGATACGTGAAAGGTGGGATGGATCTTCATGGTCGGAGGCAACCTCAGTTGGTACGTGACGGGGTTGATCCTTCGAATCACCTTGAACGGGCCCACGTACATTGGTGCGAGTTTGTTGGATTCTCCTCTAAGAGGCAGGTCCCGGGTCGACAACCAAGCCCATTACCCTAAACGATACATAGGTCCCGTTTGTCTTTTGCGGTTTGCGGTTCGGCTCATAGCCTCTGTCCGTGCCCCCAAGGCAGTTCGGGCCCTCCGCCAGGCCCGCTGGCATCGCCGCACGTATTGCTCTGCAGCTGGAACCCTTATCTCGGCCTCCTGTTCCTTGAACATGGGGGCCGGATACCCATTTTGAGCGTATTCTGGCCAGGGGAGTTGTTTAGCCCAGGTCTTGGGCTGATCCGACGTCAAGCACCGGAGTATGCGGCCAAGGTCTTGGTTGAGTCTCTCAGTCTGACCGTTGGACTCCGGGTGGAAGTCTGACTGGAGACTAGCTGTAGCCCCCAGCAGTTGGCAGAACGCCTTCCAAAAGCGGCTGGCGAATTGGGGTCCTCAGTCAGAGACAATGTCTCAAGGAATCCCATGGACCCTGACCACGTGTTGGATAAGGAGGTCTGCAGCGTTAGCTGCTGCATAATCTTCTGCAAAAGTTGCGCGTGTTGCCCGATGTCCGCCCCCTGCCTCCATTTTATAGTCACACCGTTCTGTTATGAAGGGGGGTAGGTTGGAAGCACTATACAAACCACGCCCACGTAAGAGAGGTGTGTGTGTGTATATATTGTTAGGATCTTTTTGATTTTTGGAAAGGCAAAAGAACACGCCGATGCAAGATGGCCGTTCTCAACTGGTTTATTGAGAACAAAGAGAATTCTTTCTGCACACCGTCAGGAAGTAATGCTGGCCAGCGGTCTGCCCATTCAGCTTCAGGTGCTAATTACGCCTTCAGGTCCGAGTGAGAGAGAGTCCACTCCAGGGTTACCTGTATATATTGTTACGTCTAGTTCCCGCCCCTTAACTGATTGAGCCAATCTAAATTACCGCCCTAGGTTTTAAATCAGCCAATCCCAGCCCAGTATTTTTCTAGTGGGGGGAAATCCAAGGTCCTTTGTTTGTCTTTCGGCCATATTAGAACTCTCATCATGTATAAGGAATTTAAAATTTCTGACAATATATTATATTTGTTATATATATTTAAGTATAATATATATTATACTTTCTCTCTTTCACTGAACAACTCTGAGCCTCTGCTCTGGTTAAGGCTGAGCAGAGAAATCCACTGATTACCAACGGTGTGACAAGTTGCTTCAGTCGGCTTGTCGTGTAAATAGCTATGCCGACAGGTGCACCTTGTCAGACCAAATTAGCGTGGCGCTCCCTGGGAAATGCAGACTTTCCCGTAGTCCGCCGTGTGCGTGCTGCTTGCCTCCGCCACCCTCTGGTGGTAGGCTGAGTCACCACGGCACAACCCGTAACAAAAGTATTATAAAGACCTTACAATTCCCCCCCCTTCACACCTTTTCTAAAGGTGTGAAATACCTTAATATTTTTTATTATTTTTTATTATTTTTAGTAGCAAACTCATGTTATGACTATGTAACCTTTTTCTACTATAAAATAAAAAAGGAAAGGTTTTAAAATAATCAATATCTTGCTAGTACTTTTTTTAATCATCTGGCTCATTTAACTAATAATATTTGTTCTCCCCTGAGAAGCATCTGTAAATTTGTTTTGTAAAAACCTTTTATTTTACTTTGTTGTCACCATGTTTCTAAGGCATGGGATTACCAATCCACATGCTGTTATAATTGCAATTTAAATCACTCCTGGTGTAGCCAACTGATAAACATTATTTCTAACCTGATTCATTCATTCATTCATTATCTCCCGCTTTATCCTCTATTAGGGTCGCGGTGGGGTTCCCCATGCCCATCCAGGGGAGAACGTTTCGGGCGCTGGGCAGATAGACTTGCCTTGACTTGACTTGATCCATGTTTTTGGACTGTGGGAGGAAACTGGAGAACCCGGAGGACACGGGGAGAACATGGAAACGCCACCCAGATGGGGATTCGAACCGGGAATCCCTAGCGCTGAGAGGCGAACGTGCTAACCTCTAAGCCACCATGCCGCCCTATTTCCTAATAGGGCGGCATGCCCTATTATTTCCTAATAATCCTAATATTTCCATATAATTTCCTAACCTGATTCCTAACTATAATGAAAAAACTGAAACTGAAAAAAAATCTTCAAATATTATGAGCCAGATTACTGTCATAATATTACTCTCATGCCATAGCATAAGATTAACATAAAAATCTGATTCAATTTAAACGCAATGTTTCTTTTTAAATCAGCTCCTTCTAATTTTGATGTTTTGATTAAGTTTAATCCTCCCATCCCTCTTGTTCTGTTTAGTCAAGTTTGCATCTGTTTCTGTCCCCCCTCCATCATTTATTACCAGTGTATATTACCAGCAGATGACCATTTATAAGCAAAACATTTATTATATCAAAAAATAATAAACCCCCCCTTTTTTAAAAACTTATTATTGTCGAATCAGCATAGAAAAGATGGCTTCAGATTGCAGCAAATAGCATGGCAAAAACTTGGTTTTAGTATACCCAAACGGCCAAACACAATGGAAGTGCAATGGCAACCTGGCAAATCAAGCAAAGGCATTTTGAGTTTGACATTGCAAAAAATATTCATCCTCATTAGTTCTTTTGGATGGAAGTCCTTCACTTGTCTTGTCTGTCAAATAAAGTGCAAAAACACAAACTATCTAATGTAGATGATTCGTGAGGCAGTGCTTCGGATTTAAGCATGGAGGCGGGGCCACGGGCTGGTTTTTGGAACAGCGAGAGAGACGGGGGAGCAGACTGCAAGCGTGCACAGCGATAGAGATCGCAATTCAGAATGATTGTGTGTGCGCGCGTGTCTATAAGTGCTTCAGATACTGTATTGTAAAAAAAAAGTGCTGATACATGATTTTTTTTTTCAAACTTCCATCGCGATCTACCCAACACCACTTTGATCCTATGATCGAGGTATTGAGTTACACAATCCTTTAGCATTAATGATTATCAACAACATAAGAATAATTATCCTCCATTTTCTGCCAATCTATAATACTATGTAATTAAAAAAAACAATTCAACAAGCAGGCGGCACGGTGGCATAGTGGTTAGCACGTTCGCCTCTCAGCGCTAGGGATTCCCGTTTCAAATCCCCATCTGGGTGGAGTTTCCATGTTCTCCCCGTGTCTGCGTGGGTTTCCTCCGGGTCCTCCGGTTTGAATTCTCAAAATTGCCCCTTATAGAGTGTGTCTGTGTGAGTGAGTGTGTGCCCAGCGATGGATTGGCGCCCTGTCCTGGGTCTATCTGCCTAGTGCCTGAGATGTTCTCCCCTGAATGGGCATGGGGAGCCCCGCCGCGACCCTAGTAGAGGATAAAGCGGGAGATAATGAATGAATGAACTCAACAAGCAGATTGATATTTTTTCAAGATCAAACTGCTCTGTCAGCTCCATTCACTAAAACCTGTTATCAACCTTTATGATTAGTAAAATTAAAGTTATTTTCCCTTGAAAATCACAAAGCAAATGTGTTAAATATGTTAAATGTAAAATTTGATAATTAGGCCGCTTTTGATGCAGAACCTGGAAGAAATAAAACTTTTATTAATCAGTTGATAAGGAACAATGATGCAAAGAAAAGTTATCACATTAATCATTTGTATTATATGTGTTTCTGCAAAACTTTTCCTAATTCTCCTGTTGAGAAAATATAAATATCATTTAAAACTTTGTCATTAAGTAGTGCCAGTCAGTCAAGTCTAAGTTATTATAAGTCAAATATTTATCCGTCATTAAACAAAAATGGTACTCTGTCTAATTATTTATGCCTCATAATTACAATATTATTTAAATAAGCCAGAATCAAAATTAATTTATTCGCGACCGCTAATCAATATGAACTCATTAACTTCCACCTTCTTTCCAAACAGCAATACATTTTTACTACCCCTACTTACTCATGACCTCATAAAACACAAAGACACACACACTGTAACAGGTGCCTAGGGCACCTGTTCTTCTGTTCTGTTCTTTATTGTGTTAATTAACTTTCATTCATGGTCGTTTAAGTTAATTGGCTATTTTTTTTCATTGATTTGCTAGTGAAGAGCCGCGGACGAGAGTTGAGAGGAACGGACTTCAGCATAAACGACCAGTTCCCCAAAGAGATCGTAGAGCGATGCAAGATCCTGTTCCCTTTCCGGAAAAAATACATCCAAGAAGGCGCATGAGCTGTCATCACAGTGGATAAACTTTATGTAAATGTAAATGTAAACTCCACCGGGACCAAGAAACCACACCGTGGCTGTACTGATCAGGTGAACGGTGTCCAAAAACACGCCTTCTTTTTATCTAAAGGCTTATTACAATATGTCAGTTTAAATCAATTAATGCTGGTTCAGTTGACAGGACATTGTGTGGTTTAAAAGTATGGATGTATGTAAGTATTGAAGGAATACAAACAGACCATCAGCTCAAAGTTCAGTAAATGTGAATGCGTGGCGACTGGGGAGGTAGGCGAGGATTGAATAGACGAATGACGGTTAAAGTCAGGTTGTCAGCCTGACCTGAACCAACACTGCGTCCCTAGAATGTGCACGTTCAGCACGTCCATTCCAGGAACTGAGACCTCGTACCTGGTAAATGGGACTCATAGACACCTAATTGTCAACAACCCCCCCCCCCCCAAAAAGGGCAATATGTTCACCTTTCAGATGCCCTCGACCTAGCTGAGAACAGCAGAGATAGGCGTGGGCTTTCAGGATAAATAGGGGTAGAAACTGGACTTCTGGACTCTGGCTGGGGGAGGTTTGCTGCTGTGCGAAAGTCAGAGTCGACCGCGGTCTTGGGCTTGTTTTGGAAGAACACACTTTTTATCTTGGTTTGTCTTAAATAAACCGCTTGATTCGAGTATCTACTAAAGTCTGCATCGTGGTTTCGAGTCCTCCAGAAAAAGGTTCATCGTGGAAATTAAGATTTCCTAACAGTATGTATGTATGTATGTATGTATGTATGTATGTATATATAAATGTTTGGATGTATGTATGCTTGGATGTAGGTATGTTTGATGGATGGATGGATAAATGTATGTATGTATATATGTTTGTCTCGATGTATGGATGGAAGGATGGTTGGATGTACAGTGGTGTGAAAAAGTGTTTGCCCCCTTCCTCATTTCCTGTTTTTTTAACACTTAAGTGTTTCAGAACATCAAACCAATTTAAACAATAGTCAAGGACAACACAAGTAAACACAAAATGCAATTTGTAAATGAAGGTGTTTATTATTAAAGGAGAAAAAAATCTAAACCATCATGGCCCTGTGTGAAAAAGTGATTGCCCCCTTGTTAAAACATACTATAACTGTGGTTTTTAACACCGGAGTTCAATTTCTCTAGCCACACCCAGGCCTGATTATTGCCACACCTGTTTTCAATCAAAACATCACTTAAATAGGAGCTGCCTGACACAGTAAAGTCCAGCAAAAGATCCTTAAAAGCTACACATCATGCCGAGATCCAAAGAAATTCAGGAACAATTGAGATATAAAGTAATTGAGATCTATCAGTCTGGAAAGGGTTATAAAGCCATTTCCAAAGCTTTGGGAATCCAGCGAACCACAGTGAGGGCCATTATCCACAAATGGCGAAGACATGGAACAGTGGTGAACCTTCCCAGGAGTGGCCGGCCGCCCAAAATTACCCCAAGAGCGCAGCGACGACTCATCCAAGAGGTCACAAAAGACCCCACAACAACGTCCAAAGAACTGCAGGCCTCACTTGCCTCAGTTAAGGTCAGCGTTCATGCCTCCACCATCAGAAAAAGACTGGGCAAAAATGGCCTGCATGGCAGAGTTCCAAGAAGAAAACCACTGCTGAGCAAAAAGAACATTAAAGCTCATCTCAATTTTTCCAAAACACATCTTGATGATCCCCAACACTTTTGGGAAACATTCTGTGGACCGATGAGACAAAAGTGGAACTCTTTGGAAGGTGTGTGTCCCATTAAATCTGGCATAAAAGGAACACTGCATTTCAGAAAAAGAACATTATACCAACAGTGAAATATGGTGGTGGTAGTGTGATGGTCTGGGGCTCTTTTGCTGCATCAGGACCTGGAAGACTTGCTGTGATAAATGGAACTATGAATTCTGCTGTCTACCAAAAGATCCTGAAGGAGAATGTCCGACCATCTGTTCGTGAACTCAAGCTGAAACGAAATTGGGTTCTGCAGCAGGACAATGATCCTAAACACACCAGCAAGTCCACCACTGAATGGTTGAAGAAAAACAAAATGAAGACTTTGGAGTGGCCTAGCCAAAGTCCTGACCTGAATCCTATTGAGATGTTGTGTTATGACCTTAAAAAGGCCATTCATGCTGGAAAACCCTCTAATGTAACTGAATTAGAACAATTCTGCAAAGATGAGTGGGCCAAAATTCCTCCAGAACGCTGTAAAAGACTCATTGCAAGTAATCGCAAACGCTTGTTTGCAGTTGTTGCTGCTAAGGGTGGCCCAACCAGTTATTAGGTTTAGGGGGGCAATCACTTTTTCACACAGGTCCATGATGGTTTGGATTTTTTTCTCCTTTAATAATAAACACTTTCATTTACAAATTGCATTTTATGTTTACTTGTGTTGTCCTTGACTATTGTTTGAATTGGTTTGATGTTCTGAAACACTTAAGTGTGACAAACATGCAAAAAAACAGGAAATGAGGAAGGGGGCAAACACTTTTTCACACCACTGTATGTATGTTTGGATATACTGTATGTATGTTCAGATGTATGGATGGATGGATGGATGTTTTATGGTTATTATTATTTTTCTCTTTTCCTTTCTCTTTCTTTCTCCCTTATACACATCCTTCTCTTTTTGCACATCTGTCACACAGCACACAGCACAGTGCACACAACATACAGATTCCACACAACAGTGCACGCACACACAAGCCCACGCACGCTCACAGACACATCTTTGGTGAGCACATAACTCATTCTTAGTTTAGTTTAATATGAGCACACTGAGGTTTGTCTCATGGAATGTACGTGGAGTTGGCTTGAGGGACAAGAGGGTACAAATTGATAATCGGTTATATGCTTTGAAGGCCGACATTGTATTCCTACAAGAGACACATATGTCCAGAACATCTGCACACACACTCTCCTCTCCACAGTTTCCTCATGCTTACTCAGCCTGTTACAACACTAAACAAAGGGGTGTAGCCATACTAATTAACAAAAGGATAAAATTCTTTATTAGGAACACAATATCAGATCCTGAGGGCAGATTAATAATACTTAACTTGTCTATTCAAAATATGTTGATGACCCCTCCTTCTTCCATAACTTCTTCACTTCACTTGCTGATCACTCTAACACCATGTTTATAATAGGAGGAGACCTCAACTTGGTCCTTAATGCAGATATTGACAGGCTCAGTACAGCAGTGAATCCAATAAACTGGCAGTCTGAAGACATTCTTAAACAATACATGAGGGATTTTGGTCTTTGTGATGCGTGGCGTTCACAACACCCCACTCTTATATATATATATATATATATATATATATATATATATATATATATATATATATATATATATATATATATATATAGTATATAGTAAATATTCAGTAGTATTATATAGTAAATACAGTTTTTTTTCTCAAGTACATCACTCTCATTCCCGCTTAGACTTCTTTCTAGTCAGCAAAGCCATGATGAAGGAAATCACAGATACTCAGATACATAATATCTCTATCAGTGATCACGCACCTGTAACTATGTCTCTGACACAAAAAACCAACTAGGACCTGGAGATTTAATACGTCATTACTTAAAGAACAAGATTTTATTGAGTATTTAAAAAAAGAATGGGCTTTATACCTAGAATACAATGATCTGCCAGGAATATCTCCATGTGTTCTTTGGGAAGCAGGAAAAGCAGTAATGAGATGTAAAATAATATCTTACTCTGTACTCAAGAAAAATAAAGGAAAAACACTTGTACTAGAATTAGAACAGAAAATTAAATCTTTAGAAACAGCATACGCTGCCTCACCACAAGAACATATAATTAATACCCTGAGGAAACTTAAATTGGAACTAAATAAAATAATTGATAAGAAAACACCTCCTTCTTGGATCACCACCTTACCATGGTGTAGGAGTTTGCGTGCTTGAATGATCCTAGGTGCTATGTTGTCTGGGGCAAAAAGCCCCTGGCAGGGTCTCCCAAGACAAATTCGTCCTAGGTGACAGGCCAGACAAAGAGTGGTCCAACAAAAACCCCTATGCAGAGAAAAACCAGGAACACATGTACCCTGCCCGATATAGGGTTATCGGGGCCCCACCCTGGAGCCAGGCCTGGGGATGGGGTTCTTCAGCTAGCGTCTGGTGGCCGGGCCCAGCCCGAAGGAGTTACATGGGTTCCCCCTCAAATGTGCTCACCACCTGTGGGGGGGTAGTAATAGGGGTTCGGTGCAGTGTGGATCGGGCGGTGGCCGGAGGCGTGGCCTGGGCATCGCGATCCTCGGTTGCTGAAATTGGCTTTCGGAACTTGGAACGTCACTTCACTGGCAGGGAAGGAGCCTGAGCTGGTGCGGGAGGTTGGAAAGATAACAGCTAGATATAGTCGGGCTTACCTCAACGCACAGATTGGGTTCTGGATCCAATCTCCTTGAGAGGGGCTGGACTCTGTTCTTTTCTGGAGTTGCCCATGGTGCATGTTGGGGTTTTCTCCGGTGGACGAGAGGGTAGCTTCCCTACGCCTTCAGGTTGGGGAATGGGTACTGACTGTTGTCTGTGCTTATGCGCCGAACAGCAGTTCAGAGTATCCAGCCTTCTTGGAGTCTGTGGTGGGGGTACTGGAAAGTGCTCCCCCTGGAGACTCTGTAGTCTTACTGGGGGACTTCAATGCTCATGTGGGCAATGACAGTGAGACCTGGAGAGGTGTGATTGGGAGGAACGGCCTCTCTGATCTGAACCCGAGTGGTGTTCAGTTGTTGGACTTCTGTGCAAATCACGGTTTGTCCATCACGAACACCATGTTCGAGCACAAGGGTGTCCATAAGTGCACATGGCGCCAGGATGCCCTAAGCCGCAGTTCAATAATCGACTTTGTAGTGGTGTCATTGGACTTGCGGCCATGTGTCTTGGACACTAGGGTGAAGAGAGGAGCTGAGCTGTCAACTGATCACCACCTGGTGGTGAGTTGGATCAGATGGCGGGGGAAGATGCCGGTCAGACCAGGCAGACCTAAATATATAGTGAGGGTTTGCTGGGAACGTCTGGCAGAAGAACCCGTCAGACGGATGTTCAACTCTCACCTCCGTCAGAGCTTCAACCACATTCCGGGGGAGGTGGGGGACATTGAGCCTGAAAGGGCCATGTTCCATTCCTCCGTTGTTGAGGCGGCGGACAGGAGCTGTGGTCGAAAGGTAGTCGGTGCCTGTTGTGGCGTTAACCCTCGAACACGGTGGTGGTCACCCCGTGTAAGGGATGCCGTCAAGCTGAAGAAGGAGTCCTATCAGGCATGGTTGGCTTGTGGGACTCCAGAAGCAGCTGACCGGTACCAACAGGCCAAGTGATTTGCGGCTTCGTGCGTCGTGGAGGCAAAAACCCGGGTGTGGGAGGAGTTCGGTGAGACTTTGGAAAGTGACTTTCGGTCGGCTCCTAGAAGATTCTGGCAAACTGTCAGGCGACTCAGGAGGGGAAAGCAGTGTGCCACTAACACAGTATATAGTAGAGGGGGTGCACTGTTGACTTCGACTGGGGACGTCATTAGGCGGTGGAAGGAATACTTCAAGGACCTTCTCAATCCCACCAATATGCCCTTTGGAGAGGAGGCAGAGTCAGAGGACCCAGGGGGAGGCTTGTCCATCACTGTGGCTGAAGTCGCTAAGGTAGTCAGAGGGCTCCTTGGTGGCAGGGCTTCTGGGGTGGATGAGATCCCCCCGGAGTTCCTCAAAGCTCTGGATGTTGTGGGGCAGTCTTGGCTGACGCGCCTTTTCAACATTGCATGGTCATCGGGGGCAGTGCCTCTGGACTGGCAGATGGGGATGGTGGTGCCTCTTTTTAAAAAGGGGGACCGGAGGGTGTGTTCCAATTACAGGGGAATTACACTCCTCAGCCTCCCCGGCAAAGTCTATGCAGTACTGGAGAAGAGAGTCCGACTGATAGTCGAACCTCGGATCCAGGAGGAGCAGTGTGGTTTTCGTCCTGGTTGTGGAACACTGGACCAGCTCTTCACTCTCTCCAGGATCCTCGGGGGTTCATGGGAGTTTGCCCAACCAGTCTACATGTGCTTTGTAGATCTGGAGAAGGCTTTCGACTGTGTCCCTCGGGGTATTCTGTGGGAGGTGCTTCGTGAGTATGGGGTACATGGCTCCTTACTACGGGCCATTCAGTCCCTGTATTTGCGAAGCAGGAGCTTGGTTCGCATGGCTGGCAGTAAGTCAGACTGGTTTCCAGTGAGGGTGGGACTCCGTCAGGGCTGTCCTTTGTCACTGGTTCTGTTTATAATTTACATGGACAGAATTTCTAGGCGCAGCCAGGAGATGGAGGGTGTCCGGTTTGGTGATCTGAGGATCATGTCGCTGCTGTTTGCAGACGATGTGGTCCTGTTAGCATCATCAGGCTGCGAACTTCAGCTCTTACTGGCTCGGTTTGCAGCCGAGTGTGAAGCGGCCGGGATGAGAATCAGCACCTCCAAATCTGAGGCCATGGTTCTCAGTCGGAAAAGGGTAGAGAGTCCTCTCTGGGTCAGGGATCAGATCTTGCCTCAAGTGGAGGAGTTTAAGTATCTCGGGGTCTTGTTCACCAGTGATGGTAAGATGGAGCGTGAGATTGACAGACGGATTAGCGCGGGGTCAGTGATGCGGAACCTATACTGTCTGTTGTGGTAAAGAAGGAGCTGAGCCACAAGGCAAGGCTCTAGATTTACCAGTCGATCTACGTTCCAACCCTCACCTATAGTCATGAGCTTTGGGTAATGACTGAAAGAACAAGATCGCGAATACAAGCGGCCGAAATGGGTTTTCTACGCAGGGTGGCAGGGCTCTCCCTTAGAGATAGGGTGAGAAGCTCGGTCATCCGGGAGAGCCTCGGAGTGGAGCCGCTACTCCTCCACATCAAAAGGAGCCAGTTGAGGTGGTTCGGGCATCTGGTAAGGATGCCTCCTGGGCGCCTTCCTAGGGAGGTGGAAGGAGACCCCGGGGAAGACCAAGGACATGCTGGAGGGATAATATCTCTCAGCTGGTCTGGGAACGCCTCGGGGTTCCCCCAGTCGAGCTGGTGTAGGTGGCTGGGGCGAGGGAGGTCTGGGTCTCCCTACTTCGGTTGCTGCCCCCGCAACCCGAACCCCGGAGAAGTGGAAGATAATGGATGGATGGATGGATAAGAAAACACAATTTACGCTGCAGAGGTTGCGTTTGCAAAATTTTCAACATGGAAAACTAAATAAAGAAAAAACAGCAATTCAATCTATTAAACTCATGACCCACAACATGACCCACAACAAATGAACCACAACAAATAAATAACTCCAATAAAGATTTCTATGAAGCCCTGTATTCATCATAGATCAACCCATCTGATGCTGAAATCAATGAATTTCTTAATAATATAAACCTACCTAAATTAAATGAGGATCAGGTTAAGACCCTTGATTCCCCTTTTTCACTTGAATTTTATAATACAATACAACATTTTCCAAATAATAAAGCCCCAATACCAACTATTTTCCAGCAGAGTTCTATAAAGAATTTTGGTCTGTTAGAACCTACCTTTTTAAAGATGGTGGTTCAAACCAAGAATAACCATAAAATCTCTCCAAACATGAACTGTGCCAACATTAGCCTGCTCCTTAAATCGGGCAACACTCCCATCTAGCTATCGCCCAATTTCTCTTATCAATGTAGACCTTAAAATTATTTGCAAAGTTCTTGCAAAAAGGTTAGAAAAAATCATTCCTTCTATCATACATTCGGACCAAATGGGTTTTATCAAGGGCCGACACTCAGCCGACAGCACACGTCGACTAATAAATATAATAGATTACTGTTCCTTTAACAAATCAGAAAACATAGTTATCTCTTTAGATGCTGAGAAAGCATTCGTTCGGGTGAACTGGAAATTTCTATTAGCTGTTCTACATAAATTTGGATTTGGAGCATCCTTCATACACTGGATTGAAACACTATACAGCTCTCCAAATGCACGGGTTAGGAAAAATGATCTTTTTTCACAAAGCTTCAATCTGCAGAGGGGCACTAGACAAGGTTGCCCACTCTCGCCCTCAATTTTTATCATCTTCATTAAGCCATTAGCAGCAAAAATACGACAGAATGGCGATATTAAAAGTATTCAAATAGAAAACACAGATCATAAGATAAATCTTTATGCTGATGATGTATTACTTTTCCTAGAAAATTCACAAACATCCGTTTTGAAAACAATACACACGTGGACAAAATTGTTGGTACCCCTTGGTTAATGACAGAAAAACCCACAATGGTAACAGAAATAACTTTAATCTGATAAAAGTAATAATAAATAAAAATTCTATGAAAATGTACAAATGAAAGTCAGAGATTGCTTTTCAACCATGCTTTAACAGAATTATTTAAAAAAATAAACTCATGAAACAGACCTGGACAGAAATGATGGTACCCTTAACTTAATATTTTGTTGTACAACCTTTTGAGGCAATCACTGCAATCAAACGATTCCTGTATCTGTCAGTGAGACTTCTGCACCTGTCAGCAGGTATTTTGGCCCACTCTTCATGTGCAAATTGCTCCAGTTGTCTCAGGTTTGAAGGGTGCCTTTTCCAGACGGCATGTTTCAGCTCCTTCCAAAGATGCTCAATAGGATTTAGGTCAGGGCTCATAGAAGGCCACTTCAGAATAGTCGTGTTTTCCTCTTAGCCATTCTTGAGTGTTTTTAGATGTGTGTTTTAGGTCATTATCCTGTTGTAAGACCCACGACCTACGACTGAGACCAAGCTTTCTGACACTGGGCAGCACATTTCTCTCTAGAATCCCTTGATAGTCTTGAGATTTCATTATACCCTGCACAGATTCAAGACACCCTGTGCCAGATGCAGCAAAGCAGCCCCAGAACATAACCTCCTCCATGTTTCACAGGAGGGACAGTGTTCTTTTCTTGATATGTTTCATTTTTCCGTCTGTGAACATAGAACTGATGTGCCTTGCCAAAAGGTTCCACTTTTGTCTCATTTGTCCAGAAGCTTTGTGGCTTGTCAACATGAAGTTTGGCAAATTCAAGTCTGGCTTTTTTATGTTTTGTTTTCAACAATGGTGTCCTCCTTGGTCGTCTCCCATGAAGTCCACTTTGGCTCAAACATCGACCGATAGTTCGATCTGAGACTGATGTTCCTTGAGCTTGAAGTTCACCTTGAATCTCTTTAGATGTTTTTCTTGACTCTTTTGTTACTATTCGTGAAATCCATCTCTTTGATTTGTCATCGATTTTCCTCCTGCGTCCACGTCCAGGGAGGTTGGCTACAGTCCCATGGATCTTAAATTTCTGAATCACATGTGCAACTGTAGTCACAGGAACATCAAGCTGCTTGGAGATGGTCTTATTACCTTTACCTTTAACATGTTTGTCTATTATTTTCTTTCTAATGTCCTGAGACAACTCTTTTCTTTGCTTCCTCTGGTTCATGTTGAGTTTGGTACACACCTTGTCACCAAAGAGCACAGTGACTACCTGTAGCCCTATTTATAGGCCCACTGACTGATTACAATATTGTAGACACTTGTGATACTAATTGGTGAACACACCTTGATTTAGTGGTTTGGAAACTCCACCCAGATGGGGATTCGAACCGGGAATCCCTAGCGCTGAGAGGAGAACATGCTAAACCACTTTCCATTTGGTCAATTTCCATTTGGTCACATTATTTTCAGGGGTACCAACATTTTGTTACGACGTGCGGGACAAAACAGATGACAGGTCAAGAACAGTTCAGTACTGTTTAATAGCAGATCCCTTAGCGTCGGGAAAAAACGATAGCGTTCAACAAAAAAACGAAACAAAAGCACTGGAGCGCCGCAGATTCAAAAATGTCGGAAACGAATCGGTCACGTGACTCTGAGAACGGGGTCAGCGTCACCAGTGACGTAGCTGTAGACCGATGACGAGAGTTTCCGTCTCCTGCTGTGTGGGAACTGGGACATGTCACTCCTCCTTCCTAGCAGACACGTGATCGTCTGAAACTGAAGAGACCGTCGCTGGGGGAAGCGATAGCGTAGTTCCGAGGACCTAAGCAAAAAACGAAAATCCAGTATACACAACAAGCACAGAGTTAATAAGAAGTGAACTGCGGGAGAGAACAAAGATCCTTCGCGGGGAAGGAGCAATTCTGACCGCCTTAAATAGGACATAATGTGGGTGGAGAATAGTAATCAGCTGACATCAATAATCCGGAGAGACGGACCGTGATAGGTGGGGAGACGGGCGAACCGCGGGAACACCGACATATTTCTGTCCAGGCCTGTTTTATGAGTTTATTTTTTTTTTAAATAATTCTGTTAAAGCATGGTTGAAAAGCAATGTCTGACTTTCATTTGTACATTTTCATTGAATTTTTATTTATCATTACTTTTATCAGATTAAAGTTATTTCTGTTACTATTGTGGGTTTTTCTGTCATTAACCAAGGGGTAACAACAATTTTGTCCACGTGTGTATCACTTATAGATAGGTTCTGTAAGGTTTTTTAATACTCTGAAACAATATTTAGTAATTCCCGATGGATTGATCAACTGATGAACTGTTGCAAGATACTGATGAAATGTCAATGGTGGAATTAGTGTGTGAAAGACCATGAATATCTGGTTGCAAGATGAGCAGGAGAAATTTGAACAATGGGACAGTCAATAGAAACATGTCTTAAGTTCATGCCCTAGGAGAAGGCAGGAAGAAGGACCAGATGGTGGAGTTGTTTAAGAGGATGTTGTCACCAAGACAAAGGACTGCTTATGCACATACATAGGAAAAGGACAGCCCTAAGGTTTATAAACCGAAGCTGGATCTTTGAGAGTCAGAGCTCTCTCATCAATCGTGGTTGCCTGCCATTGATGATTTTTTCTGTACACTTGGTTGTCCATGCAGTAACTTGCATTAAAATCTGTTTGGAACAACCTGCATCTCTGAGGCCGTTTATTTAACATTTAACAAATTGGTGACTCCGTCGTGATTCAGCTCTAGGATTTGCAGGGCGGTTTGTACCGCACCATGGCACTTTGACTGCTGCAAGTTGAAACTATCGTTATCACAGCTGTACAAACTCAGGTACGCAAGAACCAGTTAAAACAAATCTTGCAAAATTGGAAACTGTTCTATTAAAATAATGTGGTTGCAGTATAACAGCAGTTGACTTAGCCCTTAAATGGTTTTTACTGAATAATTAAGTAATTTTATTATTATAATATATTATTGTATGAATATTATGTTTGTTGTTTGGAATAGGATTTAGAGTTTGGTTTCTGGTACTCATCTGGTAAAGTTTGTAGACTCACTTCGAGCGGGGGAGAACAGAGCCCCCTCCCATTGTGCTCTTCACTGAAGCACAGAGGGGCCTGTCACCTCTTTTACACAGGTTCACACAGAGAGATGACTTCTTCCTATTTCCAGGACAGCAACTAGAATTACAGGTAAGAACTTTAATATTATTTTGGATAGATTAGAGAGGGAACATTAAGTAAATGAACTGCCTTTATCTAGGAGACTTATTCATTCCCATTGTTGTCATGTGTTGGATAGGGACTGTATACTGGCAGTAATTGGCCTTAATGGGAAAAGAAAACCGGAAAAAAAGGAAACAAGGCGACCTTTTGTTTTCTAAGATTAGATTAGATATTTTTGTTTTAAGTTTTGGACGCGTCGGTAGGGGAAACAAGGCGACCATACGATTTTTTAGGCTTTTTAGGTTAGGGAGCGCTGAAAACAGAACTGTATTGTCTACGAGGCTTATTG
>JAFMOC010000387.1:1072500-1097459 GCA_019802505.1 Corydoras sp. C115 | reverse complement strand
GACTCGTCAGTAAACCTCCACCATCTCTCCAAACTGACTCGTCAGTAACCTCCACCATCTCTCCAACTGACTCGTCAGTAACCTCCACCATCTCTCCAACTGACTCGGTCCGTAACCTCCACAGTCTCTCCAACTGACTCGGTCCGTAACCTCCACAGTCTCTCCAACTGACTCGGTCCGTAACCTCCAACCGACTCGGTCCGTAACCTCCACAGTCTCTCCAACTGACTCGTCAGTAACCTCCACCATCTCTCCAACTGACTCGTCAGTAACCTCCACCATCTCTCCAACTGACTCGGTCCGTAACCTCCACAGTCTCTCCAACTGACTCAGTCCGTAACCTCCAACCGACTCGGTCCGTAACCTCCACAATCTCTCCAACAGACTCAGCCCGTAACCTTTACGGTATCTCCAACCGACTCTCCAACTGACTCGTCAGTAACCTCCACCATCCCTCCAACTGACTCGGTCCGTAACCTCCAACCGACTCGGTCCGTAACCTCCACAGTCTCTCCAACTGACTCGGTCCGTAACCTCCAACCGACTCGGTCCGTAACCTCCACAATCTCTCCAACAGACTCAGCCCGTAACCTTTACGGTATCTCCAACCGACTCTCCAACTGACTCGTCAGTAACCTTCACCATCTCTCCAACTGACTCGGTCCGTAACCTCCAACTGACTCGGTTCGTAACCTCCACAGTCTCTCCAACCGACTCGGTCCGTAACCTCCAACCGACTTGGTCCGTAACCTCCACAGTCCCTCCAACTGACTCGGTCCGTAACCTCCACAATCTCTCGGGGACTCAGCCCGTAACCTTTACGGTATCTCCAATCGACTCTCCAACTGACTCGTCAGTAACCTCCACCATCTTTCCAACTTACTAGGACCGTAACCTCTGACCTACTCATTCCATAACCTTCACGGTCTCTCCAACCGACTCTCCAACCGACTCTGTCCGTAACCTCCAACCGACTCGGTCCATCTTACCTTGGCTGTGTATTTCGTTCTAGTGAGGAATGTCGCCTGGTGGTTCCACCAATTCTCATTCCATTGCGTCCACCAATACAAAATGATAGTACGATCTTCCCAACTCTATAATAATAATAATAATAATAATAATAATTTTACAGTCAGGCGGCACGGTGGCTTAGTGGTTGGCACGTTCTCCTCTCAGCACTAGGGATTCCCGGTTTGAATCCCCATCTGGGTGGAGTTTCCATGTTCTCCCCGTGTCCACGTGGATTTCCTCCGGGTTCTCCGGTTTCCTCCCACAGTGCAAAAACATGGATCAAGTCAATTGAATTCTCCAAATTGCCCCATATAGAAGGCCTTCTAGAACTTGTTGGAAGAGGCCGGTTCCCACAAAGTGCTCCCAAAAAGTTGGGAGCATGAGATTGTTCGAAACGTCTTGGTATGCTGAGGCATTCCGGGTTCCTTTCACTAGAAACAACAACTGAAAAACAACCCCTCCACCAAATTTTAGTACCGTTCTCCTGGCGACCGCCAAACCCAGACTCGTCCATCGGATCGCCAGATGGAGAGGCGTGAGTCATCACTCTGGAGAACATGTCTCCACTGTTCTAAAGTCCAGTTGCGGCGTGATATACGGCTTGAATGCCGCCGCCGAACATGGAGACCCATTCCATGAAGCTCTCGAGCACACGGTTCTTGAGCTGATCTGAAGACCACATGAGGTTTGGAGTTCTGGCAGGATTGGCTCTGCAGAACGTTGGTGACCTATTCGTTCCCTCAGGACCTACCACATGGTGGCGGAGTTGCCATCGTTGTAAAGCATGCTCCACTGGATTCTAGAACAGTGGAGACACGCTCTCTAGAGTGATCGATTGCGCCTCTTCATTTGGCGACCTGATGGACGAGTCAGGGTTTGGGGTTCGCCAGGAGAACGGTACTAATGTTTGGTGGAGGGTTTTTTTTTTTCAGTTGTTGGTTCCACTGAAAGGAACCCGGAATGCCTCAGCATACCAAGATGTTTGGGACAATCCCATGCTCCCAACTTGGAACCGGTCCCTTACGACAAGTTCTAGAAGTTCCAGACCAAGTCTGGTGTCATCCCAAGTCTTTGGGATGAATTAGAGAACCAGGCCTTCCAAATGTCCCCAAATTCCCATCAACACTCTCCAGAACCTTGAGGATGGTTTTCCCAATTATAGAGTTAAAGCCATTCTAGCCACAAAGGGTGGACCTACATCATCTAGAACCCTATGGAATAGTGTATATATACTGTTGGGCCCAAATAGATGGTAGCTAAAGGTAGCTATGGCAACCAATGGGGCAAATACAACCTCATATTGTTTAAGATCGCCTGGTAACTGGCTGCTCTTGTATAGGGGACGGGGATTGTCGCTAAGTTGTAGCCCGACCACCAGTCATGTAGAACCCTACGGATTAGTAATGGGACGGCACTTAAGCTCGTCATAGGGTAGGTGAGCGAAAACCTTCGGCAATACAGCGTATATATAGCATAAATTGATGGTAGCTAAAGGTAGCTATGGCAACCAATGGGGAATCAATGCAAATAGAACCTCATATTGTTTAAGATTGCATGGTAACTGGCTGCTCTTGTAGATGGGATGGGGATTGTCGCTAAGTTGTAGCCCGACCACCAGTCATCTAGAACCCTACGGATTAGTAATGGGACGGCACTTAAGCTCGTCGTAGGGGAGGTGAGCGAAAACCTTCAGCAATATAGTGTATATATACTGATGGGCCTAAATTGACGGTAGCTAAAGGTAGCTATGGCAACCAATGGGGCAAATAGAACCTCATATTGTTTAAGATCGCCTGGTAACTGGCTGCTCTTGTAGAGGGGACGGGGATTGTCGCCAAGTTGTAGCCCGACTGCCAGTTATTTAGAACCCTACGGATTAGTAATGGGGCAGCACTTAAGCTCGTCGTAGGGTAGGTGAGCGAAAACCTTCGGCAATATGGTGTATATATACTGATGGGCCTAAATTGACGATAGCTAAAGGTAGCTATGGCAACCCATGGGGCAAATACAACCTCATATTGTTTAAGATCGCCTGGTAACTGGCTGCTCTTGTAGAGAAGATGGGGATTGTCGCTAAGTTGTAGCCCGACCACCAGTCATCTAGAACCCTACGGATTAGTAATGGGACGGCACTTAAGCTCGTCGTAGGGGAGGTGAGTGAAAACCTTCGGCAATATAGTGTATATATATATACTGATGGGCCTAAATTGACGATAGCTAAAGGTAGCTATGGCAACCAATGGGGCAAATACAACCTCATATTGTTTAAGATCGCCTGGTAACTGGCTGCTCTTGTAGTGGGGACGGGGATTGTCGCTAAGTTGTAGCCCGACCACCAATCATGTAGAACCCTACGGATTAGTAATGGGACGGCACTTAAGCTCGTCGTAGGGTAGGTGAGCGAAAACCTTCGGCAATATAGCGTATATATAGCATAAATTGACGGTAGCTAAAGGTAGCTATGGCAACCAATGGGGAGAATCAATGCAAATAGAACCTCATATTGTTTAAGATCGCCTGGTAACTGGCTGCTCTTGTAGAGGGGACGGGGATTGTCGCTAAATTGTGTCCCAACCCCCAGCGTTGAGAACCCAATAAAATCCCTTAGTCGGCAATTTTCCAGAGTGCAAAACGCCAACTGTCAATTTGGGAAACCCAAACGTTCCGTGTTCTATTGTTCTATTTGGGTTCACAGGTGTTTCAGCGAGGAAGGCTGCCTCTCTCTGAAGCAGCTGGAAGGTTATCTGGTGGTTCTCCAACCCGACGCACCTCAGATCACTCTCTCGGGTGTGGGACCTCACCTGGCTCGGCCCGCGCCGGAGTTTGAGACCGCACACGGCGTTCCGCTGTTCCCTCAGCTGAGGATCGTGTGTTCTCTTTCCCACGCCGTGAACACAGCCGCTCAGGACATGGAAGGAGGGGGTGAGCGCAAACCCTTTTAATATCCAGGGGAGAATGTTTCAGGCGTTTCAGGGTCTATCGCAGGGCATACTGATTAATACAGACATAAACACACTCTATATGGGGCAATTTAGAGCACACGATTTACCTTGAATCCATGTTTTTGGACTGTGAGAGAGGGGTGGGGGTGGTACCCCATGCCCATCCAGGGGAGAACGTTTCGGATGCTGAGCAGATACACCCAGGACAGGCACACTCACTCTCACTATGGGGCAATTTAGACCATCCATCCGTCCATCCATTATCTTCCACTTTATCCTCTACTAGGGTCACGGGGGGGTTCCCCATGCCCATCCAGGGGAGAACGTTTCAGGGTCTGTGGCTGGGCATACTCACTCATACAGACACAAACACACTCTCTATGGGGCAATTTAAAGCATACAATTTACCTTGAATCCACGTTTTTGGACTGTGAGAGGGTCGCGGCAGGGGTTCTCCATGCCCATCCAGGGGAGAAAGTTTCAGGCGCTTGGCAGGTTCACCCAGGAGAGGGCGCCAATCCATCATTGAACACTCACTAACACACACCCTATGGGGCAATTTAGAATCCAAAAATCCGTCCATCCATTATCTTCCACTATATTCTCTACAGGGTCACGGGGGGGTTCTCCATGCCCATCCAGGGGAGAACGTTTCAGGCGTCTCAGGGTCTATCACTGGGCACACTGACTAGTCCAGACACAAACACACTCTATATGGGGCAATTGAGAGCATACAATATACCTTGAATCCATGTTTTTGGACTGTGAGAGGGGGGGTGGGGGGTGGTTCCCCATGCCCATCCAGGGGAGAACGTTTCGGGCACTGGGAAGATACACCCAGGACAGGTACACTCACTCTCACGCACACACTATGGGGCAATTTGGACCATCCATCCATCCGTCCATCCATTATCTTCCACTTTATCCTCTACTAGGGTCGTGGGGGGGGGTTCCCCATGCCCATCCAGAGGAGAACATTTCAGGCGCTGGGCAGATCCACCCAGGGCACACTCTCTCCCTCACTCACTTACTCACAATGACACACACACTATATGGGGGCAATCTACCACGAACCATTTTATGGAAATTTAACTGGCTTTAATAGTTAGACTGGTCACATGACATGATTATTATTATTATCCATCCCAGCCCTCATGTCCGACGCAGTGGCCCACACCCTGGACGGCTGCGAGGTCCAACCGCTGGGGGAGGAGCTAAACCCTGAGAAGGAGGAGCTTGTGGTGGACATGGAGACGCTGAAGGAAAAAGGGCTGGAGGTCATCAACACAACGGCGTACATCGCCATCACCGGTGATTAAGCTACTCCCCGTCCGAGGCGTTGGACGTCCAAGGCGTTGGACGAGTTACCAACCTTGTCCGAGGCGTTGGACGTCCAACACCTCGGACTGGGAGTCCGTTAAGCTACTACGAGGAGGTACCGACCTCGTCCAACGTGTTGGACCAGGTACCAAGGCTTTGACAATGCGTTAGCTCGTCCAACGCCTTGGATGTCCATGCCTCGGACTGGGAGTCCGTAAAGCTACTACGACATGTTGGACGTCCAAGGCGTTGGCTGAGGTACCAACATTGTCCAAGGCGTTGGATGTCCAACACCTCGAACTGGGAGTCCGTTAAGCTACTACGAGGAGGTACCAACCAAGGCGTTGGACCAGGTACCAAGGTGTTGGACAAGGCGTAAGTACCTCGTCCAAAGCATTGGATGTCCAACGCCTCGGACTGGGAGTCCGTTAAGCTACTACGAGTAGTTGGACGTCCAACGCGTTGGCTGAGGTACCAATCTTGTCCAAGGCGGTGGACGTCCAACACCTCATTTGGTCATTTATTGGACGCTTTTATCCAAAGCGACTTACAAGGTGAGAACAGGGTTAAACACAACAACCCTGGAGCAATGAGGGTTAAGGGTCTTGCTCAAGGACCCACATTGGTAACTTCAGGGGACCTGGGATTTGAACCCCCAACCTTCAGATTGATAGACCAACACCCTGACCACTGAGCTACCACTCCCTCGGACTGAGAGTCCGTTAAGCTACTACGAGGAGGTACCAGTACCTCGTCCAATGCATTGGATGTCCATGCCTCGGACTGGGAGTCCGTTAAGCTACTACGTGTAGTTGGACGTCCAAGGCATTGGCTGAGGTACCAACCTTGTCCAAGGCGTTGGACGTCCAACACCTCAGACTGGGAGTCCGTTAAGCTACTACGAGGTGTTTGATGTCCAAGGCGTTGGCTGAGGTACCAACCTTTTCCAGGGCGTTGGACGTCCAACACCTCGGACTGGGAGTCCGTTAAGCTACTACGAGGAGGTACCGACCTCGTCCAAGGTGTTGGACCAGGTACCAAGGCATCGGACAAGGCGTTAGTACCTCGTCCAACGCATTGGATGTCCAATGCCTCGGACTGGGAGTCCGTTAAGCTACTACGAGTAGTTGGACGTCCAAGGCGTTGGCTGAGGTACCAACCTTGTCCAAGGCGTTGGACGTCCAACACCTCGGACTGGGAGTCTGTTAAGCTACTACAAGGAGTTGGACGTCCAACACCTCGGACTGGGAGTCCGTTAAGCTACTACGAGGAGTTGGACATCCAAAGCGTTGGCTGAGGTACCAACCTTGTCCAAGGCGTTGGACGTCCAACACCTCGGACTGGGAGTCTGTTAAGCTACTACAAGGAGTTGGACGTCCAACACCTCGGACTGGGAGTCCGTTAAGCTACTACGAGGAGTTGGACGTCCAAGGCTTTCGCTGAGGTACCAACCTTGTCCAAGGCGTTGGACGTCCAACACCTCGGACTGGGAGTCCGTTAAGCTACTACGAGGAGTTGGACGTCCAAGGCTTTCGCTGAGGTACCAACCTTGTCCAAAGCATTGGACCAGGTACCAAGGTGTTGGACAAGACAATGCCTTGGATGTCCAACGCCTCGGACTGGGAGTCTGTTAAGCTACTACGAGTAGTTGACGTAGTTGACGTCCAAGGCGTTGGCTGAGGTACCAACCTTGTCCAAGGCGTTGGACCAGGTACCAAGGTGTTGGACAAGGCGTTAGTACCTCGTCCAACGCCTTGGATGTCCAACACCTTGGACTGGGAGTCCGTTAAGCTACTACGAGTAGTTGGACGTCCAAGGCATTGGCTGAGGTACCTACTTTGTCCAAGATGTTGGACGTCCAACACCTCAGACTGGGAGTCCGTTAGCTACTACGAGGAGGTACCAACCTCGTCCAAGGCGTTGGACAAGGCGCTAGTACCTCGTGCAACGCCTTGGATGTCCAACGCCTCAGCTTGGGAGTCCCTTAAGCTATTACGAGGAGTGGGACGTCCAAGACGTCGGACGAGCTACCAACCCCCTTCCTTTTATCGCAGGGGCGGAGTCCATTTCGGTGTACGAGGACATCCTGCGCTCCATCCGCTACCGATTGGCCAAGGGCTCGGCCCGCTTCGAGAGGAGGTTCCGCCTGTCCTGTTCCGAGATGAACGGCCGCTACACCAGCAACGAGCTCACGCTGGAGGTCTGGACGTGTCCTCGCCGCTATCCGGCGGTCCCTCGCGGGCCCTTCCGCTAACCCCTTTAACCCCGTCTCTCCCTCTAGGTCAACTTCTTGCATTCCCTGGACAGCCTCTACCACCCGTCCCACCTCCTGGCGTCCCAGCAGCAGTTCCTCCACCCGTCCCACCACACGGGGGAGCTGAGCGGACACACCCTGCCCAACCCGCACCGCAATTCTGGTAGGTTGCATCCCACGCACTGGGTTCTGGGGGGGGTTCTCCCGTCATTAACCCGTCCCGTCCTTCCGATCCGCAGTGGTTCCGGGGGCCGCCACCGTCATCATCATGGTGTGCGTGGGGTTCTTGGTGGTCATGGTGATCCTCGGGGTGTTCCGCATCCGCTCCATCTACCGGCGCGGAGACGGCGCCAGGGGAACGGGCAAGGACGGCGCCAACCAATGGGACGATTCGGCGCTGACCATCATCGTCAATCCGATGGAGGTAAAGACTTTAGGACTGGTGGGGTCGCGGGTTCTCCAATTCCCATCCAGGGGAGAACGTTTCAGGGTCTGTCGCTGGGCACAGTCACTCATACAGACACAAACACACTCTGTATGGGGCAATCGAGAGCATACGATTGACCTTGAATCCAGGTTTTTGGACTGTGAGAGGTGGTTGGGGGGGGGGGGGTTCCCCATGTCCATCCAGGGTAGAACATTTGGGGCGCTGGGCAGATACACCCAGGACAGGGGGGCAATCTATCACTGGGCACACACTCACACACACAGACACACTCTATATGGGGCAATTTGGAGAACTCAATTGACCTGGATCCATGTTTTTGGACTGTGGGAGGAAAGCGGAGAACCCGGAGGAAACCCACGCGGACACGGGGAGGACATGGAAACTCCACCCAGATTGGGATTCCAACCGGGAATCCCCAGTGCTGAGAGGAGAACATGCCAAACCACTAAACCACTGTCCATCCATCCATTATCTTCTGCTTTATCCTTACTAGGGTCGTGGGGAGGGGGAGAGGGACGGTTCTCCATGCCCATCCAGGGGAGAACATTTGGGGCGCTGGGCAGATAGATCCAGGACAGGGGGGCAATCTATCACTGGGCACACAATTACTTACACAGACACACTCTATATGGGGCAATTTGAAGAATTCAATTGACCTTGATCCATGTTTTTCGACTGTGGGGCAATTTTGATAGGAGCGATAATATATTTATATATAGTTTTCTAATTGGCTTAGTGGTTTGGCATGTTCTCCTCTCAGCGCTAGGGATTTCCGGTTCGAATCCCAATCTGGGTGGAGTTTGCATGTTCTCCCCGTGTCCGCGTGGGTTTCCTCCGGGTTCTCCGGTTTCCTCCCACAGTCCAAAAACATGGATCCAAGGTGAATTGGCTGCTTTAAATCGCTCCTATCGAAATTGCCCCACAGTCCAAAAACATAGATCAAGGTGAATTGGCTGCTTTAAATGGCTCCTCTCGAGATTGCCCCACAGTCCAAAACCATGAATCCAAGGTGAATTGGCTGCTTTAAATCACTCCTATCAAAATTGCCCCACAGTCCAAAAACATGGGTTCAAGGTGAATTGACTGCTTTAACATGCTCCTATCAAGATTGCCCCACAGTCCAAAAACATGGATCAAGGTGAATTGGCTGCTTTAAATCGCTCCTATCGAAATTCACATGGTGGCTTAGTGGTTGGCATGTTCTCCTCTCAGCGCTAGGCATTCCCGGTTTGAATCCCGATCTGGGTGGAGTTTGCATGTTCTCCCCGTGTCCACATAGGTTTCCTCCGGGTTCTCCGCTTTCCTCCCACAGTCCAAAAACATGGATTCAAGGTGAATTGACTGCTTTAACTTGCTCATATCGAGATTGCCCCACAGTCCAAAACCATGGATCCAAATTGTATTGGCCGCTTGGAATCGCTTCTATCTAAAATGCCCTGAGGGCGGCACGGTGGCTTAGTGGTTTGGCATGTTCTCCTCTCAGTGCTAGGGATTCGAATCCCAATCTGGGTGCAGTTTCCATGTTCTCCCCTTGTCTGCGTAGGTTTCCTCCGGGTTCTCTGGTTTCCCCTCACCAAAAACATGGATTCAAGGTGAATTAAATGCTCCAAATTGCCCCATATAGAGTGTGTGTGAGTGAGTGGTCGGCACATTCTCCTCTCAGCGCTAGGGATTCCCAGTTCGAATCCTATTCTGGGTGGAGTTTCCATGTCCTCCATAAACATGGATTCAAGGTGAATTGAGTGCTCCAAATTGCCCCATATAGAGTGTGTGTGAGTGAGTGGTCAGCACATTCTCCTCTCAGCGCTAGGGATTCCCGGTTCGAATCCCATTCTGGGTGGAGTTTCCATGTCCTCCATAAACACGGATTCAAGGTGAATTGAATGCTCCCAATTGCCCCATATACAGTGTGTGTGAGTGAGCGGTCAGCACATTCTCCTCTCAGCGCTAGGGATTCCTGGTTCGAATCCCAATCTGGGTGGAGTTTCCATGTCCTCCATAAACATGGATTCAAGGTGAATTGAATGCTCCCAATTGCCCCATATAGAGTGTGTGTGAGTGAGTGGTCGGCACATTCTCCTCTCAGCGCTAGGGATTCCCGGTTCGAATCCCAATCTGGGTGGAGTTTCCATGTCCTCCATGAACACGGATTCAAGGTGAATTGAATGCTCCAAATTGCCCCATATAGAGTGTATGTGAGTGAGTGATCAGCACATTCTCCTCTCAGCACTAGGGATTCCCGGTTCGAATCCCAATCTGGGTGGCGTTTCCATGTCCTCCATAAACATGGATTCAAGGTGAATTGAATGCTCCAAATTGCCCCATATAGAGTGTGTGTGAGTGAGTGGTCGGCACATTCTCCTCTCAGCGCTAGGGATTCCCGGTTCGAATCCCATTCTGGGTGGAGTTTCCTTGTCCTCCATAAACACGGATTCAAGGTGAATTGAATGCTCCAAATTGCCCCATATAGTGTGTGTGTGAGTGAGTGGTCGGCACATTCTCCTCTCAGCGCTAGGGATTCCCGGTTCGAATCCCAATCTGGGTGGAGTTTCCATGTCCTCCATGAACACGGATTCAAGGTGAATTGAATGCTCCAAATTGCCCCATATAGAGTGTATGTGAGTGAGTGGTCAGCACATTCTCCTCTCAGCGCTAGGGATTCCCGGTTCGAATCCCAATCTGGGTGGCGTTTCCATGTCCTCCATAAACATGGATTCAAGGTGAATTGAATGCTCCAAATTGCCCCATATAGAGTGTGTGTGAGTGAGTGGTCGGCACATTCTCCTCTCAGCGCTAGGGATTCCCGGTTCGAATCCCATTCTGGGTGGAGTTTCCATGTCCTCCATAAACACGGATTCAAGGTGAATTGAATGCTCCCAATTGCCCCATATAGAGTGAGAGTGTGCCCAGTGATAGATTGGCGTACTGTCCTGGGTGTATCTGCCCTGTGTGAATTCAAGGTGAATTGAGTGCTCCAAATTGCCCCATATAGAGTGTGTGTGAGTGAGTTGTCAGCACATTCTCCTCTCAGCGCTAGGGATTCCTGGTTCGAATCCCAATCTGGGTGGAGTTTCCATGTCCTCCATAAACATAGATTCAAGGTGAATTAAATGCTCCAAATTGCCCCATATAGAGTGAGAGTGTGCCCAGTGATAGATTTGTGTCCTGTCTTGGGTGTATCTGCCCTGCGTGAATTCAAGGTGAATTGAGTGCTCCAAATTGCCCTATATAGAGTGTGTGTGAGTGAGTGGTCGGCACATTCTCCTCTCAGCGCTAGGGATTCCCGGTTCGAATCCCAATCTGGGTGGAGTTTCGATGTCCTCCATAAACACGGATTCAAGGTGAATTGAATGCTCCCAATTGCCCCATATAAAGTGAGAGTGTGCCCAGCGATAGATTGCCCCCCTGTCCTGGGTGTATCTGCCCAGCGTCCTAAACACTCTCCCCTGGATGGACATGGGGACCCCCCCCCTCCCCTCCCGTAGAGGATAAAGCGTCGAGGAACCTTGTCGGCGAACCATTTAGCAATGTTCTCCTCCCTTTCCCCGCAGTCCTACGAGAACCGCATGGACGTCCTGGGCGAGGCGGCGGCGGCCGAGGGCGAGGACGAGGAGGAGGCGGCGGAGACCCCCGACGACGCCGGCGACGACCAACGGATCATCATCAAGAAAGAGGGCCGCGAGCCGGCCCCCCGTCGCTACTAGGGGCCGGCTTACACCTTTAAGATAGAACGCCAGACGCCACTCTCGCACATCCTCTCACCCCGTATTCGTATCAGTCATCGTGACCGCATCGTTTCTGGAATGTATGCGCACAGAAACACACACACACACACACACACACACACACACCGCACAAAACGCATCGCATCCCGTCGCCATGGCAACAGTTTAATCGGTGTACGTACGGCACAAAATGATGTAATTCCTGTCAGTGAATGTCAACATGGCACTGTAAACACCACCGGGTATCTCTGCAGACGAATGTACGCTCCGCCATCTCCACCACCGGAGGACCTCCTTGGGCCGCGGCAATCTTTACCGAGTACCCACTTGCCCCCATGTCTGAATGTCCGCGCAGCCCGGGCCGTTTCTTTTGATTGTATCGATAGGTATGTAAATACAACCCCCCCCCCCCCCCGCTCTCATCACGACGAGCGGGATGGTCCGAGTCGTCGTCAATTTACACTTTACAGATCCTTACGTAGCTACTTGGTCGAGGATTATGTCGAATGTTAAGAGTACTAGCTCTTGCGAAATTGCCCCTATATGATATGTGTGTTTGTGGAAATGATGGATTGGAGCCCTGTACGTATGTGAATGTCGCCTTTCAGTGGTCTGGTGTCTTCGCTTTTCGGCCATTGTCCAAAAAACATGGATTCAAGGTGAATCGGCTCCTCTATCTAGGTTGCCCCTATATAGTATGTATGTATGTGGAAATGAGTGTGCCCAACGATGGATTGGAGCCCTGTACGTATGTGAATGTCGCCTTTCAGTGGTCTGGTGTCTTCGCTTTTCGGCCATTGTCCAAAAAACATGGATTCAAGGTGAATCGGCTCCTCTATCTAGGTTGCCCCTATATAGTATGTATGTATGTGGAAATGAGTGTGCCCAACGATGGATTGGAGCCCTGTACGTATATGAATGTCGCCTTGGAGTGGTCTGGGTTCTTCGCTTTTTAGCCATGGTCCAAAAAACATTGATTCAAGGTGAATCGGCTCCTCTATCTAGGTTGCCCCTATATAGTATATGTGTCTGTGGAAATGAGGGTTCCCAATGATGGATTGGAGCCCTGTATGTACATGAATGTCGCCTTTTAGTGGTCTGGGTTCTTCGCTTTTTGGCCATGGTCCAAAAAACATTGATTCAAGGTGAATTGGCACCACTATCTAGGTTGCCCCTATATAGTATGTGTGTGTCGCCTTTGTGCCATTGGGCTCCTGTAAGCTAGTTCGCTATTTTTGGATGAGGTAAGGAAAAGGCAGATCACAAACATGGATTCAAGGTGAATTGGCACCTCTAAATTGCCCCTATGTCTGAATGTCCGCACAGCCCGGGCCGTTTTTTTTTATTGTATCGATAGGTATGTAAATACAACCCCCCCCCCCTGCTCTCATCACGACGAGCGGGATGGTCCGAGTCGTCGTCAATTTACACTTTACAGATCCTTACGTAGCTACTTGGTCGAGGATTATGTTGAATGTTAAGAATACTAGCTCTTGCGAAATTGCCCCTATATGATATGTGTGTTTGTGGAAATGATGGATTGGAGCCATACTAGCTCTGGCGAAATTGCCCCTATATGATATGTGTGTTTGTGGAAATGATGGATTGGAGAGCGGGGGGTACACTTTACAGATCCTTACGTAGCTACTTGGTCGAGGATTATGTCGAATGTTAAGAATACTAGCTCTTGCGAAATTGCCCCTATATGATATGTGTGTGTGGAAATGAAGGTTCCCAACAATGGATTGGAGCCCTGTACGTACATGAATGTCGCCTTTTAGTGGTCTGGGTTCTTTGCTTTTCGGCCACGGTCCCGAAACATGGATTCAAGGTGAATTGGCACCTCTATCTAGGTTGCCCCTATATCGTATATGTGTCTGTGGAAATGAGGGTTCCCAATGATGGATTGGAGCCCTGTACGTACATGAATGTCGCCTTTTAGTGGTCTGGGTTCTTCGCTTTTTGGCCATGGTCCAAAAAACGTTGATTCAAGGTGAATTGGCACCACTATCTAGGTTGCCCCTATATAGTATGTGTGTGTCGCCTTTGTGCCATTGGGCTCCTGTAAGCTAGTTCGCTATTTTTGGACGAGGAAAGGAAAAGGCAGAGCACAAACATGGATTCAAGGTGAATTGGCTTCTCAAAATTGCCCCATATAGTATGTGTGTGTGGAAATGAGGGTTCCCAACGATGGATTGGAGCCCTGTACGTACATGAATGTCGCCTTTGAGTGGTCTGGGTTCTTCGCTTTTTGGCCATGGTCCAAAAAACATTGATTCAAGGTGAATCGGCTCCTCTATCTAGGTTGCCCCTATATAGTATGTTTGTGTCGCCTCCTTACGTAGCTACTTGGTCGAGGATTATGTCGAATGATAATGATACTAGCTCTAGCGAAATTGCCCCTATATGATATGTGTGTTTGTGGAGATGATGGATTGGAGCCCTGTACGTATGTGAATGTCGCCTTTTAGTGGTCTGGGTTCTATGCTTTTCTCCCACGGTCCAAAAAAAACATGGATTCAAGGTGAATTGGCATCTCAAAATTGCCCCATATAGTATGTGTGTGTGGAAATGAAGGTTCCCAACGATGGATTGGAGCCCTGTACGTACATGAATGTCGCCTTTGAGTGGTCTGGGTTCTTCGCTTTTTGGCCATGGTCCAAAAAACATTGATTCAAGGTGAATCAGCTCCTCTATCTAGGTTGCCCCTATATAGTATGTGTGTCTGTGGAAATGAGGGTTCCCAACAATGGATTGGAGCTCTGTACATACGTGAATGTCGACTTTTAGTGTTCTGGGTTCTTTGCTTTTCGGCCATGGTCCAAAAAACATGGATTCAAGGTGAATCGGTTCCTCAAAATTGCCCCATATAGTATGTGTGTGTGGAAAAGAGGGTGCCCAACGATGGATTGGAGCCCTGTACGTATATGAATACAAAGGTGAATCGGCTCCACTAGATTGCCCCTATATACTGTAGTATGTGTGTCACGTTTGTGGTGCTGGGCTCCTGTAGGTTAATTCGCTCATTTCGGATGAGAGGGGCAGGACCAGAAGCATGGATTCAAGGTGAATCAGCACCTCAAAATGGCCCCTATGTAGTATGTGTGTCGCCTTTGTGGCACTGGGCTCCTGTAAGCTTATCTGCTCATTTTGGATGAGAGCGGAAGGACCAAAAGCATGGATTCAAGGTGAATCGGCGCCTTGAAATTGCCCCTATATAGTATGTGTGTCTGTCTAAATTTGTGGGCTCCTTTGAGGCTAATTCACTTATTTTGGATGAGTGGGGCAGGATCTGAAGTATGCATTCAAGGTGAATCTGTGCCTCAAAATTGCCCCTATATAGTATGTGTGTTGCCTTTGTGGCGTTGGGCTCCTGTAAGCTAGTTTGCTCATTTTGGACGAGGGGGCAAGACCAGAAACATGGATTCAAGGTGAATCGGCACCTCAAAATTGCCCCATGGGCTCCTTTGAGGCTAATTCGCTCATTTTGGACTAGAGGGACTGGAAAAGGTGGACCAGAAACATGGATTCAAGGTGAATCGATGCCTCAAAATTGCCCCATATAGTATGTGTGGCGCTGGGCTCCTTTGACGCTATTTGGCTCATTTCGGACAAGAGGAGCAGGAAAAGACGAACCAGAAGCATGGATTCAAGGTGAATCGATGCCTCAAATTTGCCCCTATATAGAATGTGTGTCACCTTGTGGCACTGGGCTCCTGTAAGCTAGTTTGCTCATTTTGGACGAGTGGGGCCGGAAAGGACGGACCAGAAGCATGGATTCAAGGTGAATCGGCGCCTCAAAATTGCCCCTATATAGTATGTGTGTTGCCTTTGTGGCACTTGGATCCTGTAAGCTACTTCACTCATTTTGGACGAGAAGGGCAGGACCAGAAACATGGATTCAAGGTGAATCGGCACCTCAAAATTGCCCCATATAGTATGTGTGTCGCCTTTGTGGCGCTGGGCTCCTTTGAGGCTAATTCGCTCATTTTGGACTAGAGGGACTGGAAAAGGTGGACCAGAAACATGGATTCAAGGTGAATCGATGCCTCAAAATTGCCCCAATATAGTATGTGTGTCACCTTGTGGCACTGGGCTCCTGTAAGCTAATATGCTCATTTTGGACGAGAGGGGCAGGATCCGAATCATGGATTCAAGGTGAATTGGCGCCTCAAAATTGCCCCATACATGTGTGTGTCTAAATTTGGGCGTTGGGCTCCTGTAAGCTAGTTTGCTCATTTTGGACGAGAGGGGCAGGAAAAGACGGACCAGAAGCATGGATTCAAGGTGAATCGGCGCCTCAAACTTGCCCCATATAGTATGTGTGTCGCCTTTGTGGCGTTGGGCTCCTGTAAGCTAGTTTCCTCATTTTGGACGAGAGGGACAAGACCAGAAACATGGATTCAAGGTGAATCGGCACCTCAAAATTGCCCCATATAGTATGCGCTTCGCCTTTGTGGCACTGGGCTCCTTTGAGGCTAATTCGCTCATTTTGGACTAGAGGGACTGGAAAAGGTGGACCAGAAACATGGATTCAAGGTGAATCGATGCCTCAAAATTGCCCCCATATAGTATGTGTGTCACCTTGTGGAGTTGGGCTCCTGTAAGCTAGTTTGCTCATTTTGGACGAGAGGGGCAGGATCCGAATCATGGATTCAAGGTGAATTGGCGCCTCAAAATTGCCCCATACATGTGTGTGTCTAAATTTGGGCGTTGGGCTCCTGTAAGCTAATTCGCTCATTTTGGACGAGAGGGGCAGGATCCGAAGTATGCATTCAAGGTAAATCGATGCCTCAAAATTGCCCCTATATAGTATGTGTGTCACCTTGTGGCACTGGGATCCTGTAAGCTAATTCATCATTTTGGACGAGAGGGGCAGGATCCGAAGTATGCATTCAAGGTGAATCGATGCCTCAAAATTGCCCCTATATAGTATGTGTGTCGCCTTTGTGGCGCAGGGCTCCGTTGAGCCTAATTCACTCATTTTGGACTAGAGGGACTGGAAAAGGTTGACCAGAAACATGGATTCAAGGTGAATCGATGCCTCAAAATTGCCCCTATATAGTATGTGTGTCACCTTGTGGCACTGGGCTCCTGTAAGCTAATACGCTCATTTTGGACGAGAGGGGCAGGATCCGAAGTATGCATTCAAGGTGAATCGATGCCTCAAAATTGCCCCTATATAGATTGTGTGTCACCTTGTGGCACTGGGCTCCTGTAAGCTAGTTTGCTCATTTTGGACGAGAGGGGCAAGACCAGAAACATGGATTCAAGGTGAATCGGCACCTCAAAATTGCCCCATATAGTATGCGCGTCGCCTTTGTGGCACTGGGCTCCTGTAAGCTAATACGCTCATTTTGGACTAGAGGGACTGGAAAAGGTGGACCAGAAACATGGATTCAAGGTGAATCGATGCCTCAAAATTGCCCCTATATGGTATGTGTGTTGCCTTTGTGGCGTTGGGCTCCTGTAAGCTAATACGCTCATTTTGGACGAGAGGGGCAGGATCCGAAGTATGCATTCAAGGTGAATTGGCGCCTCAAAATTGCCCCATACATGTGTATGTCTAAATTTGGGCGTTGGGCTCCTGTAAGCCAATTCGCTCATTTTGGACGAGAGGGGCAGGATCCGAAGTATGCATTCAAGGTGAATCGATGCCTCAAAATTGCCCCTATATAGTATGTGTGTCACCTTGTGGCACTGGGCTCCTGTAAGCTAATACGCTCATTTTGGACGAGAGGGGCAGGATCCGAAGTATGCATTCAAGGTGAATCGATGCCTCAAAATTGCCCCTATATAGATTGTGTGTCACCTTGTGGCACTGGGCTCCTGTAAGCTAGTTTGCTCATTTTGGACGAGAGGGGCAAGACCAGAAACATGGATTCAAGGTGAATCGGCACCTCAAAATTGCCCCATATAGTATGCGCGTCGCCTTTGTGGCGCAGGGCTCCGTTGAGCCTAATTCACTCATTTTGGACTAGAGGGACAGGAAAAGGCAGACCAGAAACATGGATTCAAGGTGAATCGATGCCTCAAAATTGCCCCTATATAGTATGTGTGTCACCTTGTGGCACTGGGCTCCTTTAAGCTAATACGCTCATTTTGGACGAGAGGGGCAGGATCCGAATCATGGATTCAAGGTGAATTGGCGCCTCAAAATTGCCCCATACATGTGTGTGTCTAAATTTGGGCGTTGGGCTCCTGTAAGCTAATACGCTCATTTTGGACGAGAGGGGCAGGATCCGAATCATGGATTCAAGGTGAATCGGCTCCTCGAAAGTGCTCGAGGATCATCTGGAATGATGCCAACACTCGCTCTAGTACTAATATCGCTGACGACCGGCTCGACGAGAGTCTGTTTATTCGTACGTCGTCGATTTGGTGGACTCTGGATCGCGGTCGACGCCGATGTCCGTCGCATCGGATTTTTCTTTGGATTCCAGCTTTTCATTTTCTGAATATACAGCCATGTCCTCCTCCTCCTCCTCTTCCTCCTCCTCCTCCTCTTCCTCTTCCTCCTCCTCCTCCTCTTCCTCTTCTTGCCCTTTCTGTCTGTGTCTGTGTACAGTGGAAGAACCCGTCCCCTAATAAAGGCCTGATGTTTTTCAATGTGACATGACGAATGGACAACTCACATCATTAAAGGTTCATTAAAGGGTAACTAGGCGACTGTCGGAAGGGTGATCAAGGTGCTTTGGGGGGGTCTGACCCCCCAATTAAGACCTTTAATAATATCAGGGGTGACTGTGCTCACTGGTTTTCCTTCACAGCCTGAAGAATAACCAAGTGTCTAATTGCCCCATAGGTTTGATGGCAAAGATATCGAAATTGCCCCTATTATAGTATGTGTGTCTGTCTAAATTTGTGGGCTCCTGTCAGCCAATTCGCTCAATTTGGACAAGAGGAGCAGGACCAGAATCATGGATTCAAGGTGATATCGGCGCCTCGAAATTGCCCCTATATAATATATGCATCTGTGTAAATGAGTGTGCCGACCAAATACAGAGGTGTACTATGGACAACTCACATCATTAAAGGTTCATTAAAGGGTAACTAGGCGACTGTCTGAAGGGTGATCAAGGTGATTTCGGGTGGTCTGACCCCCCAATTAAGACCTTTAATAATATCAGGGGTGACTGTGCTCACTGGTTTTCCTTCACAGCCTGAAGAATAACCAAGTGTCTAATTGCCCCATAGGTTTGATGGCAAAGATATCGAAATTGCCCCTATTATAGTATGTGTGTCTGTCTAAATTTGTGGGCTCCTGTCAGCCAATTCGCTCAATTTGGACAAGAGGAGCAGGACCAGAATCATGGATTCAAGGTGATATCGGCGCCTCGAAATTGCCCCTATATAATATATGCATCTGTGTAAATGAGTGTGCCGACCAAATACAGAGGTGTACTATGGACAACTCACATCATTAAAGGTTCATTAAAGGGTAACTAGGCGACTGTCGGAAGGGTGATCAAGGTGATTTCGGGTGGTCTGACCCCCCAATTAAGACCTTTAATAATATCAGGGGTGACTGTGCTCACTGGTTTTCCTTCACAGCCTGAAGAATAACCAAGTGTCTAATTGCCCCATAGGTTTGATGGCAAAGATATCGAAATTGCCCCTATTATAGTATGTGTGTCTGTCTAAATTTGTGGGCTCCTGTCAGCCAATTCGCTCAATTTGGACAAGAGGAGCAGGACCAGAATCATGGATTCAAGGTGATATCGGCGCCTCGAAATTGCCCCTATATAATATATGCATCTGTGTAAATGAGTGTGCCGACCAATTACAGAGGTGTACTATGGACAACTCACATCATTAAAGGTTCATTAAAGGGTAACTAGGCGACTGTCGGAGGGGTGATCAAGGTGATTTCAGGGGTCTGACCCCCCAATTAAGACCTTTAATAATATCAGGGGTGACTGTGCTCACTGGTTTTCCTTCACAGCCTGAAGAATAACCAAGTGTCTAATTGCCCCATAGGTTTGATGGCAAAGATATCGAAATTGCCCCTATTATAGTATGTGTGTCTGTCTAAATTTGTGGGCTCCTGTCAGCCAATTCGCTCAATTTGGACAAGAGGAGCAGGACCAGAATCATGGATTCAAGGTGATATCGGCGCCTCGAAATTGCCCCTATATAATATATGCATCTGTGTAAATGAGTGTGCCGACCAATTACAGAGGTGTACTATGGACAACTCACATCATTAAAGGTTCATTAAAGGGTAACTAGGCGACTGTCGGAGGGGTGATCAAGGTGATTTCAGGGGTCTGACCCCCCAATTAAGACCTTTAATAATATCAGGGGTGACTGTGCTCACTGGTTTTCCTTCACAGCCTGAAGAATAACCAAGTGTCTAATTGCCCCATAGGTTTGATGGCAAAGATATCGAAATTGCCCCTATTATAGTATGTGTGTCTGTCTAAATTTGTGGGCTCCTGTCAGCCAATTCGCTCAATTTGGACAAGAGGAGCAGGACCAGAATCATGGATTCAAGGTGATATCGGCGCCTCGAAATTGCCCCTATATAATATATGCATCTGTGTAAATGAGTGTGCCGACCAATTACAGAGGTGTACTATGGACAACTCACATCATTAAAGGTTCATTAAAGGGTAACTAGGCGACTGTCGGAAGGGTGATCAAGGTGCTTTGGGGGGTCTGACCCCCCAATTAAGACCTTTAATAATATCAGGGGGTGACTGTGCTCACTGGTTTTCCTTCACAGCCTGAAGAACAATCCGACGACCTCCAATTGTCTAATTGCCCCATAGGTTTACGCCAAAGACATCCCACCCTCATACATCTTGAGCGGAACGGTGGCTCAGTGGTTAACACGTTTGCTTCTCGGTGATCTGGGTTCTTTGCTTTTTGCCCACGGGCCAAAAAACATGGATTCAAGGTGAATGGGCTTCTCTATCTAGGTTGCCCCTATATAGTATGTGTGTCGCCTTTGTGGCATTAGGCTCCTGTAGGCTAATTTGCTCATTTTGGAGGAGAGGGGCAGGAAAAGGCAGATCAGACACATGGATTCAAGGTGAATTGGCTCCTCTAGCTAGGTTGCCCCTATATAGTATGCGTGTCTGTGTAAATGAGTGTGCCCAATGATGAATTGGCGCCCTGTACATATGTGAACATCGCCTTTATGGTGTTGCGCTCCTGTGGGCTAATTTGCTCATTTTGGACAAGAGGGGCAGGACCAGAAGCATGGATTCAAGGTGAATCGGTGCCTCAAAATTGCCCATTTATAGTATGTGTCGCCTTTGTGGCACTGGGCTCCTGTAAGCTCATTTCCTCATTTTGGAGGAGAGGGGCAGGAAAAGACGGACCAGAATCATGGATTCAAGGTGAATCGGTGCCTCGAAATTGCCCCTATATAGTATGTGTGTCTGTCTAAATTTGTGGGCTCCTTTGAGGCTAATTCGCTCAATTTGGATGAGAAGGGCAGGACCAGAATCATGAATTCAAGATGAATCGGCTCCTCAAAATTGCCCCTATATAGTATATGTGTCGCTTTTGTGGCACTGGGCTCCTGTAAGCTAATTCTCTCGTTTTGGACGAGAGGGGCAGAAAAAGGCGAACCAGAAACATGGATTCAAGGTGAATCGGTGCTTAGAAATTGCCCCTATATATTGTGTGTCTGTGTAAATTTGTGCTGTTGGGCTCCTGTAAGCTAATTCGCTCATTTTGGGCATGAGGGGCAGGAAAACACAGACCACAAACATGGATTCAAGGTGAATCGTTGCCTTTAAATTGCCCCTATATAATATGTGTGTCGCCTTCGTGGCACTGGGCTCCTGTAAGCAAATTCTCTCATTTTGGACGAGATGGGCAGAAGAAGGCGAACAAGAAATATGGATTCAAGGTGAATCGGTGCCTCGAAATTGCCCCTATATATTATGTGTGTCTGTGTAATTTTGTGATGTTGGGCTCCTGTAAGCTAATTCACTCGTTTTGGATGAGAGGGGCAGAAAAAGGCGAACCAGAAACATGGATTCAAGGTGAATCGGTGCTTCGAAATTGCCCCTATATATTGTGTGTCTGTGTAAATTTGTGCTGTTGGGCTCCTGTAAGCTAATTCGCTTATTTTGGGCATGAGGGGCAGGAAAACACAGACCACAAACATGGATTCAAGGTGAATCGATGCCTTTAAATTGCCCCTATATAGTATGTGTGTCGCCTTTGTGGCACTGGGCTCCTGTAAGCTAATTCTCTCGTTTTGGACGAGAGGGGCAGAAAAAGGCGAACAAGAAATATGGATTCAAGGTGAATCGGTGCCTCGAAATTGCCCCTATATATTATGTGTGTCTGTGTAAATTTGTGCTGTTGGGCTCCTGTAAGCTAATTCGCTCATTTTGGGCATGAGGGGCAGGTAAACACAGACCACAAACATGGATTCAAGGTGAATCGATGCCTTTAAATTGCCCCTATATAGTATGTGTGTCGCCTTTGTGGCACTGGGCTCCTGTAAGCTAATTCTCTCGTTTTGGACGAGAGGGGCAGAAAAAGGCGAACCAGAAACATGGATTCAAGGTGAATCGGTGCTTCGAAATTGCCCCTATATATTGTGTGTCTGTGTAAATTTGTGCTGTTGGGCTCCTGTAAGCTAATTCGCTCATTTTGGGCAAGAGGGGCAGGAAAACACAGACCACAAACATGGATTCAAGGTGAATCGATGCCTTTAAATTGCCCCCATATAGTATGTGTGTCGCCTTTGTGGCACTGGGCTCCTGTAAGTTAATTCTCTCGTTTTGGACGAGAGGGGCAGAAAAAGGCGAACCAGAAACATGGATTCAAGGTGAATCGGTGCCTCGAAATTGCCCCTATATAGTATGTGTGTCTGTCTAAATTTGTGGGTTCCTTTGACGCTAATTCACTCATTTTGGACCAGAGTGGCAGGACCAGAATCATGGATTCAAGGTGAATCTGCGCCTCGAAATTGCCCCTATATAGTATGTGTGTCTGTCTAAATTTGTGGCCTCCTGTCAGCTAATTCGCTCAATTTGGACGTGAGAAGCAGGACCAGAATCATGGATTCAAGGTGAATCGGCGCCTCGAAATTGCCCCTATATAATATATGCATGTGTAAATGAGTGTGCCGACCAATTACAGAGGTGTACTATAACACTGTAACATAGTAATGCACAGTAATGGAGTCCTTGCGCAACGTAAAACAAACGTTCCCTCAACGTCAACGTCCACAAAATGCTCCAAATCGGCTCTGTTTGTCAGGTTAAGCAATTTAAACGCCGCTAAATGATCACTAAATCAGCTCCTTGAAATTGCCCCTATATAGTATGTGTGCCGCCTTTGTGGCGTTGGGCTCCTTTGGGGCTAATTCGTTCATTTTGGATGAGAAGGGTAGGACCAGAAACATGGATTCAAGGTGAATCGGTGCCTCGAAATTGCCCCTATATAGTATGTGTGTCTGTCTAAATTTGTGGGCTCCTTTGAGGCTAATTCACTCATTTTGGACCAGAGTGGCAGGACCAGAATCATGGATTCAAGGTGAATCGGCGCCTCGAAATTGCCCCTATATAGTATGTGTGTCTGTCTAAATTTGTGGGCTCCTTTGACGCTAATTCACTCATTTTGGACCAGAGTGGCAGGACCAGAATCATGGATTCAAGGTGAATCGGCGCCTCGAAATTGCCCCTATATAGTATGTGTGTCTGTCTAAATTTGTGGGCTCCTTTGACGCTAATTCACTCATTTTGGACCAGAGTGGCAGGACCAGAATTATGGATTCAAGGTGAATCGGCGCCTCGAAATTGCCCCTATATAATACATACGTATGTGTAAATGAGTGTGCCGACCAATTACAGAGGTGTACTACAACACTGTAACATAGTAATGCACAGTAATGGACTTTGAGTCCTTGCGCAACGTCAAACAAACGTTCCCTCAACGTCCACGTCCACAAAATGCTCCGAATCGGCTCTGTTTGTCAGGTTAAGCAATTTAAACGCCGCTAAATGATCACTAAACGCCGCGTTTCCCTCCAAAAACGTGCATGAAGATTGCTATCCGTTGGCGTTCTGCGAAAATTGCGTAACTTTTGCGTAAGTTACGCAAAAACTGGCTCCGTTTCGTGAACGCGGCTCAGGCGCTGCGGGCTTCGTGACGTACGTACGCGAACGTCGCCTTTGTGCCGTTGGGCTCCTATAAGCCAGCTCGTTTATTATTTTATTAGTTCGCTAACGTTTAATAGCTAAAATGAGGCATTCTGTGACGACACAACAGCTAGCGTGTTAGCGTTAGCCGTTAGCCAAACATTGCGTTGAGACTCCAAAGGTTGGCACAGAGGTGAGTGTTACAACGTTCTCTTAAGGTTCTCCTAAGGTTCTCTGAGGTCTGTGTCGGTTCTAGATTATTTACGTGTTCGTAGCTATATTTTCGACACTTAATGGTTGCTATAGGGATCTAATCTATCAGTGGGAACACACTCACTCACACAGACACACTCTAAATGGGGCAATTAGGAGCATTCAATTTACCTTAATCCATGCTTTTGGGCTGTGGGAGGAAAGCGGAGAACCCGGAGGAAACCCACGCGGACACGAGGAGAACATGGGAACTCCATCCAGATCCCCAGTGCAAAGAGAAGAACATCCATTCATCCATTCATTAACTTATGATTTACCTCTACTAGGGTCTGGAAAAGAGAGGGGGGGTTCCACATGCCCATCATGTCCATTAAGAGGAGAACGTTTCGGGCGCTGGGCAGATACACCCAGAACAGGGGGGCAATCTATCACTGGACACACACTCACACACACAGACACACTCTATATGGGGCAATTAGGAGCATTCAATTGACCTTAATCCATGCTTTTGGACTGTGGGAGGAAAGCGGAGAACCCGAAGGAAACCCACGCGGACACGGGGAGAACATGGGAACTCCATCCAGATGTCCAGTGCAAAGAGAAGAACATCCATTCATCCATCCATCCAGGGGAGAACGTTTCAAGAACGTTTCGGTGCCAGGACAGGGCGCCAATCTATCACTCACTCACACAGACACATTCTATATGGGGCAATTTGGAGCATTCAATTTACCTTAATCCATGGTTTTGGACTCTGGGAGGAAAGCGGAGAACCCGGAGGAAACCCACGCGGACACGGGGAGAACATGGAAACTCCACACAGATGAAGATTCGAACCCAGAGCCCCAGTGCAAGGAGGAGAACATCCATCCATTCATCCATCATGTTCCACTTTAACCTCTACTAGGGCCGCGGGAAGGGGGGAGGGGGGTG
>JAFMOC010000387.1:1032500-1067500 GCA_019802505.1 Corydoras sp. C115 | reverse complement strand
CCGGTTTCCTCCCACAGTCCAAAAACATGGATTCAAGGTAAATGGGCTGCTTTAAATCGCTCCTATCGAAATTGCCCCACAGTCCTCGTGGGTTTCCTCCAAGTTCTCCGGTTTCCTCCCCCAGTCCAAAAACATGGATTCAAGGTGAATGGGCTGCTTTAAATTGTTCCTATTGAAATTGCCCCACAGTCCAAAAACATGGATTCAAGGTGAATGGGCTGCTTTAAATTGCACCTATGGAAATTGCCCCACAGTCCAAAAACAGATTCAAGGTAAATGGGCTGCTTTAAATTGCTCCTATCGAAATTGCCCCACAGTCTAAAAACAGATTCAAGGTGAATGTGCTGCTTGAAATTGCTCCTATCTAAATTGCCCTAAGGGCGACATAGTGGCTCGGTGTTTAGCATGTTCTCCTCTCAGCGCTAGGTATTCCCAGTTCGAATCCCAATCTGGGTGGAGTTTCCTCCCACAGTCCAAAAACATGTATTCAAGGTGAAATGAATGCTCCAAATTGCCCCATATAGAGTGTGTTTGTGTGAGTCCAGCGATAGCTTGGCGTCCTGTCCTGGGTGTATCTGCCCAGCGCCCTGAAACGTTCTCCCCTGGATGGGCATGGGGAACCCCCCCCCCCTTTTCCTCTCTGTCTGTGTGCCGTTGTCCTGTGTCTCATCTCATCGGTTCTTCGTTATTGTTCTTGTTGTTCTATGCGTCCAGTTCCTGCGCTTTGTTAGGCAGATTGGCGAGGGTCATGTGACTGTGGAGGACAGAACGGGAAAGCGGCTCACTGATAACGCGCAGGCCAAAGACGCGCAGAACTGGGCGTCCAGCTTCACGCAGGTACGAGCCCTGACCCCCCCCCCCCCCCCGAAACCGAACCGTTGGTTTACTCCGGGTTCTCCGGTTTCCTCCCACAGTCCAAAACCATGGATTCAAGGTGAATGGGCTGCTTTAAATTGCTCCTATCGAAATTGCCCCACAGTCTGCTATGAATGGGCTGCTTTAAATTGCTCCTATCGAAATTGCCCCACAGTCCAAAAACATGGATTCAAGGTGAATGGGCTGCTTTAAATTGCTCCTATCAAAATTGCCCCACAGTCTGCTATGAATGGGCTGCTTTAAATTGCTCCTATCGAAATTGCCCCACAGTCCTAAGACATGGATTTGAGGTGAATGGGGCGCTTTAAATTGCTCCTGTCGAAATTGCCCCACAGTCCAAAAACATGGATTCGAGGTGAATGGGCTGCTTTAAATTGCGCCTGTCGAAATTGCCCCACAGTCCAAAAACATGGATTCAAGGTGAATTGGCTGCTTTAAATTGCTCCTGTCGAAATTGCCCCACAGTCCAAAAACATGGATTCGAGGTGAATAGGCTGCTTTAAATTGCTCCTCTCGAAATTGCCCCACAGTCCAAAAACATGGATTCAAGGTGAATTGGCTGCTTTAAATGGCTCCTCTCGAAAATGCCCCACAGTCCAAAAACATGGATTCGAGGTGAATGGGCTGCTTTAAATTGCTCCTGTCTAAATTGCCCCACAATCTGCTTTGAATGGACTGCTTTAAATAGCTCCTATCAAAATTGCCCCACAGTCCAAAAACATGAATTCAAGGTGAATTGGCTGCATTAAATGGCTCCTATCGAAATTGCCCCACAATCTGCTTTGAATGAACTGCTTTAAATTGCTCCTATCGAAATTGCCCCACAGTCCAAAAACATGGATTCAAGGTGAATTGGCTGCTTTAAATGGCTCCTCTCGAAAATGCCCCACAGTCCAAAAACATGGATTCGAGGTGAATGGGCTGCTTTAAATTGCTCCTGTCTAAATTGCCCCACAATCTGCTTTGAATGGACTGCTTTAAATAGCTCCTATCAAAATTGCCCCACAGTCCAAAAACATGGATTCAAGGTGAATTGGCTGCTTTAAATGGCTCCTCTCGAAAATGCCCCACAGTCCAAAAACATGGATTCGAGGTGAATGGGCTGCTTTAAATCGCTCGTATCAAAATTGCCCCACGGTCCAAAAACATGGATTCAAGGTAACTGGGCTGCTTAAAATAGCTCCTATCAAAATTGCCCCACAGTCTGCTTTGAATGGGCTGCTTTAAATTGCTCCTATCGAAATTGCCCCTCATTCCAAAAACATGGATTCGAGGTGAATGGGCTGCTTTAAATTGCTCCTGTCAAAATTGCCCCATAGTCCAAAAACTTGGATTCGAGGTGAATGGGCTGCTTTAAATTTCTCCTGTCGAAATTGCCCCACAGTCCAAAACATGGATTTGAGGTGAATGGGCTGCTTTAAATTGCTCGTATCAAAATTGCCCCATAGTCCAAAAACATGGATTCGAGGTGAATGGGCTGCTTTAAATTGCTCCTGTCGAAATTGCCCCACAGTCAAAAAACATGGATTCAAGGTAATTGGGCTGCTTTAAATAGCTCCTTTCGAAATTGCCCCACAGTCCAAAAACATGGATTTAAGGTGAATGGGCTGCTTTAAATTTCTCCTGTCGAAATTGCCCCACAGTCAAAAAACATGGATTCAAGGTAATTGGGCTGCTTTAAATAGCTCCTTTCGAAATTGCCCCACAGTCCAAAAACATGAATTTAAGGTGAATGGGCTGCTTAAAATAGCTCCTATCAAAATTGCCCCACAGTCCAAAAATATGGATTCATAATGAATGGGCTGCTCTAAATTGCCCCTACTTAGTGGTGAGCATGTCAGTGCTAGAGTTTAGATGTTCTCCCCGTGTCCCTGTGGGTCTCCTTCGGGTTCTGGGTTTCATTCCACAGTCCAAAAACACAGATTAAAGGTAATTGGGCTGCTTTAAGTTGCTGCTATCAAAATTGCCCCACAGTCTGCTTTAAATGGGCTACTTTAAATTGTTTTTATTGAAATTGCCCCACAGTCCAAAAACATGGATTTAAGGTGAATGGGCTTCTTTAAATTGCTCCTATCTAAATTGCCCCACAGTCCAAAAACATGGATTCAGCTTTAAATTGCTCCTATCGAAATTGCCCCACAGTAAAAAAACATGGATTCAAGGTGAATGGGCGGCTTTAAATTGCTCCTATCAAAATTGCCCTGAAGGCGACATGGTGGCTCAGAGTTTCCATGTTCTCCCCGTGTCCGCGTCGGTTCCCTTCGGGTTCTCCGGTTTCATCCCACAGTCCAAAGACATAGCTTCAAGGTGAATGGGCTGCTTTAAATTGCCCCACTGTCCACCTCGCTAATGTTGATTTAAGCCACAACACCTGTCCCAAACCATAGACGCCAAACCATAGAACGTTCCAGATCACTCAGCTCTCTAGAAAAGCCAGACGTAGAATGAGTGTTCGTTTCACCTTTAACGCAGCTCTGGCTCCCGTCCCCAGGCAACGGAAGACTCCGCAGAGGCTTGGGTGGACGAGTTCACCACGTCAGGTCCAGATTTCCAGCAGGCCAAGGCTGCCGTGGAGGTAAAGAACCTCCACCTCCTCCAAACTCTAATGGGTTCTCACGTTCTCACGTTCTCAGCACTTGGGTGGTGGTGGGAGGGGGGGTTCCAGAGAAGGAGGCGCACCATTCCTGGAGGTACCGCCAATGGAGGTAGGGTAGAGGTCAATTGAAAGGCACCCCATCTATTTCTTACCCCATCTCTCATCTGTAAGGTTCTCTTGTGAGAACCGGGTTCCGCAACGACGTGCTAATAACCAACCAATCGTTGTTCTCCGGTAGAGCGACGTGGATTTCTGGGAGAAGCTCCAAGAAGAGTGGGAGGAGATGGCCAAACGAGACGCCGAGGCCCACCCCTGGCTATCGGATTTCGACCAATTGCTGAGCACCTCTTACGACAAGGTAGCTATGGCCTTAAGTAGCTAATCCTTTGATGTTCGCATTCCCCCGCCCCTCCCCGAAACCATGGCGAGGGGGGGGGTTCTAGAGTTCCAGTGTTCTAGGTGAATGGGCTGCTTTGAATCGCAACTATCGAAATTGCCCCACAGTCCAAAAACATGGATTCTGCTTTAAATTAATCCGATTGAAATTGCCCCACAGTCCAAAAACATGGATTCAAGGTGATTAGGCGGCTTTAAATTGCAACTATCGAAATTGCCCCACAGTCCAAAAACATGGATTCAAAGTGATTGGGCTGCTTTGAATTGCAACTATCGAAATTGCCCCACGGTCCAACAACATGAATTCAAGGTGATTGGGCTGCTTTGAATCGCAACTATCGAAATTGCCCCACAGTCCAAAAACATGGATTCAAGGTGAATGGGCTTCTTTAAATTGCTCCTATAGAAATTGACCCACAGTCCAAAAACATGGATTCTGCTTTAAATTGCTCCGATCGAAATTGCCCCACAGTCCAAAAACATGGATTCTGCTTTAAATTGCTCCGATCGAAATTGCCCCACAGTCCAAAAATATGGATTCAAGGTGATTGGGTGGCTTTAAATTGCAACTATCGAAATTGCCCCACAGTCCAAAAACATGGATTCAAGGTGATTGGGCTGCTTTGAATTGCAACTATCGAAATTGCCCCAATCACCTTGAATCGATGTTTTTGGACTGTGGGGCAATTTCAATCAGAGCAATTCAAAGCAGAATCCATGTTTTTGGAAAACATTGTCAAAAACATGGATTCTGCTTTAAATTAATCCGATTGAAATTGCCCCACAGTCCAAAAACATGGATTCTGCTTTAAATTAATCCAATTGAAATTGCCCCACAGTCCAAAAACATGGATTCTGCTTTAAATTGCTCCGATCGAAATTGCCCCACAGTCAAAAACATGGATTCTGCTTTAAATTAATCCGATTGAAATTGCCCCACAGTCCAAAAACATGGATTCTGCTTTAAATTGCTCCGATCAAAATTGCCCCACAGTCCAAAAACATGGATTCAAGGTGAATGGGATGCTTTAAAGTGCTCCTATCAAAATTGCCCCACAGTCCAAAAACATGGATTCAAGGTGAAAGGGCTGCTTTAAATTGCCGCTACTTAGTGGTGAGCATCTTCTCCTCTCTGCGCTAGAGTTTGCTTGTTCTCCCCGTGTCCCTGTGGGTCTCCTTCGGGTTCTCCGGTTTCCTTCCACAGTCCAAATCCAGCTTTAAATTGCTCCTATCGAAATTGCCCCACTGTCAAAAAAGAGATTCAAGGTGAACGGGCTGCTTTGAATTGCTCCTATCGAAATTGCCCCACAGTCCAAAAACATGGATTCTGCTTTAAAGTGCTCCTATCAAAATTGCCCCACAGTCCAAAAACAAGGATTCAAGGTGAATGGGCTGCTTTGAATTGCTCCTATGGAAATTGCCCCACAGTCCAAAAACATGGATTTGAGGTAAATTGGCTGCTCTAAATTGCCCCTACTTGTGGTGAGCATCTTCTCCTCTCTGCCCTAGAGTTTGCTTGTTCTCCCCGTGTCCCTGTGGGTCTCCTTCGGGTTCTCCGGTTTCCTCCCACAGTCCAAATCCAGCTTTAAATTGCTCCTATCGCAATTGCCCCACAGTCCAAAAACATGGATTCTGCTTTGAATTGCTCCTATTGAAATTGCCCCAGTCCAAAAACAAGGATTAAAGGTGAATGGACTGCTTTGAATTGCTCCATATAAAATTGCCCCACAGTCCAAAAACATGGATTTAAGGTAAATTGGCTGCTCTAAATTGCCCCTACTTAATGGTGAGCATCTTCTCCTCTCTGCCCTAGAGTTTGCTTGTTCTCCCCGTGTCCCTGTGGGTCTCCTTCGGGTTCTCCGGTTTCCTTCCACAGTCCAAATCCAGCTTTAATTTGCTCCTATCGCAATTGCCCCACAGTCCAAAAACATGGCGAAACCATGGACAGTCCCACTGGCGGAACGGTCAGCAAGACGTTTGTGTGGCGTACCTTGACCCTAGCCAGTTCACCTTGAATCCACACAGGCACAGGGAGGACATGACCACCATGCCGCTGTTCCAACGCCGTTCCAACGCCCTTCCGATTTGTTCTCCTCAGGGTTATCAGTTCGAGGAGGAGAACCCGTACCTGTCCCACGAAGACCCCCTGGCCGAGGGGGTCCGGCGGATGGAGGCCGGCGACATCCCCGGAGCCGTGCGGCTGTTCGAGAGCGCCGTCCAGCGAGAACCCGACAACCAGTTGGTCAGCCGTCCGTTCTCGGTATACCGTACGGAACCGTAACAGACCCCCCCCCTGTTCTAATGCGCTTCATATGGGTTCTGGGTGGTGGGTTCCTTCTGTCGCCAGGCCTGGCAGTACCTGGGGACGTGCCAAGCCGAGAACGAGCAGGAGTTTGCCGCCATCAGCGCCCTCCGCAGGTCAGGCAGGGGATTGACGCCCCATTGGTCTCCCTCCCGGTCGACCCTTCCGTCGGTTCCTCACCGGTTCCTTTGTGTTTCTCGTAGGTGCATCGAGCTGAAGAAGGACAACCTGGTTGCCCTCATGGCCTTGGCGGTCAGCTTCACCAACGAGTCGCTGCACCGGCAGGCCTGCGAGACGCTCCGCGATTGGCTGAGGAACAACCCCAAGTATCGGTTCTCCATCGAGCAGCGGGAGCGGGAGAAGGAACGGGCGCCCAAGGAGAAGGAGAGGGAGCGATTTGGGTCGCTGCTGCCAGAGTACGATTTCGAGTTTTGGGCTCAAAGACATGTAGGGGCAATTTGAAGCAGTCGATTCACCTTGAATCCGGGGTTTTGGGCCGTGGGAGGAAAGCGGGGAATCCTTAGTGCTGAGAGGAGAACATGCCAAACACTGAGCCACCATGTCGCCCTCAGGGCAATTTAGATAGGAGCGATTCGAAGCAGTCGATTCACCTTGAATCCGTGTTTTTTGGACAAAAAGCGGGGAACCCAGAGGAGACCCATGTGGACGCGGGGGGAATTGCCTCAGGGCAATTGAGATGGGAGCCATTCGAAGCAGCCGATTCACCTTGATTTTTTTTTTTTTTGGACTGTGGGGCAATTTCAATAGAAGCAATTTTAAGCAGCCTATTCACCTTTAATCCATGTTATTGGACTGTGGGGCAATTTCGATAAGAGCAGTTCAAAGCAGCCCAGTCATCTTGAATCCATGTTTTTTGGACTGTGGGAGGAAAGCGGGGAACCCGGAGGAGACCCACGCGGACGCGGGGAGAATATGGGAACTCCGCCCAGATCGGGATTCGAACCGGGAATCCCTAGCGCTGAGAGGAGAACATGCCAAATGCTAAAACCACCATGTCACCCTCAGGGCAATTTAGATAGGAGCAATTTCGGTAGGAGAAATTTAAAGAAACCAATTCTCCTTGAATCCATGGCTTTGGACTGTGGGAGGAAAGCGGAGAACCAGGAGGAAACCCACACAAAGGGAGAACATGCAAACCACTAAGCCACCATGTCACCTTCAGGGCAATTAAGCTAGGATCGATTTAAAGCAGCCAATTCACCTTAAATCCATGTTTTTGGACTATGGTGCAGTTTTGATAAGGGCAATTCAAAGCAGCCAATTCACCTTGAATCCATGTTTTTGGACTGTGGGGCAATCTCGATAGGAGCAATTCAAAGCAGCCGATTCACCTTAAATCAATGTTTTTGGACTGTGGGAGGAAACCAGAGAACACGGAGGATACCCACAAAAAGGGAGAACATGCAAACTCCACCCAGATTGGGATTCGAACCAGGAATCCCCAGAGCTGAGAGGAGAACATGCCAACCACTAAACCACCATGACACCCTCAGGGCAATTTAGATAGGAGCGATTTAAAGCAGCCAATTCATCTTGAATCCATGTTATTGAACTGTGGGGCAATTTCAATAGAAGCAATTTAAAGCAGCCCATTCACCTTTAATCCATGTTATTGGACTGTGGGGCAATTTCGATAAGAGCAATTCAAAGCAGCCCACATGGGGAGAACATGCAAACTCCGCCCAGATCGGGATTCAAACCAGGAATCCCTAGAGCTGAGAGGAGAACATGCTAAACACTGAACCATTTAGATAGGAGTGATTCGAAGCAGCCGATTCACCTTGAATTCATGTTATTGGACTGTGGGGCAATTTCAATAGAAGCAATTTAAACCTGCTAATTCACCTTGAATCCATATCTTTGGACTGTGGGAGAAAAGCGGAGAACCTGGAGGAAACCCACACAAAGGGAGAACATGCAAACCACTAAGCCACCATGTCACCTTCAGGGCAATTTAGCTAGGAGCAATTTGAAGCAGCCGATTCACCTTGAATCCATGTTTTTGGACTGTGTGGCAATTTCGATAGGAGCAATTTAAAGCAGCCAATTCACCTTGAATCCATGTTTTTGGCCTGTGGGAGGAAAGCGGGGAACCCGGAGGAGACCCACGTAGACACGGGGAGAACATGCAAACTTTACCCAGATCGGGATTCAAACATGGATCAAGAGGAGAACATGCTAAACACTAAGCCACCATGTAGTCCTCAGGGAAATTGAGCTAGGAGCGAATCAAAACAGCCAATTCACCTTGAATCCATGTTTTTGGGCTGTGGGAGGAAACCGGAGAACCCGAAAGAGACCCACACGGACACGGGGAGAACATGCAAACTCCATCCAGATTGGAATTTGAACCGGGAATCCCTTGCTCTGAAAGGAGAACATGCCAAACACTATGCCAATATATCGCCCTTAGGGCAGTTTAGCTAGGAGCAATTTGAAGCAGCCGATTCACCTTGAATACATTTTTTGGACTGTGGGGCAATTTAAAGCAGTCAATTCACCTTGAATCCATGTCTTTGAACTGTGGGAGGAAACCCACGCGGACACGGGGAGAACATGCAAACTCCAAACAGATCAAAGCAGCCCATTCACCTTGAATTCGTTTTTTGGACTGTGGGGCAATTTCGATAAGAGCAATTTAAAGCAGCCCTTTCACCTTGAATCCATGCTTTTGGACTGTGGGGCAATTTCGACAAGAGCAATTTAAAGCAGCCCTTTCACCTTGAATCCATGCTTTTGGACTGTGGGGCAAATTCGATATGAGCAATTTATAGCAGCTGATTCACCTTGAATCCATGTTTTTGGACTGTGTGGCAATTTCGATAGGAGCAATTTAAAGCAGCCCATTCACCTTGAATCCATGTTTTTATACTGTGGGGCAATTTCGATAGGAGCAATTTAAAGCAGCCGATTCACCTTGAATCCATGTTTTTGGACTGTGGGAGGAAACCGGAGAACGCGGAGGAAACCCACGCCGACACGGGGAGAACCTGGAAACTCCACCCAGATTGGGCGCTGAGAGAACATGCCAACCACTAAGCCACCGTTCCGTTAATGACCGGTCCGAACTCCGAGGTCCTCACAGCCGCCCACACGTTCTACCACGTTCTCCGTGTCATGCGTCGTTCTCCTCTCCATGTTCCAGGGCGCTGTTCAACGAGGTCCAGACGCTGTTCCTGAACGCCGCCGCCGCCGACCCCACGCAGGTCGACCCTCAGTTACAGTGCGGCCTCGGCGTTCTCTTCAACCTCAGCGGCGAGTACGACAAGGCCGTGGACTGTTTCAGCGCCGCCCTGTCTGTCACGCCCCAGGTACCCACACCCACACCCGCACCCACTGCGTAGAACCGGTGGGGAACCGATACCACACGACCTTTCCTGTACATTATATTTCCAGCAGTGTTTTCTAAGCTGCATTCTGTGATTTGGCCACCAGATGGTGGTATTTCACAATTAGAGAAACTGGAAACATTATCAGTGTTTATTTAATTAATTATGTATTAGGGACGTGCGGGGAGGGGGGGGGGTTGTACACACACACACACACACACACACACACACACACTGCATAGAACCGGTGGGGTACCGATATCACATGACCTTTCCTGTACATTATATTTCCCGCTGTTTTATAAACTGTGTTCTGTAATTTGGCCAACAGATGGTGGTATTTGACCGTTAGAGGAACCAGAAACATGATCAGTGTTTAATTAATTAATCATTTGTTAGGGTTGCATGGGGGGGGTGTTATGGGGGGGTGTACACACACACAGATACACACACACACACACACACACACACACACACACACACACACTGCATAGAACCGGTGGGGTACCGATACCACATGACCTTTCCTGTACATTATATTTCCCTCTGTTTTATAAACTGCATTCTGTAATTTGGCCAACAGATGGCGGTTTTTGACCATTAGAGGAACCAGAAACATGATCAGTGTTTAATTAATTAATTATGTATTAGGGACGTGCGGGGAGGGGGGGGGTTGTACACACACACACACACACACACACACACACACACACACACACACTGCATAGAACCGGTGGGTTCCATGTCTTAATCCATGTCTTTGGACTGTGGGGAAATTTTGATAGGAGCAATTTAATGCAGTCCCCTCACCTTGAATCAATGTTTTTGGACTGTAGGGCAGTTTTGATAGGAGCAATTTAAAGCAGTCCCTTCACCTTGAATCCATGCTTTTGGACCGTGGGGCAACTTAGATAGGAGCGATTTAAAGCCGCCAATTCACCTTGAATCCATGTTTTCCAATCCAACCTTTAATCCCCAGCCCTGATAGGAGAACATGCCAACCACTAACCCACCATGTCGCCCACAGGGCAATTTAGCTCAGAGCGATTCAAAATAGCCTATTCACCTTGAATCCATCTACGATAATAGGTTCTACTTGTGGAACTAAGTTGTGGAACCACTGCTTCAACACGCAAACGAATTTCTATCTATCGCCCCCTGGTGGTAGTACAATATTTGACGGCTGTGATTCTCTCCTAGGATTATTTATTATGGAATAAGCTGGGCAACGGCAACCGCAGCGAAGAGGCCGTAAGCCACCATGTTGCCCTCGGCAATTTAAAGCAACCCATTCACCTTGAATCCATGTTTTTGAACTGTGGGCCAAATTTGATGGATGCATTTTAAAGCAGTCCCTTCACCTTGAATCCATGTTTTTGAACTGTGGGCCAAATTTGATGGAAGCATTTTAAAGCAGTCCCTTCACCTTGAATCAATGTTTTTGGACTGTGGGGCAATTTCGATAGGAGCGATTCAAAGCAGTCCCTTCACCTTGAATCAATGTTTTTGGACTGTGGGGCAATTTCGATGGAAGCAATTTAAAGCAGTCGCTTCACCTTGACTCAATGTTTTTGGACTGTGGGTCAATTTGTATAGAAACTACTGCATTCTGTAATTTGGCCACCAGGTGGCGGTATTTCACCATTATAGAAACTGGAAACATTATCAGTGTTTATTTAATTAAATATGTATTAGGGGGAGGGGGGATTATGGGGGGGGTTGTACACACACACACACACACACACACACACACACACACACACACACTGCTTCAACACCCGACCACTTTCAGTCTATCGCCCCCTGGTGGTAGTACAATATTTGACGGCTGTGATTCTCTCCTCCCAGGATTATTTATTATGGAATAAACTGGGCGCGACCTTAGCCAACGGCAACCGCAGCGAAGAGGCCGTGGCCGCCTACAGGCGGGCGCTGGAACTGCAGCCGGGCTTCGTGCGCAGCCGCTACAACCTGGGCATCAGCTGCGTCAACCTGGGGGCGCACAGGTGAGCCGCGACCACACGGCGCATCGCCGATCTGCCACCCGACAACCGCCTAATCTTCGTTCTCTTCCTCACGCAGGGAAGCGGTGGAACATTTCCTGGAGGCGCTGTCCCTCCAGAGGCAGGCGGCCGGCGACGCGGACGGGGGGGCGGCCAAGGCCCCGGGCGCCGCCGCCACCGTCATGTCCGACAACATCTGGTCCACCCTGCGCATGGCGCTGAGCATGATGGGAGAGAGCCCGCTCTACGCCGCCGCCGACCGGCGAGACCTGGACACGCTGCTGGCCCATTTCTGTCAGAGGGACGAGGCCGAGGCCGAGTGAGGGTCCGAGAGGGCGGGGGAGGGCGGGGGTATCGCCTGCGAGTGCGGGGAGACCTGCGGGGGGCGCTTCGGAGTCTGCTTTTAGTCCCATGGTACGTCCCATCGATCCGTAGCCTCTCTCGCTCTCTCTCATTCGTTCGCCCGCTGTAAATTCATACGCTAATTGTAAATGCTGCCATGGTGTGAAATGTACAATACTGATCTAATTATTAATTAATTCATTAATTAATTCGTTAATTAATTTTTGTTTCCGGCGCCGGTTTCCGACCCAGCCGACTAACTGTAATTATATATACGATCCAGGCAATAAAACTTTGACCTAATAATACAAGTGTCGTTGGTTTTGTTCATTCGCTTTATAAAGGGATTCAAGGTGAATCGGCTGCTCTGCTTGGCCTCTAATTGCCCCTGACGGTGTTGCCCTCGGCAATTTAAAGCAGCCTATTCACTTTGAATCAATGTTTTTGGACTGTTGGTCAATTTTTATAGAAACTACTGCATTCTGTAATTTGGCCACCAGGTGGTGGTATTTCACCATTATAGAAACTGGAAACATTATCAGTGTTTATTTAATTAAATATGTATTAGGGTCATGGGGGGATTAATTAATTAATTAATTACAAAAGCATTAATGTGTTTGGTTACAATATAGGACTCTTGTATTTCCCGCTACTAGGGATTCCCGGTTCGAATCCCCATCGGGATGGAGTTTGCATGTTCTCCCCGTGTCCGCGTGGGTTTCCTCCGGGTTCTCCGGTTTGCTCCCACAGTCCAAAAACATGGATCGAGGTCAATTGAGTTCTCTAAATTCATTCATTATCTCCCGCTTTATCCTCTATTAGGTTCGCGGTGGGGTTCCCCATGCCCATCCAGGGGAGAACGTCTCGGGCGCTGGGCAGATACACCCAGGACAGGGTGCCAATCCATCGCTGGGCACACACTCACTCACACAGACACACTCTATATGGGGCAATTTTGAGAATTCAATTGACTTGATCCATGTTTTTGACTGTGGGAGGAAACCGGAGAACCCGGAGGAAACCCACGCAGACACGGGGAGGACATGGAAACTCCACCCAGATGGGGATTCGAACCGGGAATCCTTAGTGCTGAGAGGAGAACGTGCCAACCACTAAGCCACCGTGCCGCCCGTTCTCCAAATTGCCCCATATAGAGTGTGTCTGTGTGAATGAGTGATAGATTTCCCCCCTGTCCTGGGTGTATCTGCCCAGCGCCCGAGACGTTCTCCCCTGGATGGGCATGGGGAACCCCCCCCCCCCCCCGCGACCCTAATAGAGGATAAAGCTGAAGATAATGGATGGATGGATATTTCCCCACATTATTTTATACATATTTGGCCACTAGATGGCGATATTTAAATGCTACACAAATTAAAAAACATGATCAGTATTCACTTTTAAAATTGTAGGGGTTGGGGGAGGGGGGGCACGGAGGAACCCCATGAGAACACTGGGAGAACATGGAAACCCCACCCAGATCGGGATTCGAACCTGGAATCCCCAGCGCAGCGAGGAGAACATGCCAAACACTAAGCCACCATGCTGTCCAGGTTGTGTATTATTGTGACCCCCCCCCCCCCCCCCCGACCCCCATATTAAGCTAAATATGGATAGATGGATGTTCTCCTGATCTGGGAAGTTTGCATGTTCTCCACATGGGGTTCCTCCCACATTCCAAAAACATGGATTCAAGGTCAATTGAATGCTCCAATTTGCCCCGTATAGTGTATGCTCCAAATTGCCCCTTATAGTGCAGTCTATGGCGATAGATTGGTACATGCCCAGCGAAACGTTCTCCCCTAGATGGGGCATGAGGAACCCCCCCCTCCCCCCCCCCCCCCGCGACCCTAGTAGATGATTAAGCGGAAGATAATAAAATAATTAATAAATAAATTTCATATCGAATGTGTTGTATATGTCAAATTGCAATTCGTTAACAATTAGTGCGTTACTTTAAAAGTGTGACGTTTGTTTTTATTTATTTATCTGGCTATTATTAATATTATTATTATTATTATTATTATTATTATTATTACAACTGAATCGTTCTAATAATTTGAATCAAAACAAGTCACGTGTTTATTAAGGTCGCACCCTCACCTCACGTAACAAAGGCGGTTCCCTTTCTCACGGAGCGTCGCAGGCAGCCAATCAGTTCGTCCGTCGCGTAGGCTCGCGGGCTCCGATTGGTCGGTTTGAAAATCGCGGTGAACGGTCCTGAGGGAGATTTAAAAGGCGTCGGTGTTTGGGTTCGCTCGAAACGTTTACAGTTTTGTTGTCCAAACGTTTGTTTTTTTGTTCTTTACCAACCGAATTTTGGCCACTTTGGAGGAGAAGCCACCGAGAAGTGGACGTTTTCGCGTGTGTGGACTTTGCAGGTGAGCGGCGTGTGACTAACTAACTAACTAACCAACTAACTAACGAACACCAAACTAACTAAACGAACAAGGAGCTTTAATTTCTGTGTTTGTGTGTCGGGCAACTGTTTAATTGTGACGAACTGACCTTATGTAACGTCTATATTGTCACTAACTTGCTGAAAACGTTTTACAAACCTTTCTACAACCTATGACGTAAGCATCCAATATATATATATATATATATATATATATATATATATATATATATATATATATATATATATATATATATATATATATTATAGCATAAATATATAGCATAAACTATATATTGTTAATGAAAGGCTTTCCTCGTTCCTCACATTTATCGTCTGTGTTCTGTTTGTGCAGCTTTCGTATTGTCGAGACACGTGACTCCAAATAAAAGTAATTAAAAATGAATTACAATTAACACTACACTTGTAATTTTGCCGATAGCTTAATCCATAGTGATCAGATCACCGGGTCAGTCATGTTATGTTATGTTATGTCATGTCAGTCCTTATTTCTAAAGTTCTAGAGGTTCTAAATTGCAATAGCACTGCAAAAGGCAGAGCGGTTGAGGGTTATCAGGGTTATGAGCCATGTTCCAGATCTTGAACTTAGTTGGACTAGGGGTTTGAACCCACAACCTTCAGATTGCCACCCAATGGCTTAACCCAACATCTTGTATACCCATAACTGACCATCACAAGGTAGAACCACCACCCTCCTGTGAAACGCATACTAATATACTAAGGTTCCAAACATCCACAACACCGATGTTCTACTAGATTACCAAAGACGACCTTCAAACACCAATAAAACCAGACGCGTATTTAAAGATCACTGGGTTGCGACACCAACCATTAGAGTCTCTATTAAAGTCAAAATGCACAATTGCCCCACCACGTATATAATCTGACTGTATATATGCGGCGTCTCAAAGATGGCCTACTGTCTGCAATTGTGTGTATTGCCTCTGCTGTATGTTCTATACCTATATACCCATAGCTGACCATCTCAAGATGGCATGTCATGCTCACCTAATAAAGGTAGAACCACCACCCTTCTGTAAAACATACTAAGATGGTTCCACAACACTGACGCTCTACTAGATTACCAAAGACGACCTTCAAACACCGAAAAAACCAAACATTTTGGCGTATTTAAAGATCACTGGGTTGCGACACCAACCATTAGAGACTCTATTAAAGCCGAAATGCACAATTGCCCCACCACATATATAACCTGGCTGTGTTTGTGGGCATTAACAAGATGCCCTACTGTCTGCAATTGGGTATATTGCCTCAGCTGGATCTTCTATACCTATACACCCATAGCTGACCATCTCAAGACGGCATATCGGACACACCCGACTCGCCCGTGCTCACCTAAAAGGTAGAACCACCACCCTTCTGTAAAACGCAAACCAACAAGGTTCCAAATATCCACAACACCACCAATGTTCTACTAGATTACCAAAGACGACCTTCAAACACCAATAAAACCAAACATTTTGGCGTATTTAGAGATCACTGGGTTGTGACACCAACCATTAGAGACTATTAAAGCCGAAATGCACAATTGCCCCACCACGTATATAAACTGTGTATATGCGACGTTAAAAAGCTGGCCTACTGTCTGCAATTGTGTGTATTGCCTCTGCTGTATGTTCTATACCTATACACCCATAGCTGACCATCTCAAGATGGCATGTCATGCTCACCTAATAAAGGTAGAACCACCACCCTTCTGTAAATGAATACTAAGAAGGTTCCACAACACTGACGCACTACAAGATTACCAAAGACGATCTTCAAACACCAAAAAAACCAAACACTTTGGCGTATTTGATGATCACTTGGCTGCGCCACCAACCGTTAGAGACTCTATTAAAGCCGAAATGCACAATTGCCCCACCGCATATATAACCTGGCTGTGTTTGTGGGCATTAACAAGATGCCCTACTGTCTGCAATTGGGTATATTACCTCAGCTGGATGTTCTATACCTATACACCCATAGCTGACCATCTCAAGATGCCATATCATGCTCCCCTAATAAAGGTAGAACCACCACCTTTCTGTAAATGAATACTAAGAAGGTTCTACAACACTGACGCTCTCACCAATGGCCTAACTCAACACCTTCTTCTGGATCTTCACCTATATATCCATAACTGACCATCACAAGGTAGAACCACCACCCTCCTGTGAAACGCATAGAAAACGTTCTCCCCTGGATGGGCTTGGGGAACCCCCCCCCCCCCCCCCCCCCCGGGACCCTAGTAGAGTTAAGTGGAAGATAGTGGATGGATGGTCTAAATTGCCCCATTGTGTATGTGTGTGAGAGAGTGTGCCCAGTGATTGGCGCCCTGTCCTGGGTGTATCTGCCCAGCGCCCGAAACGTTCTCCCTTGGATAGGCATGGGGAACCCCCCCCCCTAATGGATGGGTGATCTAAATTGCCCTTAATTGACAATTGGATACTAAGGATCCAAACATCCACACCACCGATGTTCTACTAGATTACCAAAGACGACCTTCAAACACCTTCAAATACGCGAATGTGTTTTTTTTTGGTTTTTTTGGTGTTTGAAGGTTGACTTTGGTAATCTAGTAGAACATCGGTAGTAGAACAAGGTTCCAAATATCCACTACACTAGATTACCAAAGACGACCTTCAAACACCAAAAAAACCAAACACTTTGGGGTTTTTAAAGATCACTGGGCTATGACACCATCCATTAGAGACTCTATTAAAGCCGAAATGCACAATTGCCCCGCCGCATATATAACCTGGCTGTGTTTGTGGGCATTAAAAAGATGGCATATCGGACACACCCGACTCGCCAGTGCTTACCTAAAAGGTAGAACCACCACCCTTCTGTAAAACATACTAAGAAGGTTCCACAACACTGACGCTCTACTAGATTACCAAAGACGACCTTCAAACACCAAAAAAACCAAACACTTTAATAGAGACTATTAAAGCCAAAATGCACAATTGCCCTGCCACGTATATATCACATTAACAAGATGCCCTACTGTCTGGAATTGGACTACGGAGTCCGTCTTTGCAGAAAGTGGAACTGAGAACATTTAATATTAATAAAATACCTTTTGAGGTATATAATGTTCTATAGGGTAAAGAGAACCCATTCTGGTGTTCTCTGGTTAAGTCTCTCATTATGGGGTGTGGTATCCCAGTGGTTAGTGTGTTGGGCTCTCAATCAGAAGGTTGTGGGTTCTAATCCCAGTTCCGCCCTAGGTCCTTAACCCTCATTGTGCAGAATATAATGGATGGATGTTCTCTTTGCGTTGGGGAAATGGGTTGGGTGGTTTGCATGGGAACGTGGATTCAAGTTAAATTGAATGCTCCCAATTGCCCCATATGTTGTGTGAGTGTGTGTGCTCAGTGATAGATTGGCGCTCTGTCCTGGGTATACATGCCCAGCGCCCGAAACGTTCTCCCCTGGTGAGCATGGGGAACCCGCCCCCACCCCCTCTCACAGTATAAAAACATGGATTCAAGGTAAATTGTATGCTCTCAATTGCCCCATAGAGAGTCTGTATTGGTGTGCTCAGCGATAGATTGGTACCCTGAAATGCCAAAAAACGTTCTCCCCTGGATGGGGTTGGGAACCCCCCCTCCCCGGGACCCTAGTAGAGTTAAGTGGAAGATAGTGGATGGATGGTCTAAATTGCCCCATTGTGTATGTGTGTGAGAGAGTGTGCCCAGTGATTGGCGCCCTGTCCTGGGTGTATCTGCCCAGCGCCCGAAACGTTCTCCCTTGGATAGGCATGGGGAACCCCCCCCCCCTAATGGATGGGTGATCTAAATTGCCCTTAATTGACAATTAAGGGCAATTTATTTGGACAATTAATTTGGCAATTGACCTTATTGGAGTTGTGTATGTGTGAACGCAATGGGGCAATTGACCCCCGTGACCTCAGCGGAGTATTAAGCAGAATATAATGGCTGGATGGCCGAACGTTCTTCTCTTTGCAGTGGGGATCTGGGTTTAAATCCCGATCGGGAGGTTTTGCATGTTCTCCCCATGGGTCCTCAACCCTCATTGTGTCCCGACCCCAACCGAGTCGTTGGGTAAATGCCCGACGCAAATGCCGCCGACCGAGCGTTTTTTTTTTTTCTCGTTCTCTAGTCGATCTCTGGGCCGTGAACCTGCGACCATGGGCACCACGGAGAGCAAGCTTGCCCCAGCGTCGACCCCCAAAGCCGCCCCCTTTAATAAGCCCAAGGCCCAACGCGTGGCCCAGCTGGCGGACCCTCGCTCGCCCTCCTGTGCGATAGACCGGACGCCGATCCAGGTAACGTACCCGCGTCTATCCATTCCGACCGATCGTCTTAACGACGTAATGATTAACGATGTCCCGCAGGTCGGTTCCGAACAGTCCACCGAGTCGTCGGGAGCCGCGTGCTTCGATCCCCGTTCTCCGACGCCGGGTGTTGCTCGCACTCCGCTGAAGAACGGTATGACGGGTGAGCCGACGTCCGTCTATAATGGAGACGGCAAGGTTGCCCCCACTCCTAACCATGTGTATCTCCCCATAGTAACGGTCACCTCCCTGGCCCGGCGGCTGAGCGAGTTCTTTCTCACCGACGTCGCCAGCGGGCGATCCGCTTCGGTTCCGCGGGAGGACCGACGGGTTCTCAAAGTCTGCCCGTCCACCCCCGTGCCCTGCGGAACGTCTCTGGGCTACGGCTCCTTCTGCGGCAGCCCATTTGTGGAGGTGGAGCTGACCGCGGACTCCACCCTGGAGGACGGGGAGGAGGCCTTGCTCCTTGGGGGTTCCCCCCTTAAGACGGAACTCAGCCTCAGTCTGCTCGCCTGCCGCGAGGGCGTCTACTCCCCCTTGGCCGAAGAACGTCCCTCCACTCCTCTCCCCGACCCAGAGCATGGTCTCCTGTCGGCGGAGGAACCGCCCGCCACCTCCTGCCCTCCCCAAGCTGATGTTCCTCCTCCTGAGACTGTTCTCGAGGACCCAGTACTCACCCCAGAGGTATGTCTGGAACTGGTTTTGTACCTAATGGTGTTCTAGTAGTCTGCCTCGAACCTGAATGTCAATGCAAATGGTTCCGCAGGTCGTCGAAGAACCCGAGAGCGACCCGCCCCGGGTGGAGGAACCGAAACCTGTACCCGACAGCACCTCGGGTGGAGTGGAACCCTGCATACCCGTCAAGCCCTTCCCCAGGCTCGCCGTCTGCAGCCCGAGCCAGGCCGTCTTTAAGCCTCAGTGGCTGGGGGTGGGGTTCGGCCCGACGGGGGTCCGGGCCCGGGGGCTCCAGAACCGCGGGAAAGGAACCGCCTCCCCTCGGTCCGGCCGCAGACCGGCGACCGACGAGAACGAGAACAAGGTCGTCCTCAGCAAGCAGAAGCAGAGAGGTGAGCGATGACATCATCGTGAATCTGATTGGTTGACTGCCAGATGTGACACAGTCGGTTGCTGTGAATTGTGAATCCTAGCGAAATTGCCCCACAGTCCAAAACATGGATTCAAGGTGAATTGGTTGTTTTGAATCACTCCTATCGAAATTGCCCCACAGTCTAAAAACATGGATTAAAGGTGAATTGGCTGCTTCGAATCGCTTCTATCGAAATTGCCCCACAGTCCAAACATGCATTCAAGGTGAATTGGCTGCTTCAAATCGCTCATATTGTAATTGCCCTACAGTCCAAAACATGGATTCAAGGTGAATTTGCTGCTTTGAATTGCTCCTATCGAAATGGCCCCACAGTCCAAAGCATGGATTAAAGGTGAATTGGCTGCTTTGAATTGCTCTTGAAATTGCCCCACAGTCCAAAGCATGGATTCAAGGTGAATTGGCTGTCTTGAATCACTCCTATTGAAATTGCCCCACAGTCCAAAAACATGGATTCAAGGTGAATTGGCTGCTTCAAATCGCTTCTATCGAAATTGCCCCACAGTCCAAAAACATGGATTCAAGGTGAGTTGACTGCTTCAAATCGCTCATATTGAAATTGCCCTACAGTCCAAAGCATGGATTAAAGGTGAATGGGCTGCTTTTGAATCCCTCCTATCTAAATTGCCCTGATGGGGACATGATGGCTTAGTGGTTGGCATGTTCTCCTCCTCAGTGCTGGGGATCCAGGTTTGAATCCCGATCTGTATGGAGTTTCCAGGTTCTCCCTGTGTCCATGTGGGTTTCCTCCGGGTTCTCCTCTTTCCTCCCCCAGCCAAGAACATGGATTCAAGGTGAATTGGCTGCTTGAAATTGCTCCTATCGAAATTGCCCCACAGTCCAAAAACATGGATTGAAGGCTCCTATCTAAATTGCCCTGAGGGGGACATGGTGGTTTAGTGGGGTGCATGTTCTCCCCATGTCCATATCGGTTTCCCACGGGTTCTCCGGTTTCCTCCCACAGTCCAACAACATACATTAAAGGTGAATTGGCTGCTTTGCAATGCTCCTATTGAGATGGCCCCACAGACCAAAAACATGGATTAAAGGTGAATTGCCTGCTTCAAATCGCTCCTATCTGAATTGCCCTGAGGCCGACATGGTGGAACCCCAGGGGAACGTGACCTTTAGAACGTCTCTGTTTTGTATTGCAGGCAAAGCTCTGAGCAGCGAGGGCCGTTCTCCTCTTCAGGTTCTCAGGGAAGCCAACTCCCCCAGAAGACCCAGTTCTCAGGTATGTCCTCGTCATTTCGTCACTGCAATGCGTTTCGGTTCTTTCAATGGGTTCTGTGCGCACGCCGTTTCCGCTAATGGGTCGGGAATCTTGAGAACGTCCGCTGGCCGTTCAATCAGGTGTCTGTTAAAGTGATGAGGTACGAGAGGGCGGGGCATCGGTGTGACTAGATCCTAAAGAACGAGGTTTAGTTGGACACGTTCCACCTCATTGGGTTTGTCATGTGTTCTCCGGGTTCCTCCCACAGTCCGATATGGATTCGAGGTCAATTGAATGCTCCAAATTGCCCCATATAGTGTCTGTCTGTCTGGCTCTCTCTCTTTCTTTGTGTCTGCCTCTTGAATGCTCCAAATTGCCCCATATAGTGTCTGTCTGTCTGTCTCTCTCTCTTTGTCTCTGCCTCTTGAATGCTCCAAATTGCCCCATATAGTGTCTGTCTGTCTCTCTCTCTTTCTTTGTGTCTGCCTCTTGAATGCTCCAAATTGCCCCATATAGTGTCTGTCTGTCTCTCTCTCTTTGTCTCTGCCTCTTGAATGCTCCAAATTGCCCCATATAGTGTCTGTCTGTCTCTCTCTCTTTGTCTCTGCCTCTTGAATGCTCCAAATTGCCCCATATAGTGTCTGTCTCTCTCTCTTTGTCTCTGCCTCTTGAATGCACCAAATTGCCCCATATAGTGTCTTTCTGTCTCTCTCTCTCTCTGTGTGTCTGCCTCTTGAATGCTCCAAATTGCCCCATATAGTGTCTGTCTGTCTCTCTCTCTCTTTGTCTCTGCCTCTTGAATGCACCAAATTGCCCCATATAGTGTCTGTCTGTCTGTCTCTCTCTCTTTCTTTGTGTCTGCCTCTTGAATGCTCCAAATTGCCCCATATAGTGTCTGTCTGTCTCTCTCTCTCTCTTTGTCTCTGCCTCTTGAATGCTCCAAATTGCCCCATATAGTGTCTGTCTGTCTGTCTCTCTCTCTCTTTGTCTCTGCCTCTTGAATGCACCAAATTGCCCCATATAGTGTCTGTCTGTCTGTCTCTCTCTCTTTCTTTGTGTCTGCCTCTTGAATGCTCCAAATTGCCCCATATAGTGTCTGTCTGTCTGTCTCTCTCTCTTTCTTTGTGTCTGACAGACAGACAGACCAAATTGCCCCATATAGTGTCTGTCTGTCTGTCTGTCTCTCTCTCTTTGTCTCTGCCTCTTAAATGCTCCAAATTGCCCCATATAGTGTCTGTCTGTCTCTCTCTCTCTCTCTCTCTCTCTCTCTGTGTCTGCCTCTTGAATGCTCCAAATTGCCCCATATAGTGTCTGTCTGTCTGTCTCTCTCTCTTTGTCTCTGCCTCTTGAATGCACCAAATTGCCCCATATAGTGTCTGTCTCTCTCTCTTTCTTTGTGTCTGCCTCTTGAATGCTCCAAATTGCCCCATATAGTGTCTGTCTGTCTCTCTCTCTCTCTCTGTCTCTGCCTCTTGAATGCTCCAAATTGCCCCATATAGTGTCTGTCTGTCTCTCTCTCTCTCTCTTTGTCTCTGCCTCTTGAATGCTCCAAATTGCCCCATATAGTGTCTGTCTGTCTGTCTGTCTCTCTCTCTTTCTTTGTGTCTGCCTCTTGAATGCTCCAAATTGCCCCATATAGTGTCTGTCTGTCTGTCTCTCTCTCTTTGTCTCTGCCTCTTGAATGCTCCAAATTGCCCCATATAGTGTCTGTCTGTCTCTCTCTCTCTCTCTCTCTTTGTCTCTGCCTCTTGAATGCTCCAAATTGCCCCATATAGTGTCTGTCTGTCTGTCTCTCTCTCTCTCTCTTTGTCTCTGCCTCTTGAATGCTCCAAATTGCCCCATATAGTGTCTTTCTGTCTCTCTCTCTCTCTCTGTGTCTGCCTCTTGAATGCTCCAAATTGCCCCATATAGTGTCTGTCTGTCTGTCTCTCTCTCTTTCTTTGTGTCTGCCTCTTGAATGCTCCAAATTGCCCCATATAGTGTCTTTCTGTCTCTCTCTCTCTCTGTGTGTCTGCCTCTTGAATGCTCCAAATTGCCCCATATAGTGTCTGTCTGTCTGTCTCTCTCTCTTTGTCTCTGCCTCTTGAATGCTCCAAATTGCCCCATATAGTGTCTGTCTGTCTCTCTCTCTCTCTCTCTCTTTGTCTCTGCCTCTTGAATGCTCCAAATTGCCCCATATAGTGTCTGTCTGTCTGTCTCTCTCTCTCTCTTTGTCTCTGCCTCTTGAATGCTCCAAATTGCCCCATATAGTGTCTTTCTGTCTCTCTCTCTCTCTGTGTGTCTGCCTCTTGAATGCTCCAAATTGCCCCATATAGTGTCTGTCTGTCTGTCTCTCTCTCTTTGTCTCTGCCTCTTGAATGCTCCAAATTGCCCCATATAGTGTCTGTCTGTCTGTCTGTCTCTCTCTCTTTCTTTGTGTCTGCCTCTTGAATGCTCCAAATTGCCCCATATAGTGTCTGTCTGTCTGTCTCTCTCTCTTTGTCTCTGCCTCTTGAATGCTCCAAATTGCCCCATATAGTGTCTGTCTGTCTCTCTCTCTCTCTCTCTCTTTGTCTCTGCCTCTTGAATGCTCCAAATTGCCCCATATAGTGTCTGTCTGTCTGTCTCTCTCTCTCTCTTTGTCTCTGCCTCTTGAATGCTCCAAATTGCCCCATATAGTGTCTTTCTGTCTCTCTCTCTCTCTGTGTGTCTGCCTCTTGAATGCTCCAAATTGCCCCATATAGTGTCTGTCTGTCTGTCTCTCTCTCTTTCTTTGTGTCTGCCTCTTGAATGCTCCAAATTGCCCCATATAGTGTCTTTCTGTCTCTCTCTCTCTCTGTGTGTCTGCCTCTTGAATGCTCCAAATTGCCCCATATAGTGTCTGTCTGTCTGTCTCTCTCTCTTTGTCTCTGCCTCTTGAATGCTCCAAATTGCCCCATATAGTGTCTGTCTGTCTCTCTCTCTCTCTCTCTTTGTCTCTGCCTCTTGAATGCTCCAAATTGCCCCATATAGTGTCTGTCTGTCTGTCTCTCTCTCTCTCTTTGTCTCTGCCTCTTGAATGCTCCAAATTGCCCCATATAGTGTCTTTCTGTCTCTCTCTCTCTCTGTGTGTCTGCCTCTTGAATGCTCCAAATTGCCCCATATAGTGTCTGTCTGTCTGTCTCTCTCTCTTTGTCTCTGCCTCTTGAATGCTCCAAATTGCCCCATATAGTGTCTGTCTGTCTCTCTCTCTCTCTCTCTTTGTCTCTGCCTCTTGAATGCTCCAAATTGCCCCATATAGTGTCTTTCTGTCTCTCTCTCTCTCTGTGTGTCTGCCTCTTGAATGCTCCAAATTGCCCCATATAGTGTCTGTCTGTCTGTCTCTCTCTCTTTGTCTCTGCCTCTTGAATGCTCCAAATTGCCCCATATAGTGTCTGTCTGTCTCTCTCTCTCTTTCTCTTTGTCTCTGCCTCTTGAATGCTCCAAATTGCCCCATATAGTGTCTGTCTGTCTCTCTCTCTCTCTCTTTGTCTCTGCCTCTTGAATGCTCCAAATTGCCCCATATAGTGTCTGTCTGTCTGTCTGTCTCTCTCTCTTTCTTTGTGTCTGCCTCTTGAATGCTCCAAATTGCCCCATATAGTGTCTGTCTGTCTGTCTCTCTCTCTTTGTCTCTGCCTCTTGAATGCTCCAAATTGCCCCATATAGTGTCTGTCTGTCTCTCTCTCTCTCTCTCTTTGTCTCTGCCTCTTGAATGCTCCAAATTGCCCCATATAGTGTCTGTCTGTCTGTCTCTCTCTCTTTCTTTGTGTCTGCCTCTTGAATGCTCCAAATTGCCCCATATAGTGTCTTTCTGTCTCTCTCTCTCTCTGTGTGTCTGCCTCTTGAATGCTCCAAATTGCCCCATATAGTGTCTGTCTGTCTGTCTCTCTCTCTTTGTCTCTGCCTCTTGAATGCTCCAAATTGCCCCATATAGTGTCTGTCTGTCTCTCTCTCTCTCTCTCTCTTTGTCTCTGCCTCTTGAATGCTCCAAATTGCCCCATATAGTGTCTGTCTGTCTGTCTCTCTCTCTTTGTCTCTTTGTCTCTGCCTCTTGAATGCTCCAAATTGCCCCATATAGTGTCTGTCTGTCTGTCTCTCTCTCTTTCTTTGTGTCTGCCTCTTGAATGCTCCAAATTGCCCCATATAGTGTCTTTCTGTCTCTCTCTCTCTCTCTGTGTGTCTGCCTCTTGAATGCTCCAAATTGCCCCATATAGTGTCTGTCTGTGTGTGTTCCCGCGACCCTAATAGAGGATACAGCAGAAGACGATGGATGAATTAATTTTTAATTACTGTAATTAATTACCTGAAATGCTCGTTAACAGATGAAGCTCAAGGCGTCCGCTCCCGAGACGCAGCGCTTCCATCAGCTGGACCGGCGGGCGCTCATTCTGTCTCTCAACAAAGAGAACCAGTGAAGCTCCGCCGCGGAACCGAAGACGCGATGTACATACCGGACCTCTGTCTTGTGAAGCCGTGGATGTTTTGCATGTTCTCCTTCCTTCCTGTCCTCGTTTCTTTTGTTATTGTTTTTATTTTGGTTCTCGATGTAAATAAAACTCTTTATTTTAGTTCCACTGTCTCTTGCTGCTCGTTCTAGAACCGAGGTCACGGACGGGATAGGCTTGATCCCGATCGGGGTGGAGTTGGCATGTTCTCCCACAGTCCATAAACATGGATCAAGGGCAATTGAGAGCGACAGACACTATGTGGGGCAATTTGGAGCATTCCATGAACCTTGACTCATGTTTTTGGACCGTGGGAGGACACAGGGACAGACGCCGTCCAAAAACATGGATTCAAGCCAATTTGCCCCATATACACACACTCACTATATGGGACAATTTGAGAAGACACAGACACTATATGGGGCATTTTGGAGCAGTGTGTGTCTTCTCAAATTGCCCCATATAGTGAGTGTGTGTATATGGGGCAAATTGGCTTGAATCCATGTTTTTGGACGGCGTCTGTCCCTGTGTCCTCCCACAGTCCAAAAACATGAGTCAAGGTTCATGGAATGCTCCAAATTGCCCCATATAGTGTGTGTCCAGAGATAAATGGACACCCCGCCCACTCACACATTCTATATGGGGCAATTTGGAGCTTTTAATTGACCTTGATCCATGTTTTTGGACTGCGTCTGTCCCTGTGTGCGTTTGTATGTTTTCTCCCACAGTCCAAAAAACATGGATCAAGGTCAAAATGCTCTAAATTGCCCCACATAGTGTCTGTCACTGTGTGTCTGTCTCAAATTGCCCCATATAGTGTGTTTATTTGTGAGTGTTTGCCCAGCAATCGATTGACACCCTGCACACTCTTGCACACACACTCTATATGGGGCAATTTGGAGCATTCAATTGACCTTGAATCCATATGTTTGGAATGTATCTGTCTGTTTCCTCCCACAGTCCAAAAACACGGATCAAGGACAAGTGAATGCTCCAAATTGCCCCATATAGAGTGCGTCTGTGAGCGAGTGCCCAGCGATAGAGTGACACCTTGCACAATCACACACACTATATGGGGCAATTTAGAGCGTTCACTTCAGGTTGTATCCATGTTTTTGGGAGGAACCGGAGAACCTACACGGACACGGGGAGAACATACAAACTCCACCCAGATCGTGATTCGAACCTAAAGGGGAGAACATGCTAAAGATGGACTTTGCACATACCGTGTACTCGGTTCTCTGATGGTCAGGACCCCAATGGTACCATCACAGCGCAGGGGTTATCGGGTCGGTGCATTAAGTCCTATCCCGGCAGTGTCACTACAATCCACCACCCTAATGCTACCTGTCCAATAGAGAACCAATATAGAACCAATAGAGAACCCAGATGGACTACGGTGTGTCATTATAAAACTACAACGTCCATCTATATGGTAATACACAATGGAGCCAGAAGGGGGCGTGGGTGAGGATGTGAAAAGACGACTCGTGGAACCCGCAGAACGTCGTTGGTGTACTTTTATTCAACTATACAAGTAGCTAGAAAGTCAAGGGACAGTCAGACAATGCCGCTTTAAATATACGCGACGTAACGTTACGTTAAATATGAAACAATCGTTAGGATAAACAGGTTCAGGCCGATATTCGGAACTAAGTCTCGTTTACTTATCGTTAAAATAGCAACCCGTCTCTCCGCTAGCTAGCTGAAAGAAGATCAGTGTTCGGAAAGTGCTATGTTATTATTAATTATTCTTATTCTTATTTTTATTATTTTACGTACGTTGCGATCCAAACCTTACGTTCTTTACGACGTGGTGTCATTGGGTGGAGCGCTGGTGGTCAGCGCGACCTTCTTTAGTTACGTCGTTTATTTCGTCTCCTCGCGAGTCGTCGCGGCGCCTCAGTTCCAGACTTTCAGGAAGCTGTCCCATGATCCCGTGCAGCAGGCCATCCCGTCGGGGGTCACGCCGAGGCAGCTGACGCGGTTGTCGTGGCCGGAGAGCGTCCCTGAAAGACAATTATTACGTTAATTGTTGCGTTAATTATCGTATTAATTATTACGTTAATTATCGCGTTAATTATTGCGTTAACGATTACGTTCATTATCGCGTAAATTATGTTAATTATTATGTTCATTATTGCGTTAATTATTACGTTAATTATTGAGTTAATTATTGCGTTAATTATTACGTTCATTATTGCGTTAATTATTACGTTCATTATTGCGTTAATTCTTACAATAATTATTGCGTTAATTATTACGTTTATTATTGCGTTCATTATTACATTCATTATTATGTTAATTATTGCGTTAATTATTACGTTAATTACTGCATTAATTATTACGTTAATTATTGCGTTAATTATTATGTTCATTATTGCGTTAATTATTACGTTCATTATTGTGTTAATTATTACGTTAATTGTGTTAATTATTGCGTTATTACGTTAATTATTACGTTAATTATTGTGTTAATTATTACGTTAATTATTGCATTAATTACTAGGTAAATTATTGCGTTGATTATTGTGTTGATTATTGCGTTAATTATTACGTTCATTATTACTTTAGTTATTGCGTTAATTATTACGTTAATTAGTACGTTAATTATTGCGTTAATTCTTACATTCATTATTACGTTAATTATTGCGTTAATTATTACGTTAATTACGTTCATCATTGCGTTAATTATTACGTTCATTATAGTGTTAATTTTTACGTTAATTATTGCATTAATTATTACTTTAATTATTGCGTTAATTATTGCGTTAATCATTACGTTAATTATTGCATTAATCATTGCGTTATTACGTTATATATTGCGTTAATCATTGCGTAAATTATTACGTTCATTATTGCGTTAATTATTACGTTAATTATTGCATTAATTATTACGTTCATTATTACGTTAATTATTGTGTTAATTATTACGTAAATTATTGCGTTTATTATTGTATCCCCCCTAATAGAGGATAAAGCGGAAGAAAGATAACGGAGAAGAAGATGGATGGGGGTGTAAGCTGACATGTTTTGCATGTTCTCCTCTCAGCGCTAGGGATTCCCGGTTCGAATCCCCATCTGGGTGGAGTTGGCATGTTCTCCCCGTGTCTGCGTGGGTTTCCTCCGGGTTCTCCGCTTTCCTCCCACAGTCCCAAAAACATGGCTCAAGGCCAATTGAACCCTCCAAATTGCCCCATATAGAGTGTGTCTGTGTGAGTGAGTGATAGATTGCCCCCCTGTCCTGGGTGTATCTGCCCAGCGCCCGAAACGTTCTCCCCTGGATGGGCATGGGGAACCCTTCCCCTCCGCCGCGACCCTAATAGAGGATAAAGCAGAAGATAACGGAGAAGAAGATGGATGGGGGGCTGACGTTTAGCATGTTCTCCTCTCAGCTCTAGGGATTCCCGGTTCGAATCCCCATCTGGGTGGAGTTTGCATGTTCTCCCCGTGTCCGTGTGGGTTTCCTCCGGGTTCTCCGGTTTCCTCCCACAGTCCAAAAACATGGCTCAAGTCAATTGAATTCTCCAAATTGCCCCATATAGAGTGTGTCTGTGTGAGTGAGTGATAGATTGCCCCCCTGTCCTGGGTGTATCTGCTCAGAGCCCGAAACGTTCTCCCCTGGATGGACATGGAGAACCCCCCGACACTCACCGACTCTCTCGACCTTCAGCGTGTCCCAGACGTTGCAGTTGAAGTCGTCGTATCCGGCGAGGATGAGGCGTCCGGAGAGCGAGGGGGCGAGCGAGGTGACCCCGCTGTTCAGGCTCGAGTCCTGGTACGTGGCCAGCTCCTGGTCACCGCGCAGGTCGTACAGCCGGCAGGTGGAGTCGTCTGACCCGGTGATGACCGCCGTGCCGCTCGGGAAGTACTGAGAGTCAAGCGGGGTTCTAAAGGTTAGAACGTTTTCACAACGACGGCAACTTCTGCCGTCCATCTGAACCTAGTGTTTACGTTATGTGTCTTTGGACTGTGGGGCAATCTCGATAGGAGCAAATTAGAACAGCCCACTCACTTTGAATCCATGTTTTCGGGCTATGGGGCAATCTCGATAGCAATTAAAAAGCAGCCAATTCACCTTGAATCCATGTTTTTGGACTGTGGGGCAATTTTGATTGGCGCAATTTAAAGCAGCCCATTCACCTTGAATCCATGTTTTTGGACTGTGGGGAAATCTCGATAAAAGCAATTTAAAGCAGCCAATTCACCTTGAATCCATGTTTTTGGACTGTGGGGCAATTTCTATAGGAGCAATTTAAAGCATCCAATTCACCTTGAATCCATGCTTTTGGACTGTGGGGCAATATCGATAGGAACGATTTAAAGCAGCCAATTCACCCTAAATCCATGCTTTTGGACTGTGGGGCAATCTCGATAGGAGCAATTTAAAGCAGCCAATTCACCTTGAGTCCATGTTTTTGGACTGTGGGGCAATCTTGATAGGAGCAATTTAAAGCAGCCAACTCACCTTGAATCCATGTTTTTGGACTGTGGGGCAATCTCGATAGGAGCAATTTAAAGCAGCCAACTCAACTTGAATCCATTTTTTTTGGACTGTGGGGCAATTTCTATAGGAGCAATTTAAAGCAGCCCATTCACCTTGAATCCATGTTTTTGGACTGTGGGGCAATCTTGATAGGAGCAATTTAAAGCAGCCCATTCACCTTGAATCCATGCTTTTGGACTGTGGGGCAATCTCGATAGGAGCAAATTAAAGTAGCCCATTCACCTCGAATCCATGTTTTTGGACTGTGGGGCAATCTCGATAGGAGCAATTTAAAGCAGCCAATTCACCTTGAATCCATGTTTTGGACTGTGGGGCAATCTGGACTGGGCTGAGATTTGAACCCACGACCTTCAGCTTGGCACCCCGACATTCTAAGCGTGACCCCCAACGGAAGGACGTACCCCGATGGCATTGATGTCACTCTCGTGGCCGTAGAACGTCTGTCTGCACTGACCGTCCCGGATGTCCCACAGCTTGGCCGTGTAGTCACATGACCCGGAAATGAAGAAGTTATTGTCGGGGGACAGAGCCATGGACATGCAGTCGCCCAAGTGACCGGCGAAGACCGTCTTCTGAGAACCCGTCTCGATGTCCCACAGGCAGCTGGAACGGAACCAAAGTCTATATACGCTCCCATACTAACTATATGGGGCAATTTGCATGGGATGATTGCATGGGAACCATCGGAACAGCTTACCAGGTACAGTCTCCGGAACCGGTGATGATCTCCGCATCACTCAGGAAACGGCAGCAAGACAGATAACCTTGAATCGGAAAGAAAGCAAAGACATATATACACTCTATATGGGGCAATTTCCAGCATTCGGTTCTTGACGTTTTTTCTCTTGATAGGAGCGATTTAAAGCTGCCTTCACCTTGAATCCATGTTTTTGGACTATGGGGCAGTCAATTTAAAGCAGCCTTCACCTTGAATCTATGTTTTTGGACTATGGGGCAGTCAATTTAAAGCAGCCTTCACCTTGAATCTATGTTTTTGGACTATGGGGCAGTCAATTTAAAGCAGCCTTCACCTTGAATCCATGTTTATGGACTGTGGGGCAGTCTCAATAGGAGTAATTTAAAGCAGCCTTCACCTTGAATCTATGTTTTTGGACTGTGGGGCAATCTCGATAGGAGCAATTTAAAGCAGTCTTCACCTTGAATCTATGTTTTTGGACTATGGGGCAGTCTCGATAGGAGCAATTCAAGGCAGCCATTTCACCTTGAATCCATGTTTTTGGACTATGGGGCAGTATCGATAGGAGCAATTCAAGGCAGCCATTTCACCTTGAATCCATGTTTTTGGACTGAGGAAATTTTGATAGGAGCGATTTAGAGCAGTTAATTCACCTTGGATCTATGTTTTTGGACTGTGGGGCAATCTCGATAGGAGCAATTTAAAGCAGCCTTCACCTTGAATCTATGTTTTTGGACTATGGGGCAGTCAATTTTAAGCAGCCTTCACCTTGAATCTATGTTTTTGGACTATGGGGCAGTCAATTTAAAGCAGCCTTCACCTTGAATCCATGTTTATGGACTGTGGGGCAATCTCGATAGGAGCAATTTAAAGCAGCCTTCACCTTGAATCTATGTTTTTGGACTATGGGGCAGTCTCGATAGGAGCAATTTAAAGCAGCCTTCACCTTGAATCCATGTTTTTGGACTATGGGGCAATCTCGATAGGATCAATTTAAAGCAGCCTTCACCTTTAATCTATGTTTTTGGACTATGGGGCAATCTCGATAGGAGCAATTTAAAGCAGCCTTCACCTTGAATCTATGTTTTTGGACTATGGGGCAGTCAATTTAAAGCAGCCTTCACCTTGAATCTATGTTTTTGGACTATGGGGCAGTCTCGATAGGAGCAATTTAAAGCAGCCTTCACCTTGAATCTATGTTTTTGGACTATGGGGCAGTCTCGATAGGAGCAATTTAAAGCAGCCTTCACCTTGAATCTATGTTTTTGGACTATGGGGCAGTCTCCATAGGAGCAATTTAAAGCAGCCTTCACCTTGAATCTATGTTTTTGGACTATGGGGCAGTCTCCATAGGAGCAATTTAAAGCAGCCTTCACCTTGAATCTATGTTTTTGGACTATGGGGCAGTCAATTTAAAGCAGCCTTCACCTTGAATCTATGTTTTCGGACTATGGGGCAGTCAATTTAAAGCAGCCTTCACCTTAAATCTATGTTTTTGGACTGTGGGGCAATCTCGATAGGAGCAATTTAAAGCAGCCTTCACCTTAAATCCATATTTTTGGACTATGGGGCAGTCAATTTAAAGCAGCCTTCACCTTGAATCTATGTTTTTGGACTATGGGGCAGTCAATTTAAAGCAGCCTTCACCTTGAATCTATGTTTTTGGACTGTGGGGCAATCTCGATAGGAGCAATTTAAAGCAGCCTTCACCTTGAATCCATGTTTATGGACTATAGGGCAGTCAATTTAAAGCAGCCTTCACCTTGAATCCATGTTTATGGACTGTGGGGCAATCTCGATAGGAGCAATTTAAAGCAGCCTTCACCTTGAATCTGTTTTTGGACTATGGGGCAGTCTCGATAGGATCAATTTAAAGCAGCCTTCACCTTGAATCTATGTTTTTGGACTATGGGGCAGTCTCGATAGGAGCAATTTAAAGCAGCCTTCACCTTGAATCTATGTTTTTGGACTATGGGGCAATCTCGATAGGAGCAATTTAAAGCAGCCTTCACCTTGAATCTATGTTTTTGGACTATGGGGCAGTCAATTTAAAGCAGCCTTCACCTTGAATCCATGTTTTTGGACTATGGGGCAGTCTCGATAGGAGCAATTTAAAGCAGCCTTCACCTTGAATCTATGTTTTTGGACTATGGGGCAGTCTCGATAGGAGCAATTTAAAGCAGCCTTCACCTTGAATCCATGTTTTTGGACTATGGGGCAGTATCGATAGGAGCAATTCAAGGCAGCCATTTCACCTTGAATCCATGTTTTTGGACTGAGGAAATTTTGATAGGAGCGATTTAGAGCAGTTAATTCACCTTGGATCTATGTTTTTGGACTGTGGGGCAATCTCGATAGGAGCAATTTAAAGCAGCCTTCACCTTGAATCTATGTTTTTGGACTATGGGGCAGTCAATTTTAAGCAGCCTTCACCTTGAATCTATGTTTTTGGACTATGGGGCAGTCAATTTAAAGCAGCCTTCACCTTGAATCCATGTTTATGGACTGTGGGGCAATCTCGATAGGAGCAATTTAAAGCAGCCTTCACCTTGAATCTATGTTTTTGGACTATGGGGCAGTCTCGATAGGAGCAATTTAAAGCAGCCTTCACCTTGAATCCATGTTTTTGGACTATGGGGCAATCTCGATAGGATCAATTTAAAGCAGCCTTCACCTTTAATCTATGTTTTTGGACTATGGGGCAATCTCGATAGGAGCAATTTAAAGCAGCCTTCACCTTGAATCTATGTTTTTGGACTATGGGGCAGTCAATTTAAAGCAGCCTTCACCTTGAATCTATGTTTTTGGACTATGGGGCAGTCAATTTAAAGCAGCCTTCACCTTGAATCTATGTTTTTGGACTATGGGGCAGTCTCGATAGGAGCAATTTAAAGCAGCCTTCACCTTGAATCTATGTTTTTGGACTATGGGGCAGTCTCGATAGGAGCAATTTAAAGCAGCCTTCACCTTGAATCTATGTTTTTGGACTATGGGGCAGTCTCCATAGGAGCAATTTAAAGCAGCCTTCACCTTGAATCTATGTTTTTGGACTATGGGGCAGTCTCCATAGGAGCAATTTAAAGCAGCCTTCACCTTGAATCTATGTTTTTGGACTATGGGGCAGTCAATTTAAAGCAGCCTTCACCTTGAATCTATGTTTTCGGACTATGGGGCAGTCAATTTAAAGCAGCCTTCACCTTAAATCTATGTTTTTGGACTGTGGGGCAATCTCGATAGGAGCAATTTAAAGCAGCCTTCACCTTAAATCCATATTTTTGGACTATGGGGCAGTCAATTTAAAGCAGCCTTCACCTTGAATCTATGTTTTTGGACTATGGGGCAGTCAATTTAAAGCAGCCTTCACCTTGAATCTATGTTTTTGGACTGTGGGGCAATCTCGATAGGAGCAATTTAAAGCAGCCTTCACCTTGAATCCATGTTTATGGACTATGGGGCAGTCTCGATAGGAGCAATTTAAAGCAGCCTTCACCTTAAATCCATATTTTTGGACTATGGGGCAGTCAATTTAAAGCAGCCTTCACCTTGAATCCATGTTTATGGACTGTGGGGCAATCTCGATAGGAGCAATTTAAAGCAGCCTTCACCTTGAATCTGTTTTTGGACTATGGGGCAGTCTCGATAGGATCAATTTAAAGCAGCCTTCACCTTGAATCTATGTTTTTGGACTATGGGGCAGTCTCGATAGGAGCAATTTAAAGCAGCCTTCACCTTGAATCTATGTTTTTGGACTATGGGGCAATCTCGATAGGAGCAATTTAAAGCAGCCTTCACCTTGAATCTATGTTTTTGGACTATGGGGCAGTCAATTTAAAGCAGCCTTCACCTTGAATCCATGTTTTTGGACTATGGGGCAGTCTCGATAGGAGCAATTTAAAGCAGCCTTCACCTTGAATCTATGTTTTTGGACTATGGGGCAGTCAATTTAAAGCAGCCTTCACCTTGAATCCATGTTTATGGACTGTGGGGCAATCTCGATAAGATCAATTTAAAGCAGCCTTCACCTTGAATCTATGTTTTTGGACTATGGGGCAGTCAATTTAAAGCAGCCTTCACCTTGAATCTATGTTTTTGGACTATGGGGCAGTCAATTTAAAGCAGCCTTCACCTTGAATCCATGTTTATGGACTGTGGGGCAATCTCGATAAGATCAATTTAAAGCAGCCTTCACCTTGAATCTATGTTTTTGGACTATGGGGCAGTCAATTTAAAGCAGCCTTCACCTTGAATCTATGTTTTTGGACTATGGGGCAGTCTCGATAGGAGCAATTTAAAGCAGCCTTCACCTTGAATCTATGTTTTTGGACTATGGGGCAGTCAATTTAAAGCAGCCTTCACCTTGAATCTATGTTTTTGGACTATGGGGCAGTCTCGATAGGAGCAATTTAAAGCAGCCTTCACCTTGAATCCATGTTTTTGGACTGTGGGGCAATT